>QGSO01000143.1:678663-1011163 GCA_011037825.1 Carya cathayensis
CCCCCCCCCCCCCCCCCCCCCCCCCCCCCCAAAACACCAAAAAAAGTATTTTGGCCTTAGCCAATTGCTTCTACTGTTTCTTTGTATGTTCAATTTCTTCTGCTGACAATTAGTGAAAACAACTCCTACATGATTTAAAGGTTTTGGAAGATATCCAATTGAAACAGAAGCTTAAGCTAATAATTTCAACGCAATAAGCTCATAAAACTTTGAACCCGTGACAACTAATTATCCCCACTGGGCTTGGCATGATTCCTATATGAAAGAGGAGATACAAGAAAACTAGCACTTACATTCGCTTCAGCAGCAGGATTTACGTTACCCAATGCAAAGAAAGCTCCACCAAGTACGACCACTCTCTTTATCTTGCTTGCAAAGGAAGAGTCCCTCTTGATTGCCTGATCAAGATGGTTATATAACCATAATAGCCAGGACATTAAAAAAGTTCTCATTTATGAAGTTCCAAGGCAGATTAATAGGGAGCAAGGATACTGCAACTTACCAAAGCTAAGTTTGTGAGAGGTCCAAGCGCAAGTATAGATACCTCACCAGGATATTCAGAGACCTTGTGAACCAAAAACTCAGAAGCACTCTGCTTAATTTTCTTTGCTTTTGGAGGAGGTAGAAATGTGTTCCCCAACCCATCAGAACCGTGCGCAAAATCAGCAATACGTGGTCTTCCCCCCTTTTTTCCAGAATAAAGCATTATTAACATACAACAAAAATACTCACCCCCCCTCCTTTCTCTCCCCAAATCAATAACAAACCCAGTTACAGAAAGAAGGGGGGTTACTATAAGTATATAACAGTAGTAAAGGTAACAACAATTCACATGAAATAAATAAAGGCTATTTCCAAAGAGATTTAGCAAGCCAAATGGCCAAAGTAAATCTTAGTTAAAATGTAACATTGGTGAAAACAAAATGCAAGTTAAGATACATAAGAAAACTTATCAAAAAAAAAAAGATACATAAGAAAAACAGATACCTTCAGAGGCTCGGGGCTGCCCTCTGCCACTGGAACACCTGGACACCCTGCTATCTCACACTGTCCTTTTGCACATTAAAAACAGTAATTGATCAAAGATATAAACCGAAAACACTACACCCTTGAAACTGTATACAAATAAATAATCATGCCTGGGAAGATAAGAATCAATTGAAACAACTACCTACCAGAAGCAAAGCATTACGGGTGGCATCTTCTGTTTGGACATTGCCGAATATTGTTGTCAAGCCCAAGATCTCCAACTCCGGAGATTGAAATGCCATGAAGATCGCCATACTATCATCTATTGATATACAAAAACCCATTCACATTGTTGGTAGAGCTCAATGTGTACATTTTACCGTTTATCAGGCGGAACAATTTTTTGCAAAAACAAAGAGAGCCAAAAATCCACTAGGAACAGTTGATTCGAGGAGGGAGAAATTAAAAGTCCATGATGAATAAATGAGAGGTATTAGCTCTTGTTGGTTTACCAAAAGGAAAATTAAGAGGATGCAAAAACGGTTCAGTATAACATCTGAGTACTTGGGCTATGCCTACTTTTATTAATAGTTTACTTATAAAAAAAACATCTGAGTACTTAACAATCTTCCGATTATGCTTATCTATAACTCAATATGTAGCACATACTAAAGCAAAACACAAAACTTTATGTTCATTTCATTTCCATTTTCACAGATTGCTCATCCTCCCTCTCCGTTTCCTCCAAACAAGAAAGAAAAGAAAAAGAAAAAGAGTTCAGGTATGCTAAAATTTTGAAAATCTATCATTTACAGATAAAAACTAATGAGATTCTTTGCTTATATATATATAACTATTGAGATTCTCGAAACAACATTAAACTGTCCACACTCAACCAACTGACAAGCTGTTTGGCTTCAATGAGATAAGTACGTCAATTCCTAATTTCCTAGTAACTAAATCAACATATAAGATTTGCTCCAAAAAAAAAAAAATCAACATATAGCATTAATCACAATTTCGATTTCCTTTCTCTTCCTAAGTGAAAAAAACCTGTCCCTTTTCCCCCTCAAATGCTTTATTTTTTCCATGCAATGCCTTATCAGCGAGATATAAGAAATCAACAGTAGATAATATACAGGTTAAAAAAAACAAAAGAAAAGAAGCGAACACGCAGCCAGAACAACCCAAAAACATAGATTAAGGAGCCGTTAAATCTCTGTTTGGATGCCGAGAAAGAGTTGTTAAAATATAGAACACCGGATGTTTGACCCTATGACGCTATACTGTCGTTAATTAGGTGAAGTTTCTTTTTTTTTCAAATTTCTCCTACGTTTTTTTTGGATAATCAACCAAACAAAGGAACAGAGAAACTCACCGATGCCGGGATCAGTGTCGATAATGAGCTTCTCGCGCTGGGCGTAGGATCCCGAAACGGCATCGGTTTCACGGTCGACGACCTCGCCGTTAGAGTTCCCGATCGCGCACGCCATAGTAATGGACTTTTTCAACGGGAGAAAAGGTGGGATTTTGTGGAGGATGAAAGCAAAATCACAGTCGTATAAGAAAATGATACACACGAACGAACGAATGTGCGTGCATATATATTATATACACAAACGCAATATCTACAGATTATAAATAAAAGAATTCTGGGATGGGGGAGGTTGGTCCGGTAGACCTCTAGTCTGGTTGAAAAGGACGTGGAAGCAGCTGACGCTGGGGATGTGCTGCCAAGCGAAGAGTCTTATCTTTCTCTCCCCTCTGAATTTTATGTTTTCCTTTTTCTTGTTGTTTTTTTTTTTTTTTGGGGTTAATTAGCTCTGAAATTTATGCTGGTTGGCTTAGGCTTAGGTGATTCTTTGTGGTTCTTCGACCAATGAGAGATCGAACGTGTGAGATATTCCGAGTAGATCCGTGTATCTTCAATCTTGTATCTTGTTTATTTATGCCCTCGTGACACTCGAGTCATACTTTTTAAATTCAAAGAAAATAAATAAATAAATAAATAAAGAGTCTCGAGTCTCGTCTTTGGAATTATACGTGGATCGCAATAAAATGGGAGATATTTTCAATATTAACAGAAATTCTTCCCAGCAAGGCAAATTCTTAAATGGATTTTTCTGGTATAAGTAAACTTACATATTAATCTATATATCAATATTGATTATTTTATATTTAAAATTTAAATTAATATTATTTTTAATAAAATTTATACTTATAATTACATCTTTCTTTCTTAAATATATATATATATATATCATTATATTAATTTCTAGTTAATATGGGTGAAAGTTACGAGTAATCAATTTCTGACCAGATAAAAAAATAATAATAATTCATACAAGGAAGGAACTCCCTCTAAGCATTCTCACTTTACTCGATTTAATTTAATTTAATTTAATTTCCGGACTTTCCTATTGATTTATCAGCATAGAAAAGCAAAAATGGGTGCATTTAGCTGCACAAAGACCAATGATTCAAATATTATTAAATTTATTTAATAAAAAAAAAAACCCAACATCTTTTCTAAGCACATTTTCAACGTTCTTACTTGTACCATAATAATAATAGTCAAGGTTGGATTAGATTTCAAAATTTATGTGGCAGACAAAATTGATTTTAATAAAAATACAAGTGTACACGACTTCTCTTGAAACATGTGTTCGGTGGAGTCACATTTCAATCTGTTAGAAAAAGGTACAAGATAAACAATCTCTCAGACTGTAAAAATGGTGCATCCATAATCGCAGACCCCAATGGTTTCCCCTTTTACAGGCATTCTTTAGCCAAAAATCAACCGATAATGCTCTTCACCAGTACGCACTGGGCTTTATTTAATAAACTAATCTGCATTTTATAAGTTGGGAGCACATTAAGAAAGGCATGAAATCTCTCGTTTGAAAATCTTGTGCACATGTTATTCGTCCATACCACATGACCCACACCATTTCAATTCATTGATCACATACATGTGCAAACACATGAATTCTTGCGAAAGTCTTAAACTATTCCCGCTTTTCCATCATTGAGCAGCTTCATATGGTGGAGAGGATATGGGTCGATGATACGCAATGCTCAGCACAATGACAATATCAAGGTGAACCTACATAAATCAAGTTCAGGACAACAGTTATTTATGGCTCAGCTATTGTCAATCTTAGACGCAAAGCACACACGTCAAATGGAGCTTGCACCTAAAAACACTTTGGTATGATTGCCGTTCACTTTTTAAAAGAAAAACGCCCATCCACTCAGACAATCATAATGGCAATAATGTAAGTGAGTTATTCATTCTTAGAACAAAGATTAATACAATAATGTATTGGTATAGAAATATTCATAAATCTATTTGGGTGCTTGTGTGTTTTTACACACCCCGGTAGACAGACAGAATCGTACACGTCATTTCAACAACCAAGTCACATGCTCTTATCAAATTCTGAAAGCTTGCCGATACTCTAAAAACTTTATTTTTGATATTATGGAGACATAAAACAGGGAAGAGTCCCGATACCATTCATACAACTTAATGCATCATGTTTCCTCCATCTTTTGCAGATTATAACAATGAGATTTCTTGAACCGCACTTCTGATTCAAATAACTACTCAATTAGTCCATTACATTATGGAGCATGACATATTAGAAACTTCAACATGACACCATTAAAAGATACTTTTTTAACTTCCTAATTTGTCCCTCTGTTTTTCTCTGTTACCCCAAAATTATGATCTACTCCTATGCAAAAACAGTAGACTTGTAATAATTTGTGGCTTTCCTATGATTGTTCGTAAAGACCCTCATCTATAGCTGCAAATGACATAGCATAACAGCTCAAGAGATGGGTCTCTTGTAAAGTTCAATGGTCCAATCAAACTTTGCGGCTGCTTCAACAAGACGGTGGCCCAGCAGAATTGGGTCATGAGATAACGCAAGTGATTTGGGCGAGAAGGACTTGTGTACGGCTATGTGTTAATATATCCAATCCGCCCCCCACCCCCCAATCTATTCTCAAGGGTCAACATTACAAGAAAAGTCAGTTCTGAAAGGTCTAGGAAAAAAAACAGATAGATAAGTTAGATTTTGGCACTCATCCTCGATATGTTGAGTTAGACTAGATAAATTTTTATTTATTTTTTAAATAGATAATTTATTGTTTATGTCTCACCAAAAACATGAAAAAACAGTGTTGTCCATATGGTTCTATTTCACAAAATCGAAGTTAGACGGGTTTACTCGTACCAATCAACTGACTAGACTCTAGAGGAGTAAAAATCATGATTAATGATCGAAGGTTTTGATAATCTGGATTCTTCAGCTAAGTGACAACAAAGAAAACTAATAATGATTCACCTGGCTAACTAGGTCGTGGATGCTTCTTTTTCTAAGAATAATATTATAGGATTCATCAGTTTCCACAATAGCTGCTCCATTCTGTGTGTTATGTTGTACCATTGCAAGAGAGGAAAGCTTCTGATTTACAGAGCCATGAACCGTTGTAAGCTGCTGCTGATGGGTCACATTTTGCAGGACTATTGGAGCTGACCGAAAAGCTCCTGTGACTGATTCGACGGTGAAGATTGTTGCTGCTGCAAAGACTACAGATGCTGTTGCTATGAAGCTGTTGGCAGCACACGATGCTGTTGGGAAATATCCCAATGGATGGCTTCACAAGTATTTGGATGGGAGGATTATAGGGCAAGTAAAATGACAGTAGGATTGCTAAATATGTCCAACATACTCATTCATATATATATTTTTAATGTTAAGGAAGTGACTATTAGTGAATTTATATTTTTTTAATTTTTTTAATAATTAAGGATGTTTAAAAAATACTTAAAAGAAAAAAAAAAAATCATTTGCGCTAGTGTGCATATTTGGCATTGTCCTGTAGTGCAATTGTCCTGCACCCACACTGACGAACAAAAGACATCAGATTACAAGAATCGTGCACTAACAAGTCAAACTTGTTCTATTATATTTGAGCAGACAACTTTGGATAACTTCTACGAGAACTTAAAGAAAAAGAATGAAAATGTTATGGGTAACAAGATTGCTCTACTCATTGCAGATAGAAAGTTATTGCATCCTTACAACGAGTCCGTCCATAAAATTTGAACTCCTCTAGAGTCTACATAAACAATATCAGTCTGCTTTAACTCTTTAACACCCGAGTTATAATGTCATCGCTCCTAAAATTAAGATGGCACTTCGAAATGCAACACTCAAAATTATACTGCAAGCTGCCCTGCCCCCTCAACTCAAGAAGCCAGAGATTCATTTCTAGATGCTTCACTTTCATCGGTAAGTGCTTCATATTGTGCACTGGAGTTTCCACCCTCGATATCCGGTACAGGAACAGAGTCCTTTTCACTGTTACCAAAAAAGATAGACAAAAGGAGGTTAGTAGAAGGATATGGTATCTGTGAATATGACTAAAGAACTAAATTTTCAGGTTGGCCTTAGCCATACACCTTAAGCACGTTTTGGAGAAAACTCGGTTGAATTTAACTTAAAAAATAGAAAGTCTGTGTTTCCATATTGATTCAAACAATTATAAGAAGAGTGAGATGAGCTAATGCTCAACTGTTTTGGTGGCAATATTTAGAACTTACGTATGTTCTATTGTTCAACAACCAGTGTTTAACAGATGAAAAAAATTTGGAGGCAATGTTTAGAACTTACGTTATTGAATAAATGATGAGTCCAACAACTACAATTGCAAAAGCAAAATAGTATAACCAATCCACCTGATATCAAACATTAACATTAGGTCAGCTTTTGATATGATTGACACCATCATAAAGAAACATGATGTATACGCTCGAAATAGCCAGAACCGTACACAGTAGCATCAGGACTCAAAATGCTTGAGTTCAGGCCATGAATATGACAGCTCGTATATATGAAAAACATACCTGCTGGTGGTAGAAAAAAATGCGGACGACAACTGCCCACATATCAGATGTTAGGATGGAGAGATTGAACATTGTGGCTCCACTTAACTGTATGCAAAATCACTTCTATTAAGGACTGACAATTGATATTTCTCATAGATAAGCTTCAGTGTAAGAAAGGATTTTTAAGCCATTGATATCTAGTTTCTCTAGTTCAAAGAGAAAAGATCTAGAGAAACACTATTAAACTTTGTATGATCACAGATTGGATGAAATATGATGCTCCCTTTGCTAGATGAGCTATATATTTTTATTCTCATCTCTCAATTTGAGTGAGAAATATGTATTAATAATTGGTTTTTCCTTGTGGAAAGACTGATTAACTCCCTATAAAAATAATAATGCCAAAATTGTTGAGGAGAACAAAACTCACCTTAAGAACGAATGGAACGAGCGTATACAGCATAAAGGTGGACAAAGCATAGCCAGCAAAGGCTAATATCTGAAAACATGAAAACAAACTCTGTTTTGAACTGTAACGAAATCAAATATTTGGAGATTTGACAGGAAAAGCATGCCCCAATGCTAAAGCTAAATTCCTACATTTTTTGTCCACAATGTCTTTTGGCCTTAAACTTTGAGCCTAATGAAACTACAAAAGTAAATGTGCTTCAATGATCAAACGTGATACAGCATAATCTTCTCTCATGATACTAGCAATGTCCAAGAGGCAAACAGAATTAACAAACTTACAATATCTGTAGACCACTCAACCGATTCCAGAGACTTTAGCTCAAATATAGATCTGAGAAAAAGGTTATTGAATGAAGGAAATGCAATTCTTCTTTTTATGGAACAGCAACATAAATTACACTTCCAAGCTATATTCCTCAGATGTTATAAAAGCCAATTCGAAAAGAACATGCAATCCATATCTCTAGTGTGAATGGCACTATGAAGGATACGCCTGAACCACACTCACTAGAAATCCATAAATACCAAGCATAGCAATAACTTCAACGCGATCTTTTTTCTTAACACAGAATTCCTGCAATTTAAGAAAATGTTATAAAAGGAGAAACTTATGACGTTAAACTTTGTGATTGAAAAAGATGAAGGCGGATTGTATAACCAACAATCTGATTCACTAACCTCACCAACGTTGCTCATTGCATAGAATATTGTCCCTGCAATGACAAGTACATCTCCTAGAAGAGGTTTTGAACCACCTGAAAGATTATGGTATGACATTAATAATAGATACAAACATGTATTGAGGGTACGCCTGCTCGAGGGGATAGGTGTTCCCTTTTAATGCTGATCCCGAAACTAGATAACTACGAACATAAATAAACTAATAAAGTCTACCAACCACGATTATACTTCACTTAACCTTACTGAAAACAAAAACCCATGATTCAGACAGTTCCCACAAACTATCAGTTCATTATCTAGAAAGTGGAAAGTTCAGTTCTGATAGGTGGAAAAGGAAATGTCACCTCCACCACCCACCCCTGCATCAGAAATTAGCACTAAGCCAAGGCCAAGCACGCAGATGGCTGCACCAAATAACTGCCATAGGGAGTATCGAGTGCCTAGGAAGAACCAAGTCAGAATCAGTACCCATGCTATTGTCCAACAGTCCAATAACGTTACGCTTGTGATGGATGAGAACTGGAATGCTTCGTTAACTGCATCAAAAGAACCCAGAGATTAACAATGACTCCAAGAAATCCATACAAGGACTAGCCTATGCGGGAAAACTTTCAAAAGCATTCTCAGTGAGTAATAATAATATTACACATTAGAGGTTATTTTACAGGTATTTGTTCCCGTTCTAGAGAGTTCAGGTACAATCACTCACCAAGGTAATTCCCTTGAACATCGACAAAACCTAAAAGGAGATACCAATACCAAGAAACCTGCAACCCCCACACAGAGTATGTCACAATTTCAGAACCCAAAACCAAAAGCAACCTAGATTTTTGCAACCAATTGCACTTCTACCCACAATTTCGGTTTTACCAAATACATAGTTGAGAAAATGCAATATACAACTGCTAATTAAAGACAAAAAAAGAAAAAAAAAACGAAATTACCCGTAGTTTCTGACGCCTATACAGCAAGATACTCCCATAAATCAAAGCCAGACCCAAGTAAGCGAACAAAGTCTGAGTAAGAGGTGTATTTACACCTATTCAACACCACGGGAAAGAGAAAAATCCACTAAAGGGGGTGAGCATGAATTAATAAAAACGAAAGTGATGGAGACAAGAATGAGAGAAAAGCCAAAGCTAACAGTGATGAATTTGTGAAGGTTACCAAGATCGGCTATCAGAGACGAAGTGAAGCTCATGAGTGCAAGTACAAACGAGACGACCTGACCCAAGAACAATAAGTAGAGTGTTCGCTTGATTTCATGGCTTCCGCAGCAGCTGTTCCAGGCGAACAAGCTCATACTGAAACTAGAACACGATACCAAAGCAGAAGCTCGTGCTGCCTGGAGATTTGCTGTAACTGAGCATGCGTATCGCGACCCCTTTTTTGGTTGTATTTAAAGGAATATCGCACAGGCCTAAAATAATTGATAGATGAGTCATATGTTAGCGTGAGAGTGTAAGAAAGTGAACCATATCAGATCACTGATATGATATCAGGCATGAGTGGGATCAGGCATCTGCAACTACCGTTCTTCTTTGGTTCTTGAATAGTGGGCGCGGGAGATTCCACTTCCCAGTCTTGTTGAAAATACTAAGTTAGTGGACGGTTAGCTTTGTTGGGTAACTGCCGCTCCGCTTGTTATACCGAGTAATGCCATACATGGTACTGTCATTTTATTTTCATTTTATTAAGTAAGATATGACACATTCATCATATATTATTAAATAATAAATAAATATGTAGTAAATAATCATTCGATTATAATAAATATGACACATCTTATTTAGTAGGATGATAGTATTAATGTGTATAGAATTTTCCTAAAGAAATAATACAATTACGTACAAACAGATTTTTTTAAAATAAATTTATAAATTAACGTATCTTAATTAAAATAAATTTTTTAAATTACAATTACGTACAAAAAAATTTTTTAAAAATAAATTTATAAATTAACGTATCTTAATTAAAATAGATCTAAGTATCATGCATATAAAATTATATCAATTTATAAATTTATTTTTATGTGATCTTTAATTTGTAATTATGTAGCACTTCTCAACAAAGTATACTTTGTAGTTTGTAGATTAAACTACAAAGTATAAAGCGATGTGTTTGATACGGTACTGAGTTTGTAACATCTGAAATATTGCTAATTTTTCTTATTCCTTGCAGTGTAAAACCTTCATTTTTCAAGGCAACCCCTATTTTTGAATCTGTGTTAATTTATCAAACATATCTTTGTAGTTAAAGCCAACAATAACTTTAGTATAAAAAAAGTGTGTTTCAAAACATTTTTATAATTGATGTGGGGAGTAGTAGACGGCACTAAAAATGAATTTTTATGACTAATTTATTATAACGAAAATAGTATTCACAATCAATTTTATGGGACTAATTTGTAAGCAACAGAACTTTCATTCAAGATAATATTGTTTAAAGTTATGTTATTGATATACGAATATACAATTTATCGTTAAATCTATTTTAATTATAAAAGAACAAAAATCAAAACACAAATAATATTATACTAGATGATCATGAGGTAGGCCTTTACATCAGCAGACTAGTGTTTAATCATGTATTAATAAATCAAGAGTAAAAAATATTTTTCATATTGATTATGCAAATAAATAAATTATGTATAATAATTTCTTTCTACACTTTATAAATTTGTGGTTATTTTTTATAAAAATAAATGTAAAATTTGTTTATTTAAGACTTATACAGATAATTTATGTTGTCAAACCTGTAGTAATTGCTGATGAATTGTATGAAATAATCAAAAGAGAAAAATAATAAAGATCAATATATAAATTTAACGTGGTTCGGCAATATACCAATATCCACATAAGAGAACGTTGTGAAATTCACTATCAGTCAAGTAGGATTACATAATATATATTTATACTAATCCTAGACGTACATACGTATTTAGAAAAAATTATAAAAATAACCATGTCACTTTACTCCTCTCGCATCTATCTACTTTTACTGCAGGAGCCATATTCTTCAACAATTTATCTGTGGGCTATATATGTTGCGTGCTGCTCACCAGCTACAGCCTACCTGTATGAAAACGAAACCCGTCATCAGCCACCAATATCACTCCATGTCCCACCAACTTGGCTGGCCTGCGTGGTGCCGCACCTTGGAGATGGCTATAATTGACACGATTAATTATTCATTTGGGTAATTATTAGTTAGTTTCCTAAGTTAATCCAAAAGCTCGCTCGAGTATATAAGTTAGATCTAAAAATATCAACATCATTACTAATTCATAATACTTTTCTTTGCCATTTCAAATATTTAGTAACTTTTTTTATAAATTATATTCTGTGTGGAGGTGTAGAATCAATATTAATATAGATTGTAATAATTCACATATCAAGTGACATTTATGTTTAT
This sequence comes from Carya cathayensis, assembly GCA_011037825.1. NCBI lineage: Eukaryota > Viridiplantae > Streptophyta > Magnoliopsida > Fagales > Juglandaceae > Carya > Carya cathayensis. Next base: position 690,101 of record QGSO01000143.1, read on the forward strand.
GATTTTCACCCCTTTTTTTTTTTTTTTTTTAATTTGTAAGTCGATATTAGATAGATAGCCGGCGTTTAACCGATTGGGTTAGGCAGGCATGATATTCACGAGGAGAAGTATTAAGTTAGTCAAACCATTTTTCATTTATTTTCTTTGCTAGGATGACGAGGTTTCAATTTCCAAGAAAGAGATGTGCTGATCACTCATGTCCCACGCTCTCCAAACAGTCCCACTTTTTTTTTTATCTCCTCCTCCTCCTCCTCTTCTTCAAATAAATAAAATTAAATATTAATTTACATATTAATATTGATTCGTTTATATTTAAATTTAAATTATTTTTAATAAAATTTATTTTTTGACCAATAATATTAAATTGATATACATATTAATATACAATTATACTTATAACTAAATTTTTTTCCATCCAATTGCTGGTAGAGCCAATGATTCTCAGCTCATATTCCTATATTTTCTTTCTTTTATTTCATATTCTTTTCAATGCTTGACTTACCCTCTCATCAAATCAAGGGATCAATGTTCATCCTTAAATCATCTATACTCACAAATTTAATAATTAAGAGTTTATTCAATATAATATGATTTTAAATTTTTATCTTAGACTATTTATTTACCGATAGTGAGAATAGTAACGTAACTCTATTTTAAGTATTTTTATGAAATAGTTATAAGATTTAGAAGTATTATTATTTTTTAAAAATACTTTTATTTAAAATTAGGATTGTAAAATAATTATACTTACGTTGTTTTTCATTTACCAAACGACATCACCTCGCTTGAACACCACTCTTTATATTTATAATTGAGAGAGGGAGAGAGATAAGAGATTCAAAGCATGCTGCCATAACGTAGAATAATGGCCCAAAAAATGTCGACATGGTAAAACAACTTAATTTATCAATAACGCTAAAATACATAAAATAAAAACATGTCTGTTCATCTAAAACTTATCACTCAAGTGACCGTCTTGATATGATACTATTATATAATATCACGTGATATTTTTTAAAAATTAAAAATGCAAACATAAAATGGATAGAAGGATTTAATATAGAGTTTTATAATTACTCTTTTTTTATTTTTTAATATCATTTTGGTTTGAATATATTTATTGTGTTTTTAATAAATCACACGACACAACGTGATGATGCCACGTTAATAAAGCTATCTGAGTGGTACGTTTAAGATGGCCTAATGGTAATACTCAAAAAAATAATGTCTCAATATGATAGTTGTCACTGTCAAGATGGTTTCAATTAAGGTCAACTATAAATAAATTTTAATTAATATATTCTCCAAATTAAGTATCCATTTGAATCTAGCCTTAATAAAAAGGTTAACACAAATATCATCGATAAGAAAATTAAAAAATTAAAAACAAATAGTTTTTGACTGATTTTCTTTATTTTGAAAAATACTCTCTTATAGATATTTTTTTTTCTTTTTATCTTTGTTCAAAACATATTAAAAAAAAAAAGAATTGCAATTGTTGTGCAGTTTAAAATTATATTATAGAAATTTATAATTTTAGAATTAAAAAACTATAAAGGTTATTTATTTTGGAGGTTAATAAACAGAATGCAAATGCCTCGATTGGACAGCATAATTAATTCTAAGAATAATTTAAAAATAAACCTCAGTTGGAGTTAGGTGGCTCCGTATTTGAATTGGCTCCGTCATCCCAAAACCGCCTATCCTTCTTACGTGGACCAAAAATAAAAAATAAAAATCAACATCAATAACCCACCACACCGCCACGCCAAACCATGAACACACTCCACATGTTAATTGAGACGGTCCAACCGAGGACACGTCATTATTCCCTTTTCCCCTACTTTATGCATGAATTTCGCAGCAGGATAACAAAAGTTACTAAAACCCGGGAAAGTCCAGGCTGTCCCTCAGTTTCTTTTCTTTTTCTTTTTTTTTGTTTATCAAAAAAAGTTAAGTGGTGAAGATGATGATTAATTATTGAAAATGATAAATCTGAATTTGTCTCTTTTCGCCGCTGCTTCCTTTCTTCTCTCTTCACCTTTTCCGTTTATAATATTCCCCTGTCCGATCATTCTTCCGCGTTAAGATTCTTCTTCTCCTTCCTCCTCCTCCCTCATCTTATTATCTCGTTTGGTGGTTTCGAAATTTCTCTCTATTATTCTTCAACAACAGGTACGATCCGTCTTCTATGCTCTTTTCCTTTTACTTTTCTGTTGTCTGTTGCGATCTGTTTGGTAGCTAATTCAACATAAAACAATCAAATTTAGAATCCCAAACTCCATGCGTTTTTTTAATCCGTTCCTATCCGTTGTTTTGGATGTTTAACGCCTTAGGAAAACCAAACAAAATTAGAAACAAAAACATTGTTTTCTTCCCTAAACGTTTCTCAGCTTCCAAAGGGCTTCCTCAATTGTATAAATTTTCATGTTTTCTTCGCTTGGAGCGCTGAGGTTTTTAATTTTTCAGATCCTTTTATAATTTTTCTTTTCAAGGATCTGATCCGATCGTTAAAGTCGCGTCTTTTTGGTTTTCAGATACAAATAGAGCTCGAAAGAGAGAAGCACGAAAAAGAGAAATGGCGGAAGAGCACAGATGCCAGGCTTCTGAGGGCCACCGACTATGCGCCAACAACTGCGGCTTCTTCGGCAGCCCCACCACCATGAACCTCTGCTCTAAATGCTACCGAGACTTACAGCACACCACATCCTCATCCTCCTCCGCCAAATCCTCGATCGAAATCGCCCTTTCTCCCGTCTCCTCGACTTCTTTGTCTCCTCCTCCGCCATCCTCTTCTCCATCGGAGACCGACTCGCTTCCTACCCCTCCCGCGTTGATCTTGCCCGAGGTAGCCGTGGGGATAGTGTCTCCGGCGGTCGTGGACGGTGGCTATGACTTGGAGGTGGCGTCCCGGCCTAACCGGTGTTTGGTTTGTAGGAGGCGGACCGGGTTGACCGGGTTTAGGTGCAGGTGTGGGACCACGTTTTGTGGGATCCATAGGTACCCGGAGAAGCACGGGTGCACGTTCGATTTCAAGACAGTTGGAAGAGAAGAGATCGCGAGGGCGAATCCCGTGGTCAGAGCTGACAAGCTTGAGAAGATTTAATTTAATAGGGACCGTCAGATCGAATGACTGGGTGAATTGGATAGTGATCGCCTGTACGCGTCACTACGATAATATATATATATATATATATTATATATATACCACCCTTTGATTTTATTGTAAAATAAAAGTTTGACGTGGCTTTGCTTTGATTTGGTTTGTAAAAAGAAAAAATGGGAATGCACGACGACATGTGTAGATTCTACTTTCCTTGTATGCTGTACAAACTGGCTTGAATCGTTGATGTGCAGCCCAGCCAATGTGGACATGCCAACTTATCTGGGTGGGTGGCATTGTACTACCACTAGGCATGCTGCTGACATCTATTATTAGAAAAAGGAAGGAGGAAATGATTATCTTTTTCGCATTCACCCAAATCCAAAAGTACCTTTCTATGAGTACCAGCTTTATTTAATCCTGGAAACGTGACAAGATTACCTCTTTAGACTTTTTTGGTCATGAAAATAGGCTATGCAGCGACATCAATAGGTTCCGTCCAAAATTTAATTGAAATTTTCAGTTTAATTTTATACTGAGTTTAATATTTAAATATTTTAATTTTTAAATTATTAATTTTTTTTTTTAATTTTAAATTTTTTTTACACGTGGGATGTATAATTTATTTTAACTCAATACAGAAGATTAATAATTTTTTTTTAATTTTTTATAAATAGTATTAACTTAATCTTCACAGCTAAATATATTTAAATTCGTTTTAAATGCAGTCTAATTTTACCAAAAGTCTTGATTTTGACAAAATCAATAATGGAAATATCTGCTTCGTTTGTTTGTTTGGTTAATTGGTACGACTTAGTCGAAGAGAATGCAACAATTCTACAAGTTATTCAACATCTCTTAATATAAAAGTAACAATGAGCTTAAACAAACTCACAAGTTCAATATTTTCTTGGAGGATCAAAGTATACAATTCCTGATTCTACAACATGACTAGATTGAAACAAACCCTCCAACGGAGTTGGACTATGTCCAGCATTTTTTTTTAATTTTTAGCTGTATATATTATATTAATAAGTGAAAGGACGAAATCAATTTTTTTTTATTCGTCACAATATATTTTATCAACAGGACATCATGACTAAAAAATATAAATTGCAAACTGTTTGTAACCTTCAAACGGTAGCAGTACTCCTATACGCGTATAAAGGTCAACCTCCAATTAAATATATATAGCCATATACAAGTCAAAGCTATAATTCGTCTTTGAGAGACGATGATAATCCTTGGTCCTCCAGAGTTTCCCAGCATGCTTTAGAGATGCTTAAACTTTCAAACCAGACCTGGTCTGCCACGACTGCGTTGGAGTCATTGTTGCGGTGCCATGACCAATGTGCATGTGTTTGATTTAATACACTCAACCGCCCATGTCCAAAGCTTGCCTCCCGAAACAACGAGAGAGGGGAAGTTGGGTTCTTGAACCTGAATTTCAATTTTTAGGTTTAGCCACATAGATATTATCATTAAAGGGATAAAACACCAAGGATTTCAATATAACGAATTAAATAACACTTACACTCTTATCCATAATTATCAAATTGGTTGTCTTACCCCTCCCAAAATAGTTAAAAGATAAAAGAGTATTTTTTCCACATGCAAGCTTTTGTATTACTTGCATCCAAATGCTACAAGTTGGTTGAGATTGAAGACTGTGTTTAGGTGTTGAGGTGATTTTAAATGATTTGAGTTGATATATAAATAGTAATATTTTATGACTTATCATTTATTTGAATTGATGAAATATGTTGATATATGTGTTTGAATATATAAAATATTTTAAAACATATTTATATTTTTATAAAAAAATTAATAAAATAGCAAGTCTTATCCATAATTGATTTAACATAGGCTGATATGTTAGGGATTTACTAGGGAGCAACCACTATTCATGCTGCACACCACACACTTATAGGTTTTTATAGGGTGTAGGGATACTTTTCATAGGATATATAGATATTTTTTATAGAGTGTGTGGTGTGCAGTGATATAGTGGCTGCTCCCAATATTTTCTCATGGGTTTAACCCAAGAATTAATATACTCAGAAGCCATTGTTTCGGTGCATCCATTGCACACATGATGTGACCTAGTAAAATGATTAATTTGTCCCTGCATGTTGGGTGTTGGATGTTTAAAAAAAAAAAAAAAACAGAAGCCACGTATGTGTACAATGGATGCACTGAAACAGTAACTTCCATATAGCAATACTCATGTTGGGCCCAGGAGTCGATCTTCGAGCATAACTGACCGCTAGGCCTGCTAGCTAGATTGGCTATGCACAGACTCGTGAAGTTAAAAACTCAAATCCAAGTGGCACCTCAAAAGGCAGGCAGTAGGACTCAAAAGCCATAAGGTGTCACATATATATGGGCTTACGGCAGCATATTGGCCAGGCCTTTAAAAAAACATGATGGGTACTTACGTTAATGCAAGCCCTTCTCGGTTCCCGCCATCACCAACCGTTACATACATCGGACCACATTGATTCTCCTTGTTTTGGAAAATCCTAGTCTGCCATCCATGCACACAGTCCAATAGAAACGCCGTAAAAATTTCAAGGATTGTCAATGGAGAAAGAAAATTAAACTTTATATAAACGTAACGCAGAGAAGAATATGCGACTTACGAATCGTTCATATGCATGAACATGGCCTGCAAAAACCACGTCGACCCTTGCCTTATACAGCAACTCTTCCATAGCTTTTCTCATGCTTTCTCCTTCACCTTGATGTGCTGTATTAGTGTTATACCAGGGGGCATGCAAGAGCACAAAGATCCATGGCGTTTTCTTCCTGTCAACGTTGGCCAAATCGGCCTCAAGCCACTTGTACTGAGACGAGTCAGCATCAAACTCAGTATAAGATCCTAACATTAGAATGTGAGTCCCAGCAACGTCAAATGAGTAATACAAGTTTGAGGTCGATCCACTTTCTTCGTGCGGCATTCGCCACCTGTTATTGTAGGATCTGAAGCCGTAGGGGTGGAGGATTGGGAAGGTCTCAATCTCGTGGTTGCCTTCCGTCACCATCCATGGGCGGCGGCTCGCGTATGGCTCAACTAGGCGTCCGAACGAGTCCCAAAGGGGCTGTTTACCATCGGCGTATGATAAATCTCCCGGTAACAGCAACACATCGTAGTCCTTACTATCGATGTGTTGTAGGGTTGAAGCGGTCCATTCAGTTTGTCCCAGGTCTCCTGCAAACAAAATATAGCATATATATCAAGAAATTGTTCGACTGGATATACTTCTCTGTCGATCTATTCCCAATTCCCACCTCAGATGGTTGAGTAGCTGATAGAAAATACTTATGTTTAACGTGTTTTATTTTTCTCGCCTGAGATAGGCCGGTTAAAATAAGTTCAAATTTTCCAATTTTTTTTTTTTGAAATATTATAGGAAGGGTTGCTGTACGTTTATGGCATTTGAGGCTGGACCTTTAATTGGTTTTGGGTCAGTTTCCCCTCTTTCCAGGCTTTGTGTTGGCAAGGCTTGATCAGCTTGATTCTTGCCGCGGCCTTCTGGCAGAAAGCAGTAATGATCTTCTTTTGATTTTTGAGGTGGGCCGGGCTAAACTTGACCAGACCATGCAATATCTTTTTTTCGGTCGTAATTTATAATTAGATTGACAACATATATAAAGTTATGTGCTTAATTAATATGTCCCACGTTGCAGTCCAGCTACGCTAGCTAGTACGTACTGAGGCACACGTCGGGAACCATGTACATAGAAAAGAGAATTTCTCGAAGATTACCCCCAAGCTGCTACTTTACTGCTCAGATTGCTAACATGGACTAGCCGTAACCGAGGTGTGAACTAGCACGCGTGAAAAACTGTTTCCATATGCAAGTATATATATATGCCCATGGCACAAGAAAAACACGACACGACAATATTAAGACACGACAATATTAATGCAAGATACCAAAATTAATGCAACTTATTCTAATTCTCAATTTCTAACGAGTAGTGTGCACTCTTCCTTCCATTTCGTCACGGCCAGCTTTGCTTAGACTTTAAGGCACTCATTGCTAGCCTAACTAACTCACATCCATTGATGCTTTGTCACATTCGAAGGAAAAGGCACAAAAAGCTATTTATAAAGTGAAATTTATCTCTCTCTATTAATTTACTAGTCGAATTGCATCATGTTCGATTCAATTCAAAGAGAAATAAATGTAAATATTCGTATAGAATTGAGCAATCAAATTGAGCGAGACAGTTAAAAAGATGATTTGTATGCAGCTAGCGTCCAACTCAAGCAGAAGTATTACTATTACTGTGTGAAAAATGGCTTAGGTTCATAAATTGGCCGGAAAGGTCATGATGGCTTACCAACAACTACAAATTCAATGGGAAATCCTGAAGGCGGTGTTCTGAAGGAAAACTCCGGGCCCGAACCTCCACACCTGTAGAAATAGGTGGTGCTGGGCGCCAAAGGTCCAATCTTAACGTGGTGGATCTCGCCTGAGTGGTAAAAAAAGTACCTATACGATTTGTGTTCACCGTTTGCCAATGCATTGTATTTTCCGGATTCTTTCCCGTATTCCACGACTGATTTCGCATGTTTGGCCTCAGTAATCCACGAAACTCGTATATGATCGATCCCCGCCAATGAAATATGTACCTGAAAATATGGGACCAAGGAAAAGTATAAGCAACATGGGTACGTTTGTTTCCTGAACTCGAAGATTGAACAGAGTTACAGAAGTAAAAATAGAACCAATATATTGTACTTCAACATGAATGGCAAGGAAATAATGGATAGTAATTTATCTGTACTGCTCCAAATTAAAGTAAATATGAGACAAATAAGTACTGGCCGGTGTGTCCCTTTTAGATCAAACAAATTAAGGAAAGAAGAAGACAAATATGAACTTGTAAAGTCGATTGAATATACAAAGGCAAGGAAAATTAAGAATGGTTGATGTTATTGGTAGGCCGGAAATGCATGAGATCATTGATGGCAGACCTGTTGGGGGTCGGAGTCGGGCCTGTTATGTGGGGTGAATACCATTGGGCGAGGTGGTTGCCGAGAAAAAGCACCATTCTGTGTCTGTGATTGCAGGAGTTGAGGGCAGATCAGAAACAAGGTTAAGAGCAGAGAGAAAGCGCGAGGGTATAGATTCTCCATTGACGTATGGTTAATGGGTTCGAGATTAGCTATGCTTGTGAAGAGTCGAATATTTATATTCGGAGGAATGTAAGAAGTGTGATACAAGAATTTTGGAAAAATATGTAAATTAGGTCAGACTCCTACGGCCTCAAGCAATCCCCGCCGCTTCGGTGTTATTTTGGATATGCTTGCAGCAAATCTATAAGACCACACAAAAATGTTAATGTTCTGGAGTACTCTCAACCGGCCAGCCAGCTGAATAAAGGCGCCTCGGGTTGTCTACATATGACTCAAAATTGGCTTTTTCTTTCAGCAAACTCCAAAAATGGGTAAAAGCACATCCACCTAGCTAGCTCTTTATAGGCTAATTAACTACCTTTATCTTTCATTGGACATCCGGTAGTACTACGTACATTTGCGTGCTGCTTAATCTTTGATCGGTATACGTAGTACATGTGTTGCTTTATTACTCTTTGATAGGTTTAAAGTATAGTCACTACAAAAAAAAAACATAACTTTTTACCTCACTTAAATTTATTATAAAAAATATAAAATAATTGTGATTTTTTGCGACGAATTTAGATAAAATAAAACTTAATTTTTTTGATAATGAGTGAGATAAAATCAAAGAGTTTAGATCAGGACAGCTTAGCGACCCTCGGAATGATCGATCATCTCAGTTCTTGGTATGATCATCATGATTTTATTAGTGAATATAATTAAACGCCAAAATAAGGACCGTATTTTTTTGCGTGGTTGGTTAGAATCTGACATTGACGAGAAAACTAGTTACAGGCGTACGTGTGAGAGCGAGCTAGGCTGAGTACGTATCGCTGTCTTGCTAGCTAGATATTTTATTTGTCTAGCTAAGTTATTTCCATGACGGGCCAGAAATAATATATTACAATTATATGATATGGAAATACACGGGTTCTATGAGAATCTCATGTTGCAGATGTGCAAACATGGCGAGGCTTCCTTTTCTCTCTCTTTTTTTCCTCTGATCTCTCTCTAGATCGATCTCCCCCTAATTACACGACTAATGTACTAAGGGAAGGCGCATTAAAGATATGCATACGTTTCTTGGTCTAGCTAAAAGAACTTAATTAACTCAACATGCTTATGTAGTAATATTTAAATGGGACCTAGCTAGATACTGATCCACCATGCATGCATAGAACTTCAATTCAAAGGGTTCATATTTGGAATGGCTGCATTAGGTGGGATCGAAGCTAGCTTACATATCGATCGGTATGTTGAGAATTATAGTCACATGTACATGCATGTTGTGTTTTAACATCGATATCAAGAAAATCGAGGGAGGCCGGGTACCAAGAATTAATGCTGTTTCGTTTAGTAACTGTAATTTAGGTCGATGTAAAATATATTTAACTTTTTAAAGGTTTAATTAGGTTTTATTGGCTCGAACTAATTACTCATGTGTTTCATGCTCTAAGTTTTTAAATCATCTGAAAAAGATAGAAGTTTGGAAATCGGACCCCATATAATATATATTGTGATCACTGCATCCAGTTGTTTCAATAAAGTACCATTTACCTTTAATTTCGTTTCATCGTCGTCCCACAAACTCATCCATTTTTCTCTCTGCGTACAATTTCATATTTTTATTTTTATTTTATTTTGAATTAATTAGTTTTACGTGACCAATAGCGGATAATGCAGATTCTATATATGTGTTGTGTGTATAGAAATAATTGAGTGGAATAATATAGAACGTCACATTCATTCGATCGATCGACCTACGTGGTCTAGCTTATAATAATAATTTTATGATTCCGTACTGGAATTGTGGAATTAAAAATTACTACACGTGGCCGGCCAAGAGATTCGAGAGGACAAATCATTACGAACCTTGTCAATTAGGATAAAAACGTGATTAAAAAACTTAAAATTCAAGAAGAGAGTGCATATATAGCAATTATATATCAAAATTCCACATGGTGTGCAAGTGTGTTTGAATATTTAAACTAAAGAAAGCAATGGGAACCTAAACATCATGATATTAAACCTTTGAATATTGGAACTCTAGGTTTTTCAACAATGTTCCTAGCTACGTGCTACTCCTCAAAACTGCAGAACTTGATCAGTACACGCTTTTAATTCCTTCCATTTTCCTAGCTAGTTTCTTTTTAATTTTCTTTTCAAAGCTGACCCGAACAGATCTTCGAGGAATCGATCTCTGGTTAGACCACAAGGGATATATATATATATATATATACACACGCGATTGTCATTTACAATAACTTAATTTAATTAAAACCAATAATATTAGTACTCCAGCATGCATGCAGAGGGGCAACTACATATTAGTTTCTTGCATTATCATTTTGCGTCATTGCGTGCGTGGGTGCTTGGGAATGGTACCGGGAAAGAAACAGTACCACTACTACGAATGGTCACATGAAGACTCGCCGGGGAAGGTTGTGGAGCAGTAGTGCTTGTACGTACGTGCATCCCTTGATATTTAATATATATAAATATTAATGCCTAAACTCTATCAACAAGATTTAATTAGAACTTAAATGTGAGCTAGCTTGAACGTGCACCCAAGTAATTATATATTATATATATGTAATATGTACCAGAATATGCCCAAGAATCTACTTTTTGAAAGTGATCGAATATGCCCGGCCGGCCATATATGCACCTTCCTGAAAGGCATATCATGTATATATATATATATAATTTCTAATTAAGGGACCACCTGATCATGTAGCGTGATAATTTGAATATCGGAGATAGCTAAATGAATGGATCAGATCGCATATTAATTGGCCATTGGCTACGAATCTGTTGAAATATATATAGTCGACATTTAATAATGCAATTTCCTTAAGAAACCAGCATTCCAACTGTACTCTGCCTCATTTGTCTTCAAATATGAGTTGAGATGAGTTGAGATTAAAGTTGAAAGTTGAATAAAATATTATTAGAATATATTATTTTTGTATTGGGATTTGAAAAAATTGAATTGTTTATTTTATTTTGTATGAGAATTTGAAAAAATTGTAATGATTAGATGAGATGAAATGAAATGAGATGAAAATTTTTAGGAAAGTGAACGATGATTATTTAGCTATCTTATAATTAATCATTTCAAAGAAGAACTTATTCTTTTAATAAGAATTAGTTCTGTGTTTGAAGGCGGAAAGCATGCAAGTGATCATGTTGATATGAGCAATCGATTAGTACTAATTATTAAACGGCTAGCTAGTAAGCATTAAAATACAATTAAAAATATTTAGTCCGCCAATAATTAATATCGGATATTTGATGATCTTTATATCTACATGACTAGATATCAATTCGATGATAGAAAATTTCGAACCATCACGTCTAATTAAAATTTCTTATTAAAATTAGATAAGCAGTGACATCAAAATATATATCGGTACGAAGCATGTGAATTCAATTCAATGATTTTATACACGTCTTTTATATNTATATATATATATTTGCTTTTGATAGAAACACGTCTTTTATATTTTTGTGTTCGAGTTATGTATTTCATGCATATGTTTTATTTTATTTTATTTTTATTTTTTTATGAATTGTTAGTGCAAATTAAGCCAGCTTTGAAATAAGCTGATCAGTACTGTCATTTTCATTTCATAGTAAGTACTTTAGGCAAAAGAGTACACGAGTTTCAACTTTAATATTTTTTTTGTTTTTGAAAAACACCGCACGCAAGAAGACCAATATCTATAGATAAAACCTGTACGATCGAAGTGTAACATGATGCTGCATCCATGTATATATGTTTATTTGTTGTCGATGTAGTCATTTAGAGCATGTCCCCGCCGGCCACTTCACCAGGCATGCATATATACTGATATGCCCTAATTAACTATGTCATGATCATGTAATATTGTAATGGTTGAAACATCTTCTTCGACTAATTTACACGTTGTACTCAATTATAACATCAGGAGTTGGTGATCTTAAGTAATAATAATGAAAGTCTAAATTTTATGTTTTAATTTCATTTTTTTAAAAGGTAAGCTATCACATGCATGCATTATTATTGTGACGAGAATATATACTTATTTTGATAGGAAATAGTCATACAAATAAAACATAACTGGTCACAAATAAATAATTTTTTTATAGTGAATTATTGTCTGACTCAGGGCCAGCCAAGTTGATAGAAAATAATAATTGAGAAAAGTTCCATGCACTAAGCTAGTCAAGAATTGAGTTTGAGAAATATTTGAGAGCGACCCGGCGATCGATATGGGTGGTTGGAGATTGAATACTTCGTTTTCCTCTATAGTTTTGCTTGGAATATTGAGAGAGAAAACTCAACAAACAAATTATAATTAAGTCGGCAGCTGCTAGGGGGCAGGGGAACTTGTTGCTTAATTAGCAATTCCTGAATGATTTGAGCCGTAAGAACATGCAGTACTCTACATACATAAGACGTTTATAACAATGAATTTCGACTATATATTTTAATGATGTTTTCATATTTCACAACATGGGATGGCTCAAAATTTCAATGTCCATGTCGAATACGTACGGTAAACATACGTGTAGTGCTTTTATTCTAGGCTATATAAATTGGTTGTAAATAGTCTTTTTATTATAATAAATTAGTCATAAAAATTCATTGTTCTTATAGTAATATACAAAACCTGGCTATTATTTTTTTCCGTACGAAACTAGTTAATTATCGATCATTGCTTAGGATAATTTAACACATTACACATTTTGAACACGACAAACGTGCAGTTGTGTGAGTACTTGGAGATCCTCGAGGTTACGAAAGAACTACGTACGTGCAATAATGGCTTCTGGTCCAGACACAATCGGCCGTAGAAAAAAGATAAAAAAGAAAAACGAAAAGAAGAAAGTATATAGGGTCAGGAATATTAAATAACTTGTAAAAATATATAATTAAAATACGTAATTAATTAAAATATCTTGGTTTCGGAATTTTGTAACCTCTAATTAATTAGGATTTTCTTCATTAATTGAATTGAAGGTATTGCTGATCCGTCCTCGATCTTATATGTATATATATAATGTATATATATGTAATTAGATAATGATCATCTCTATCAATAAAACAAATTAACAATTCACTTAATTAATTAAATAATCATTAAAATTACTCTAATGCAATTACAGTTGCCTCGATCGGAGGCATAGGATCATTGGTTGACCTGATCATATCTAGCGTAGAGAGGATAAGGCCCATTGCCTGCCAAACCTCCCACTCCGACTTTGGATGTATTACATGCATATATGCTTAGTCGATCTATAACTATTTTACAATTTTATTTAAAATAAACTGTACTTATTAAAATTAAAATTATTTTTAATAAAATAGTACAATTATATTAATTGATTTAAAATAAATTATAAAAAAAATTATAACTATATCATTACGCTACAAAATAATTTAGTCTCGATCACTCATTCATTGAATTGTAATGAAATAAAAACTCTTAATTAGGTAAAACAGATACTAATAATATAAATAAACTAAAACTCAATTATATATATATTAATCATCTGCTCATCTCCAATCATGGCGCTAGTCGTTAATATTGCCCGTTAAAGGCAGGCACAAAATTTTGGGATGTTTACTCTTTACAACATTAGCGGCGAACTTTATTAAGGCCTTGTTTGGAATATTAGAAATTTTCTCATCTTATTTTAAAATTTTTAAAATTTCTTTATTAAATAAAATTACTTTTCAGTTTCAATTCTTTAACATTTTCATTTAATCATTATCTAATTAATTATTATAAAATTTTCAAATTTCTAAACATGCAAAACGTAAAAAATAATTCAACTTTTTTAAACTATAAAATAAAATTTATATTAAAAAATTATATTCTAATAAATATTTATTCCTTCTCTCATACTAATTATTTCCAAAACTCAATAAAACATCTCAATTTAAATCATTTCATTACTATTTATAAAATTTTCATATGATGAACTTATTCCCTTAATTAACCGGGCCTAATTCTTACAAAAACCAAAAAGGTAGGTTGTTTCTAGGGCTGAACGTATTTGAGTACTGGTCGTTCCTATAGATCATCACTTCATGAATCATCCTGTACGTTTATTAACCAGTTTGGATATAAAAAGTGTTTTATCTAATATCATCTCATCATTAAAAAATTTTCAAATTCTCACATAAAATATAATAAACAATTTAACAATTTCAAATCCTAAAATAATAATTAATTGTTGAACCTAAGGTTTCAAGTTTTGTGTAATTATATATTTACACATGGATTTTGATGATAACAAATGAATTCAAAGAATAAAGGAGTCTCAAGCTCAAGTTATCTACACAATGGAGTCAAGCACATCAAGAAACCAAGCATGAGCAAGAAGGGAACAACTCACATTAAAGTCATAGAGTAATGTTGTAAATCTCTTAAAATTCGAAATTAGGATTAAGGCTCAAAATTAATATTTTATCATAAAGCATTAAAATACATTTTCCACATGTGCATGAATATTTTTGAAAATTAAATTTGAATATTTTGAAAGATAATTGATTGTCATCTTTCACATGTGCATGCCATGATTAAAGGTTTGAACTTTGAAAATATTAAAGATGATTGATTGTCATCTTTCACATGTGCATGTTTTATTTGAATAATTTCAAAAGTGATTGATGCTTTTCTTGACTTATGCAAAAGGAAGATGTCTTTGTTTGAAAATTTTGAAAAGTAAAGTGTGCTCCTTTTGTCATATGCAAAAAGTAAAAGATTAGGTTTGAAATTTTTGAAAAGCAAAGTGTGCTCCTTTTGTCATATGCAAAAAGTAAAAGATTAGGTTTGATTTTTTTGAAAAGCAAAGTGTGCTCCTTTTGTCATATGCAAAAAGTAAAAAGATTAGGTTTGAATTTTTGAAAAGTGAATGATGATGTCTTTGACATGTGAATCTTTTTAAATTTGAATATGAAGTCTCATATGCCTATAAATAGATCATTTGAGAGCTTCACATTTACAACACCAAGAGCATACAATATTCATTCAAAGCTTTCATTCTCTCTTCTCTAAACATTGAGCCTTAACTCTTATTCATTTTGAGAGATATAGTTTGTGCTTGTATTGTTCTTATTTCACTCATTGAGGAGTGTTTTCTGATATCCTACCCACTATCAAATCTTGTATCAGTAAAAGGGTGTGTACAACCCTTGTGCGTGTAGAAAGTGTTCTACACAGGGAATCGTTGAATCACCACGTGTAAGGTGATTGCAAGTGTAGAGGGTGTTCTACACGGATCCTTTGTAGCGGTGTTGTTCAAAGGTGTAATAGGTTTCTATCTCCACCTGAAGGAGATTGAATAGTGAATTCGGGGATCCTCAAGGGGTAGCTTGAGGCGAGGACGTAGGCAGTGGGGCCGAACCTCGTTAACATACTGAGTTTGCTTCTCTCTTACCCTTACTCTTTATATTTATTGCTTTTCATATTTTGTTTATATTTTATATTGTATATTTGATTTATAATTGTTATTTTTTTAAATACAACTCAATTCACCCCCCCTCTTGTGTTAGTCATCTGGGCAACATTAATAATATTAAAAAATAATATTTTAATAATATTTTGTTTAACTTTTAATTTTCATCTCAACTCATTATCCAAATGACACCTGTTTTAGTACTGCCCTCGATCCTAAACTTGTAGGTAGCACTAGTTATTTTTCTTATCCATTTGTCTTGATACTAAAGATCGTATATATATTCGTCCTAGATATAAGATCAAATGCTAGTGATAACTAAAGCAGGAATCGATACCAATTTGATATTAAGATAAAGTTAGGCTAGATATGATCATTCACTTAATAAGCATAGAAGATCCACAAATTGCAGCAATGAAAATTGTAAAACATCTTCAGAGAAAATATATAATATTATTACACAACATATATATGGCCTCCAACATGATAAGCAATATTCATATATGCGGGTATGTGTCGGCTTAGAGTTCATCATTGACAAATGATGTTGTCGCTTCCTCGTCCACGGTATTCTGGCACTTTTTAGAAGTGCTTAAGCTTTCTAGCCAGACTGTATCTGCAACCAGTGCGTCTGCGTCATTGTTACGGTGCCATGACCAATATGCATGTGTTTCGTTCAATATCCTCAAGCGTCCATGACCAAAGCTTGGCTCCCGATACAATGAAAGAGGAGAAGCAGGTTCCAGATACCTAAATATATGTAACACATTTACATATAGATAACTCGATATATAATGTTCTATATTATACTCACGTCTTTTAACATGATCGAGACATGAGGAAAAAGGGAAAAAAAACACTAGAATGCTATTTTTCTTAATTCCAACTACCGGATGACGTGACCCTTCTTCGATCGAAGACCTTCAATTGTGAACTAATTCCTAAGTAACTTGGATGACGGCAGCTGTTTACGTACGTTTAGAGATATAGTTTAATTAACCCCCCTAGTTAAACTCATTCAGTCACGCATGCTGGAAGTTTAAGATGCTAGCTTGTCTCGAGGGTCTAGAGGCGCCCTAAGCTAGCTAGAAAAAATCTAGTCACGAGATTTGAATAAAGAATGTAGGTGTATTAACCTTGCCGTTTAGGCAGTAGGCTCGAACTAGATGTCCATTAATCCATTCATAGATTGGCCAGGGACGTCCGCGGTCTGGCAAAATGCATGGGTGGTGTAGCCATGGCCGCCCATGGCTAACCACAAGCCTCACCTACCTCAATTTTTGTTTACATGTACATGATCAAATTAAGCAGAATTAGATCTAGATATATATTCAGTTTACTTTACACCCCCAATTAGCTAGATCTCTGCCTAAATTTGTGCCTTCAAAGGCTAGCTGGTATATATAAAATAACTAAATAATTAGTTCAAGAGTACATACTCTAATGCAAGTCCTTCGCGATTTCCTCCATCCCCAATAGTGATATACACTGGACCGCATGGATTATGCTCGTTGCGATAAATCCTAGTCTGCAAGACACGATCGAGAAGAGAATCCATGTTGATTATAGAGCACATGATACATATATATATGTATAAAGTCATAAGTTGAAGAACCGAAAGAAAAATAAAGGACCCAGATTAATATATATCACATGCTTAATTTTGCTTTTATCCCATCACGATTATAGTTTACAGAGCTAGCTAGCTAGCAGAAATATGACTTACAAAACGTTCATATGCATGAACATGTCCAGCAAAAACCACATCGACCCGTGCCTTATACAACAGCTTCTCCATTGTTTGTCTCATGCTTTCTCCTTCGCCCTGATGAGCTGTATTAGTATTATACCACGGCGCATGCAACAGAACAAGAACCCAGGGGGTCTTCTTCCTATTGACTTGAGCCAAATCAGACTCGAGCCATTTGTACTGAGGCGACTCCACAAAAAACTTCGTGTAAGAACCCAACATTATTATGTGAGTCCCAGCAACATCAAAAGAGTAATATAAGTTCGATTTGGATCCACTCTCTTCGTATGGCATCAGCCACCGGCTATTGTAGGCCGTGAAGCTTTGGGGATGTTCGGGTACGACCTCGATGTCGTGGTTCCCTTCGGTCACCATCCATGGGCGGCGGCTCGCGTAGGGCTCCACTAGGCGGCCGAAAGAGTCCCACAGAGGTTGCTGGCCATTGGCGTATGACAAATCACCAGGTAACAAAAACACGTCGTAGTCTTCACTATCAACATGTGCTAGGGTTGATGCAGTCCATTCAGTCTGTCCCAGGTCGCCTGTACGTAAAAGGATATATATAGTACAAATACTGCAACTTTAAGGCTATTTATGGAATTGGATCAATTATTACATTTTGAGGGATATGTATTTTGACTAAATAGTTTGATAATGCATTATTGTTTCAGAACTTATTGGTTAAAAAGACACTACGATAATTTTGATGTTCATTAAGAGTTTGATCAACATTCTCATTATAAATTGTCCGACCAATTGTACGTTCAACCCTTGGCGTACATGGTACGTTTAGCTATATTCTCTTTAATTATACGAGTAAGTACTCCTAAGTCCTAATTAATAAAATATAGCTGATCTTCAGAGTTCAGCCATTTAAAATGAATAACAAAAATACACTGTACGTAAACGGTAAAAGAGAGACATAAATTATAAGGAAAATGCTAAATGTATTTAAGAAAAACTTATAAAAAAATTTACTTTTCTACGTGTCAGTTATTGATATGTTGAAAATTATGAAATTTAAAATTTAAAATTTAAAACTAAAAATTTTAATTTTAATAAGAAACTAACAAAATGAGTTTAGTAAATAAAACTGTAAATATATGTAGTACTACTCTAATTATAATATCTTCCAATCTGATAATTAGCAACTGATTTATCCCCGTTAACAAAACTAAAAAATTAATAAGTTACGACCAGGACATCCTCATGACCATAGCTGGGACCTCGGCTCTTGCGTATACTCTTAGGATCAACGTACACGGCGAATTAATTATTGTGGGTTCAAGGCGATAATGTCGTCGATCTACATATTTATTTTATAGCAAGTACGCACGGGGTTAAAATTGAGGGTTATAACCCTTTAAAAAAAAAAAAAAAATCAAGACGCCACTTGCATGCCTTTATAAAGGCAGATATGTCGTTCTTACAAGTTCCCGTGACATTTTTCCTTGTAAAATGTGCTTCCAACCTATATTCAATTCATGTAGACATATATGATCTGTTTATTCTCATAAGCACGATCACATTAGAGATAATAAGGTAGGAGGGGCTATATTTATAATGTGGGATTAAGATAAGCTAGCTAGCTTCTGCTAAACTAAAATTAGATGATCATGAATAACTTACCAACCACCACAAATTCGATAGGAAATGTCGAAGGGGGTGTCTTGAAGGAGAATTCGGGGCCTGAACCTCCACATCTGTAGAAATAGGTGGTGCCGGGCTTCAGCGGTCCAATCTTGGTGTGATGGATCTTGCCTGAGCTATACTTGAAGTAAGTATATTCTGTATGGTCTCCCCTTGCCTTTGCATCATAATTCCCTTTCTCCGTTCCATATTCCACAACTGAAGGTGCGTGTTTGTCATCAGTAATCCATGTAACTCTCATGTGATCTCTCCCTACCAGAGATATATGCACCTGACGTACGTCATGGAAAATATATATGAAGATACAGTAATATGCATGTATGTGTGATCATAATTAACCTCGCACTACAAGAGAAACAGAGTATATTTTCATCAGAAATAGTCTTTTTGACAAAATTTTAATTGCAAAAATTCATTTTTCTTATAGTGTTGTATTTAATTTATATAGGTGCATGGAATTAAAATCATGGAACCAAATAATGGGTATGAAGGCGCAGAGCAAGAGAGAGAGAGAGAGAGAGAGATCACCTGTTGCGGGTCAGAGTCCGATCGATCATGTTGGGTTCGAATGACTGGCCGAGGTGGTTGACGAGAAAAATCATCATTCTCTGATCGTACTAGGAGTACTTGAGGGAAGATGAAAATGGCCAGAAGGAGAGGGAAATGGAATATTACGTGTGCCCACATCTTCTTCGTTACTGTTAATTTAAGCTAAAGGGCCGGTCCCAACTTTTTGAAGAGTTTAGCTAGTTGTTTGGGTTTGAAAGTTTGATGCTTGAAGCAAGTATAAGGGAATATTTTGTGTTATGCTTACAAGCATAATCAATAATCCGTAACTTCTTGCCACTTTCTTCAGCAATTAACTTGCTAAGTTTGCACGGCTTCCCACGATTCGTTCTTGGTTTCTAATGTAAACTAGGGTTGACTCACCAATGGGTACCTCATGTTCTGCTCTTCGCATGCTACCCGCTCTCTCTCTCTTTTTTTTTTTTGTTGAATTTCCTCTTTTGATATCTATATTATATATTAAGCTGTCTATACATAATACTTTTCTATTAATCCGATCTCCACTCTCTTAATTAGTTTTAATTATTTTCTGTTAGAAGGAATAATAATAAATATATACGAAGGATTCAGTCTTTTTTTCGTTTTTTATATATGTGAATAATCAAAGAGAGTACCTAACGTTTTACCATTGGGGAATAGCTGGTGGTGACCAGATCTACTGTATTCAAGATGTGGCTTCTGGTCTGACTAACATAACATTATTGATTTATGAGTCATTCTATACTTTTTTTAAGCTGTCTTCTACTTATGGTTTCCTTGTCACTTTCTGGAGGTTAATTTAATTATAAGCACTTTATATTAATCTTCAAAGTCCGCTAAATCGATCGTTAACACAAGTAATTTGTAACATGGCTTGTCGGAATATCCTAGGAATCTACTTTTGGGAAAATAAAACATACACGAGGAATTCAAGTCTTGTTCATATCTACTTCGACGACCACATGCATGTAGCCAATTTTTATTTTTAAATTTTAAAAGTACCTTTTATATATGAAAGAATAATTAGTTTATAACACTTCTATATTGTAAAAAATAAAAAAAATAAAATAAAATTGTAATTATCTTAACAAGAATTCTGCTTTAACTTTTTGTTTTTTTCTTCCTGTAATTACACTTACCTTATTCTGCTTAATTTCGTTGTAATTTAAGTCAACGTTAAATCATGGAACTTCTGTTTGCTACGTGGGGCATCAGAGATTCAGAAGCAGTGCGGTAACTTGGGCCGTGTTGAATTCAGTAAATCGAAGTGAAGCCCAACTTAACCTTAAGTGGGCTTGCTTTGCAAGTCCTCAGACCTGGACGTTTACGTGCACATGAATGTCCAATGTGGATAAGATTGAACACGTGTAATCAGGATGTGCAACAACTCAACATGCCTCTCGGCCATTGTCGTACGTTGCAGCTGTGCATAGCCAGAAAAAAAAAAAAAAATTATTCATAAATCTTATATACCAAACACTATTTTTTTATTTTTTTATTATTTTTTTTATTAAATGTGTGATATAGAGACGATTAATAGAAGAATTCAATTATTTTAAAAAAAATAAAACTATAAAAAATTAAAAAAAAAATAAATTATGTGGTGTAAAGGCTTATATTTTAATTTTTTAATAACTGTAGTGAGTTACATAATAAATAATATATTTATAAATTATACACCGACTAATTGTAAATAGCATAATTGTATATAGATGGGAGATAAACAAGTATTGAAAATAGCAACAACACTCATTTCTGGAAGGCAGTTCAGGCAGAAACATGCATGCAGCATCCAACAGCACGACTATGGCGATATAAATAAAAACATTATTCTTGATTGAGATTATACAATTATTAGAGCAGATCAGAATACAGCCTTTGAACAAAGCTGTCCATGTAGGAATTCTCAAGCCCTGGGCGCAGCAATAACTCTCGCCATTTAGTATGGTTGGCTCTCACCTCCTGCCCAACCTTGCTATCATCATCCATCACTGCCCTCACAGCCCTGCACACTCCCTCCCTAGTAAATAGCCCGTCTTCTTCACCCTTTTCAACCTCAACTCCTAATTTTAGATCTCCGGCCATCTCCCTTGCAACGATATGTTGTTCCATAGCGTGTGGCAGAAGCACTAATTGACACTCACTCACCAGGCCTTCAGCTGAAGAGTTTGACCCGCAATGTGTCACAAAGCACCCCACAGAAGGGTGCTGCAGAATCAACTGCTGCTGAACCCACTCCCCATGAACAATCCCTCTTCCCTTTACCCTCTCCTCAAACCCTTCTGGCAATGCAGACTCAATTGTTTCAACCTCCATTGGTGGTTTCAGGGCAGCAAAAAATGGTAAACCCGATAGCTCTAGGCCCAAAACCAGTTCTTGAAACTGATCCTTCTTTAAAATGCATTCGCTTCCAAATGCACAGAATATTACTGTTTTCGCCTCGAAGCCATCCATCCACGTTGCCCATTTCTTTTCTAATGCTGAAGTTGGTGGCCCCGGTACTATTGGGCCTGAAAGAATCACGGGCTTTCTAATTTGTGCTTCCAGATAGTCACAGTGAATCCCTTCCATCTCCCTGCAGGCTTTGAAAACAAGAGCATCGCAATCTGTGTAAGAGATCATTAGGCGTTCCACGAATGATATGCCTCCTTGGCCATCTTTCTTCACCGTTACAAGGGTTAGTGCTTCTCGGGATTCATGGGCACTTAGCTTTATCGAAGAAGGTGGGAAACTCGGCGGAGGTGCTTTAAGATCGACCTCTGTTAAGTGTTTCTCAATGAGTTTCCTTTCTGGGCTAATCAAATACCCCACGGCTGGAGGGCCAACAACTGAAAGACATATAGCCTTGATGCGTAGGCGGCGAGCCAAGGCTGGTAACCAGTGAGCCAAATCGTAAAATACGAAATGGGGCTTGATGTCACCCAGAGAGGATTCAATTTTGGGTTCAGTGAGGTCGAAGGCAGTGAAGAGGAGGGAAACCAATGAGCGAGGAATATCTGCAGTTATTTCAGTACCAGAAGGGAGGCCATCTACGTGCGGAACTGTAATTGGGATGAAAGATATGAGGTCTTTGTGCAGATTAAGAGGCTCCAGCTTAGTCTGAGTTTTGGTTGGCAAGAAGAAAGAGATTTTGTGGCCTCTCTCAGCAAATTTGTTGGCAGTGTGCATGAACGGGTTTAGGTGGCCTATGGCGAGCCATGGGTACATGGCTATGTGAAGGGGGGCCTCGGAGCTCATATTTGCCGCAAAACCCACAAATTAAATACAAGTTCAAGAATCACGAACAGACACAGTTAAAAAGTGCTTGATCCTGAAAAGAAGAAGCTGGGAGCAGACCGTATACCTCCGATCACAAACAACTTCAGAAATTTTTTGGACGATGAAATAATAAAAATATGAGGTACGTAGTTTTATATTAAGAGTACTGTTACGGCCACCGCTGTGGCTCCGCTAGATCAAAATAATTTTTTTCTTTTTTGTTTTTTTTTTTCATATCATTTTTTTAATAATTTTAAAAATATAAAAAAATTACAATAATATTAAAAAAAAATATTTTAATCACTAAAAAAATAAAATAAAATAAAAAAATTGGAAGCGACGGCTTCCAGCGGGATCCCAGCGGGGGGACCAGCGGTGGATATAGCATTTCCTTTATATTAAATACATTTCATCTACTCCATTTGATATGAAAGTATCCTGGGCGCTATAGAACTGTCTCGTCACTTCCGAGGGAATACTGTCGGTGATGGGCTTTTATTGCATCCGTTCCGCTTCGGTCCGGTGAAGGCCGAACCTCCGTGTAGAGACAAATGTGGCGATCGAGTGGCAAGATGTGAAACGTGGGGCACCTTTTGACAACGAAGCCTTTACAAAGGATGATGATTACGGTATCTTCAATGGCAATAATGGTTGTGAAATTTCGACATCTACCGAGTCAGCGACAGCAGCTGTTCCCTTGCATCTGTACCGCTTGGGTCCCGTGCAGGCTCAACCTCCGTTAAAGGCAAATGTGGGTCCCCCACCAACTTGAGCGAATATATATCATGAATGAGTGGTGCTACGTGGGTGAGGCCCGAAAACTTTAAAGTTTCAGTCCCGTTTTAGATAAAATTTAAGTTTGATATGGTATATACCGATTTTAGGGTTTTTAAAATTGGTTATGCATCGATTATTTTTATAAACTGATATTTCAATTTTACTAATTTTTGATGCGGTTAGGTTCAATTTTAACATACTATATATAGTATATTATTATAATATATAATATAATGATATATTATAATATATTATAATATATAATGATATAATATTTGTATAACTATTAATACAATAAGTAAAATGATATAAAATTTTAAAATTTAATATTATATTAATTAATAATTTATCATATAATACACAACTATTTTATATATAGTTATATATTATATATAAATATTATATACAATATAAAAAATTAAAAAATATATAAATCGGTCCAGTCTAGTTTTAGAAAAAGAAATGTGACGCCCCCAACTCCCACGTACGGACACGTGGAAATCGAGACGTCGAGATGATGACAACATGGGTCATACATCCCATCGCTAAGTGTCAAGTGTGTGCATATGCAACATGTGTACAAATAAACCACGCAGCGGATAATAAAGTCTTACAACTAAGTACCAGAATTTTGTTTAAATACAAACTCGTTTAAAATACACATAATAAAATATTACAAGTCCAACACTGCTTCAAATCCAAATTACATAACATAAAAACAAGTAAGAATAATATCTAAAGGTAAAACAACTCCAAGTCAAATACTCTGGCGGAGCCACCTCCTCGGGCTCAACCTCCTCCTCAACCTCTGCATCAAAATCTACGGTACCAAAAATGGTGCCGCAGGTAAGTAATAATCCAAACAAACCTCAAGATAAAAATGCATTTATGCAATAACCAAATGCACAATCATGATGCCATATGCATGTCCCAAAATAATCCATATTTTCCACGCACGCCAAAATCTCATTTTTGGCTCAAAACATTTTTTTCAAACATATCCTCGCCATTATCCCAGATAATAGCCCAAAAACTAATTTCATCATTTTTCCAGAAAATGACCCATTAACCAAACCATCAGAGCACTGTAAGCGAGAATCGCAGGCGGGACTCTACCACCATCCCTACACGTGCATCGTAGGCAGGAATCACAGGCGGGACTCTACCACCATCCCTGCTCACCACCATCCCTACGCGTGCCTCCGACTCAAACCAATCAATCCAATCGTTCATATATACCAAAAACATTTCTCGCTTGAAAACTTAGTTTTCAAGTTCCAACCATGTACATGCATGCAATTACACAAAAACCCAATTTTCCTTTTCAAACATGAACATGCATGCACTATGCAATGCAAACATCAAGACACAAAATATCCAATAAATCTCAACATCAACCAAACATAATTAACTTTATCTTCAAATCCATCCGACCCCCGATTTCTCGGACTCAGTTCGGAATAACCAATCAGTTACAATTTATTGTTAAAACAAAAATATATTTTAATCTAAAAGAAAGTTTGGAAAATACTTATAGCGCTATATGATAATTTCTGAAGGATCAACAAGCTGCAAACGACGAAAAAAAAAGCAACATAAAAGTGTAAAAACACTGTGGCCGTGGGTTGTAAAATACCCACTTTTGAATGGGGAGAAACCAAGACTTGAGATTGATAGGTAATAACTTAGAGGTGTTTATGAAGTTAGTACAAGTAAAGGTTGGCCGTGGGTAGCAGTGAAAATGGCGGTGGAAGGCCAAAACACCCAAAATGGAAAGTGAGGTCGTGGGAGCTGCTCCGGCGACGGATTGGAGCCGAAAATGGATGGTTGAGAATGGCAAGAATTCGGTGATGAAGTGGTGAAGAGGTGGTGGCCGGAGGTGGAGCGACGGCGGCGCTGAAGAGAAAAGAGGCCGCAGCTTTTAGGAGCTCGTGGTGGTTAACGGTGACTCGGATGGAGGTGAAATTTGGTGAGGATGATCACCGGCTAGAGGGGAAGAAATCTGGGTGAACGGTGTGCTACACGCAGACGGATTGGGCGGCTGAAGGCAAATAGCGATAAAGAGAGGGGAGAGAGAGTTCGCGTGCGGAGAGAGGAAACCGGGAGAAAAAGGAAAGAAAAAGAAAGAAAGAAGAGAAAGGAGAAAAAGAAAAAGGAAAGATGGGGAAAAGTAATGAAGTCCAGTCCTCACCTCTGGAGTCCAGAAACTGATCCAACGAAAATAATTTTAAAAGCTATAAAACAAAAAAAATAATTTAAACATAATATAAAGCTAAATTATAATAAATAACTAGTAAAAACTAACAACTAAATTTTAAATCCAAAAACAAACTAAAATAAATTAAACAGCAATTTAAACTCAAAGCAATAATTAATATTAAGAAAGCTCCACAAAATAAATTTTACAACCAAATAAATCCAATTAAAATCCGATAATTTAAAATAAAAGAACCAATATTTTAATTAAATTAAAATACACGTAAAAACAGGGTATCCCAAGAAAAATTAGAATCGGACCGATTTTGACCGGTTTTAAGAAAACTAAAACTAGTATCGAACTGAACCAACCTTGGGACCGGACCGATACCATCTGTTTGGTCTGGTCCGGTCTGGTTTATCGGTTTATCATTTTTTTTAACACCCCTACGAAAACTCATCGAATAAAGTACTGAAAAAGTAAATGAAAAGTTAAATGAGATGAAATGAGAAAAAATATTTTTTTTAAAATTAAATAAAATAATATTATAATATAATTTTTTATCGTTAATTTTGTTTTAAATTTAAAAAAAATTGAATTATTTCTTATATTTTATGTAAAAATTTATGAAAGTTATATTAATAAAATAAGATGAAATGTTTTGGATAACTTTTTTTTTCATTCATTTTGTAATATGTATGTCAATAAATTTCTTATTTGCTGCCTTTAATTACTAATGAGTTTATTATGTGTTTAAGTGAATGTAGAACATGTGGCTCGATCTGGTTCCCTGAAGCTTTAAAACAGCTTAGCAGGTACGTGAGGAGCCTGTGCCTTGAATCTGAGAAGATGTGCTGAGCCACTGGATCTGCTACACATGTTACAAATCCGTTGTACCATATATATATATATATATATTCATCTTATGTGTTGTAACCCTAACTCCAGAATTCATTTTTGTATCGGCTGAAAATAAGAGGCAGAAAGAAAGAAAGGAGGCGATTTCTAGGGTTTCTAGGGTTTGCTCTTTAGAGAAGAAATCTGTGCGATTTCTTTGTAAGAACTGAGAATGTTTTGTATCTCTATGAACTAAGGCTTCTCTGTGATTCATTGATTCATCAATAAATATCTCTGAGGCCCATTCTTGCAGTGGACGTAGACCATTAGGGTCGAACCACGTATCTCGGTGTATTCTTTCCTTGCTTTTCTTATTCCTTATTGTTCATAATTGTTCTTGTGATTTCTTTGATATTTGTTCATTTTTCTTAATTGGTCAATAACATGCTGTATATTGGTATTCTGATCAGAGTTGGTATAATGTTGATTTCTATTGCTGTAGTTGATATCAAACTAAGTCTATAGTGAATCTTTTGCATTCTGTTTGGATCTAGAAATAGAAATGTTATTTTTGTTTCAAGAAATCCAAAGGTTTTATAAGTTTAAACAGAGGGTTTTCTTTAATCAAAATCTTGGTGTTTTATAAAGATGAAACCAGAGAGATTTTATAACACATTTTTTTTTTATATTCTTAGATATTTTTAAAAAAATAAAAATTAACAACATCACTAAAAAAACATTTCCTTAATCACTAAGTAAAAAAAAAAACATTTGGGACACTACTTCAAGATCAAATTCGGGTCCCAAAGTATTTTTTTTTTTTGAAATGGTGAATTCATTCATCATGCTGAAGTTACAAATATAACTTATCAATACAGGAAAAATCAGACTATTAGCCAACTTACGCATCTGCTCTGAGCATCCCCGCACACATAGTAGCAGACATTGTCTTAACTTCTGTAACTCTCAGAAAAAAGAGAGTGCACTCTAAATAAATAGAGTAACAAGGCCCCCCATCCCCTAAAGAAGCGGAGTATGGGACATTACTGCTATGGACTCTACATCCAAAGGCCTATTACTACAATATTACTAATAAAACTATATAATACTACACTACAAAACAACCAACACAAGCATTGACATGAGCCTCAATGGCACACCCTGATTGAGCCGAAATATTGCATATTTTAGATATTTAAAACCAATGTATTTTAAATGTTTCGTGACATTATTATTGGTTTTAGATGGAAAAATAGTTAATAAGCATAAATTCGAGTTGTAATTTTTAAATTGATTAATATCAGGTTTATGCTTAATTTTATAACTATGGTTTAATTGGACAATATTTCCTCACATATATAATATATTTTTAATAATCTATTTTCTTTTTAATTTATTTTGAGTGTTATTTCTTTATTTGCAGCATAAATAAAATTCACGAGATCCGGCTCTGACCAAAAGCGCATGCTTTACGAGTCTTTCAAAGTAGAGTTGCTAAAAGAAAAAAAAAATAAAAAAATAAAAATGAGGACTTCCCCTCATGGCTGGAGTGAGACTTGGCTGGGAGGTGGAAGGGAAATTGGTAGGAATTTGGTAGTGAAAGAGAGGTGTCTTGAAAAGAGAGTGTCGGCTGGGGATTAATTTGATGTTGCTGAAAGAGAGGGGTACGTGGAGAGTTGAGAGAATTTTCTGGAGCTGGAGTGAGTCGGTCATTGGGAGCGTTGGAGTTGAGTAAGGTGTCGGTGGGTGTTTAAGTTTTCATTGAAGGAAGTCGGTTTTTAAATTGAGAGAAAGAGAGACGTGCAGAAATTGGAAAAGAAAGTGCTGAAAGTTGTGCTTTAGCACATGCAAAGTCTCCCAAGGCTGTAAAGCAAATAAGCACCTGCAGCTCACTCACATGCATCACTCACACATGCATCAATCACGGATGGAAAGAAAATGCAAGGCAGCAGCTCACACATCACGCAGAAACCAACCTGCAAAACAGCAACTAACACACAACAGCAACTCACGGGAGAAAATGAAGAAACTTGCAACAGCAGTAAAACAAGCAGCAAATCACGGCACCTAAAACAGAAAACCAGCAGCAGAAAGCATACACATGCAGAAAGCAGGACAGCACATGAAGCAGAAACAGAAAATCAACAATCACGGCACACATGTAGTTCAGCAAAGCAGAAAATAGAAAATCAATAATCACGGCACACATGCAGTTCAGCAATGCAACAAAACAGCAAACCGAACACATGCAGAAAAGTAAATGTAACACAACTCACGGGAGAAAAAAAAAAACAGAAAAGTCAGAACACATGCAGAGAAAGCAACCAGAAAATGAAAGGAAAGGAGAGCTGGACGTGGAGCTGCAAGAAGAATAAAAACAGAAAACTTTCGGTGGAGAAAGGGATAAAACTTTCGGCTGAGTGGGCTTGAAGAGGATATAAAACCAGTAGAGAAGCAGGGGGGAAAAGAGAGAACACTTTAGAGGATTTTCCGCTAGCATTAAATTTCTTGCTTTCTCTTACGTTTGTTTCTTTTTTGGAGAATTTTTGTTTTCATTTCAGACCTGATAAAGGGCAGTTTGAGATTTATTTTTTTGCTTTCTTGTGGTTCTTTCTTCTGTCATTTACGTTAGAATGCATTAAGCCTATATTACTTTGTTCTTCGTTTCCAGCATCCTTATTTACGTACTATTTTTTTTAGAGATTGTAGAACAGAGGGTCTGGGCAGTTTTTATTCTTCTTCTTCTTGCTTTAGTTCGGCTTGTAGTGTTCTTGCCACACTTTAGTCGGCTAGTTTGTATTTTTTTTGACTTGTTTTTAGTTAACTTTACGTTGGTTCTAGGGGATGTTAGTTGGCCAGAATTTTTTTTTTTTCCTTGGATTTACGGACAGAGTGTAGATGGAAGTTAATTTCTGCAATGAGTAGCTTCATTTTATTTTCAGTTTTATTCTTTACGTTGGGATTTCTTTAGAGAAGCAGGAGAAATCAATTTAATGGTTCTCTTCTTTAGCTTCTGCAGTAGAATTCCAGACCAAACGGAGTTACAATTTTTTTCTTCATTTCCGAGTTTCCATTGGTGGCTCGTTTATTGTTTTTTTCGTTCCTGTTAGTTTAGACACATGCAGCAGCTTTCTTTATTTTTCTTTTCGGGTACAAGCCATTGAGTCGGCAATTTCAATTTTTATTTTATTTTTCATTTTTACAGAACCTTTCGGCAGCTTCAATTTTTTTTTATTTTCATTCTAGTTTTCTTTGGTTCCAGACCCTGTTGAATACGGCGAGTTATTTTATTTTATTTTTCACGTTGTTGTTCTTATTTGGTTCATGTTTCATTTTTACGTTGGAGATAATTTTTCTTCATTCTTACTGTTCTTATTATCTGTTTACATTTCCTTGTTCCGTTCAGCATTTTAATCGCTTTTCAGTTCAGCGTTTCTTTTCTTTCGGATACTTTTCTCTTTTATTTTCTTTGGAGTAGAGCATCTTTATTTATTTGTTATATCTTCTTTCACTTTTATGTTCTTGTGCTATTTTCGTGTATTTTATTTTTGTTATAGATAATGTTTATTTAATTTTCATAACTTTGTGTTGAACCTTGATTTTAGGGCTTTTCAATTTTCAGTGCATGTTTATCAATTACTTTCTAATCTAGTTTAAATTCTTAATTTAGTTTTATTAATTTCTGAATTTAAATCTATTAATCATTTACATTCTATTTCGACACTCAAAAATCTAAAAATATGAATCTAATCCATGACTAGTAATCTCTTCCATCCATTGCACATACCATCTGTTTTTTTTTCTCTTTGTGAAGTTTTTCACATTTTTTCAACGAGTTTAATTTTAAGTAACTTTCCCTGAGGAGACGATTTAGGAATTTATTCCTAATTATTACACGACATCCTCCTGCACTTGGGAGAGCATTAGTACTACTCGTTTTTAAGTGAGTCACACCCTCCGCAAGCATCAGCATCACGAGCCCAGGAACGGCACAAGTACCCAGTTCACGTATGGACCACAAAAACCTCCACTGCAGAGGTCAGTCGTATGTCCACCGACCATAACATCGTCTGCCACTCTCGACTAGCACTAGCCCCAGATTGTGACCAATCAAACCACTCCTCACCCCGTTGGGTTAAAACACAGATCAAGAACAACACCAAAACATCACCAGAACGGAAGGACGTAATACAAAAATAGAGGTTGTGGTGCAAGTGTAGCAAAACCACTCTTGGAGGAGAGCTGACGGTTGGTCTATGTTTTCCGGGAGTCTGAGATCCCAGAAAAGTCGAGTTTTGAATCGGCCAATGGCTCCCCGTGGCACGTGACGGCCACGCTCTAGTGCGATCCAAGACTTCATCCTGCGCGTGTGGGTTACACGCCACTCCATTTGGTGGACTTGAAGATCTGCAGCTGGCCAACATCCTGACGGGGCGCGTGTTGGCGGTCGGCGGTTAGAACGACCTGGTCGGTACTCCACCTTATTTGCCTGAAAACACAACTGCAAACAAAAAAAAAATGAAAAGACACACATAATGTAGAAAATGAAATGACAAAGGGATAGGGAAGGGAAGAGGGGGGGAGCCGAAGCTCCCACCCCCCGTCGAGGCTCTGGGGATTTAGGGTTAGGGTTTGTTTAAAGAGAAGGGAGAGAGTCTAGAGAGAAGGGACTTTGTCCCAAAGTATTTCTAATCATGAATATGTATGATGTGAAACGTGGTAACCTTTTGGCAATTGTATGACTATAAAAAATTTATGTACAATTATTTTTGTATATTTTTTACTCATTCTATTAATATGATTGATTATGTTACTTTTTTTAATATAAAATAATTATTTTGATCAATTACATCAATTGAATACATAAATAATACATAAAAATAACTATACTAAATGGAAAAATTCATATCACTATTAGAATTGGAATAACTATCCCATTCTTCAAATTTGCTTAATATCACGTATTTTATTTTTTGACTCTTCCATTCAAAATTTTCATTGAAGTAAGATTATCCAATTAACGCTAAATATAATTTTAGAGTGTGTAAATATATATTTATTTATCTAATTTGTTTTTGTCGTATTTTGCAATTCTATCGATCATATATAGCTTTGTAATAATATTCTAATTCTTTTATTGTTTCAACAATCATATTTTCAATGATTACATAAGGATAATGTCTATTTTTATTCAGAATATGATATTTAAGTGTATTTGTTTTATAGTTTAACAATTTCTTAATGTTATGCTATTTAATTTGTAGCTTCATTTTTTTCAATTTTTAAATTCTATTCAATTCATTAATATCATGCACTACACTTATTTTCTTTAAAATCCAATGGAAACATTCATTAACCTTAATTAATAATACAAAAGAAAAGCCTTTTCATAAAATTTTCATCGTCAAACCATAACATAACATCGCATTTCACTACAACAAATTTGATTTTTAAGTACGAAATTTGTTAAGGATGAAATTTATTTAGTCTCTAAAAGTACTTTTTAGAGACAAAATTTAAGTCTCAAGATATGGAAAATCTTATAAATGCATTCGAACGGATACATATTCGTTCGAATCGGATATTCTGGGACGAATTATATCGTCTCCAAAAATCTAAACCGTTCGAACTAATAAAAGTTTATTTGAACAGATAATTAATCCTATTCGAATGCAATAGAATATGTTCGAATGGTTATTACCTTGTTCAAACGGGATTATTTAATTGTAATAATATATTGTTAAATAGGTCCAAAATATTAAAATAATACAAATTTTTTCTATTAATTTGTTATCATTTTCAAAGTAAATAAAAATGTGTATATATTATAGATTATGATTTACAATGAATTAAAATATATAATATAGTATATATATAATATATATTAGATAACTATATATGGTACATAGTATAGAGTATTATATATATCCTATATATATTATAAGTAACTAGTATATATATAATATAGTATATATATTATGCATTAGATGAGTATAAAATAGTATAACATACTTAACTGGTATATATATAATATACTTATAATTAAATTCTATAGTGATACTTATATTTAATATACTTATATTGTATATTAGTAATATACTAAGTACTTAGAATATATTATAAAGTATTATAGTACTATTAGTTTTCATATATTTATGCTATTTGTACTATTATGGTACTTAGTATTATACTATTAGTGATGCTTAGTATTATGCTTATAGTGATACTAATAAGTATAACACTATTAGTGATACTAAATAAAATATAATACTATTAGTGATACTTAATATTATAGATTTATAAGTAACTTAGTATTATACTATTATTGACCCTCAGTACTATATAGTGTATATAGTTTTAATATATACTAATAATAATATTGGGTGTATTATGTATACTTATATATTGCTATAATTTATCTGTTCGAACTAACTTCAAATATGTTCAAATGGAAATAACGTCTATTCAAACCTATTTTTTTGTTTGGAGGGAAATTTTGCTCTAAATTATTGGTATATGCCGGGTCAAAAGCTAAATATTATATGTTCGAATGGGAAAATTTTGTGGTTTTTTTTAATTTTTGAGGTTGAACTGCTAAAAAATACGTTCGAACGGAACTTCACGTATTATTCATTTCACTTCCACTCGGATTGAAGAGAGAGAGAGAGAGAGTGTGTGTGTGTGTGTGTGTGGCATACGACTTTGAGAGAATGTTGTGGAAAGAGAGAGCTTGAAAGAAGTGAGAAATAAGAGATTCTTGCGAGAGAAGGGAGGTATACCAAGAGGTAATATGTTTTTATTTGTTATTTTTCATTCTGATTTTCAAGTACACATTTATTGATATTTGTGCATTCATTCTTGAGATAGAACAAATGTTTAATGTGTTTTATGCATATATAGGTATTGTGGATTGATATTTTTATTGGATTACAAAAATGAGAGGTAAGTTTTTATAATTTTCTAAATTATTTAATAATCATATTTAATTATAATCATATAATTTTCAATGTATTGTATTGAAATATGCCATCACGTATGTGAAAATTGGATTTTGTGGTTCAGTTTTTTGTTTTGTTTCGTTACTGGTTTCTGGGTTGGTCTCAGTCAAACACTTTGAATCTTGCTCGAATTGAATTAACCAGTTTGAAAGGAATCTTATTCTAACGTAATTCTGTTTGAACATTTGACTAATTTTTTTGAACAGAATCAAACCCTTTAAGCACTCTAATTAGAGTGATTAATACTTAAAATACACTTATAAAATATTTTATTAAAAAACTATAATGTATAATTAAAAATCTTTAAGCACTCTAATTAAAATTATTAATACTTAAAATATACTTATAAAGTATTTCATTAAAAAACTATAATCTATAATTAAAAATCTTTAAGCACTCTGATTAAAGTGATTAATACTTAAAATATACTTATAAAATATTTTATTTAAAAACTATAATGTATAATTAAAAATCTTTAGGCACTCTAATTAAAATTATTAATACTTAAAATATACTTATAAAATATTTTATGAAAAAACTATAATTTATAATTAAAAAATTTTAAGCACTCTAATTAAAATGATTAACTAGTTAAAATATACTTATAAAATATTTAATTAAAAACTATAATGTATAATTAAAAATCTTTAAGCACTCTAATTAAAGTGATTAATACTTAAAATATACTTATAAAATGTTTAATTAAAAACTATAATGTATAATTAAAATCTTTAAGCACTCTAATTAAAGTGATTAATACTTAAAATATACTTATAAAGTATTTAATTAAAAACTATAATGTATAATTAAAAATCTTTAAGCACTTTAATTAAAATGATTAATTAGTTAAAATATACTTATAAAATATTTAATAAAAAAACTATAATGTATAATTAAAAATCTTTAAGCACTCTAATTAAACTTATTAATACTTAAAATATACTTATAAAATATTTAATTAAAAAACTATAATGTATAATTAAAAATATTTGAGCACTCTAATTAAAATGATTTGTAATGTAATTTTGCAATATATTTGTGATTTGGAATATGATTATAACAATTGTTATGTTTACTATTGAACTGTTGGATTTGCTAGTTATTTTTACATGCAATTAAATCTTAGACTCGTTCGAGAGTTGTAGCAAAATATTCTCTTAAAAAATGTTTGGGTACAACTCTTAAATTGTCCAAAGTAGACAGTTTGAGATTCTATCATCTTTATGACATATATATTCAGTTAAAACTCTTGTGTTAGTCAATTAAAATTTTGGTTTAGCATTTTTTTTACATTTTTCAGGTATATAGTTTGTAAGTTTCTCAGCCCATGAATAAGGTCGATGATTTTTTGTGACTAGCATACTTGGACAATTGTAGGAAAATGCTATCGAAATTTTTACTAACATACGAGTTTTGGATTGATTAAATAAGCGATATAGATGATAGTCTCTCGAATAGGATAGGACCAACTACCTTAAAAATAGATGGTAATTAAACACGTATATTGTAATAGTTTATTAATAGTGTTTATCCCATGAATTCAATTTTTTATAGATCGATAAGAGGTCGATGTTGTTAGAGCATCCACATTGGTTTATGTATATGCATATGCAAAATTATATCTTTTGGAGATCCAATTTGTTATACAAGCAAAACTTTCACATTGGCTTATGCAAATTTGAGACAAAATAATAATAAATTATTCTTATTTTTTTTTTGCTTTTTTTTTTTAATAGAGTTTGCAATTTCCATGTATTGAGTTAAAATATTTTTTAGAGAATGAATGAGTAAAATACGTAGTAAAGTATGTAAAAATATGTAGTAAAATATGTAAAAAGAGAGTGGGAGGAGAGAGAAAGAATGAGTAAAATATGTTTTGGAGAGTGAATAGCAGATCTTCAAACATGTAAATGTACTGTTCATAGATATGCAAATATTTGAAGATGCATAATTCAATGTAGATGGATTTAAGTTCATATTATGCAAATATGACTTTGCATATACATATGCATAGACTAATGTGGATGCTCTTAGGTGATAGACTTGATCGAGACTATAAGGAGTATGAACAATGGGTGAAATCTTTTCTGGAATTTGCTTGTAGGAGTGTTAACAATCGAGATTTATAAGATACACATGCAAGATGTGCAAAAACCTTAATTCAAATAATATGATTTTAATGGATGATCATTTATTCGTAAATGGAATTGATCTTAAATACTCACATTGGGTTTTACATGGCATCGCATTTCCTAAATGAGTTAGATTTGGCAGTCAGTTCAATCAGATGGACGAATGTAACGAGATCGACATAGAGGACATAAATGTTGATGTTTCCGATGATAGTTATGATAATGGAGAAGATATGACTGAGATGTTAGGGGATCTTGGCGCAGGCATATTTGGTGCCAGGGATGGAGAAGGAACATCTACACAATCATTTGAGGGAAATGAAGACTTTGGATCATTGTGGGAGGATGCACAACGAGAATTGTACGAAAGGGTGCACTAGTCATAGCAAGTTGTTATTCACTGTTAAGCTGCTCTATATTAAGTCTATTTGTCAAATTTCTGCAAAAGCTATCGATATGTTGCTTGAATTATTTAAAGAGACTCTCACACAGGATAACGTAGTACCTCGAAATATTTATGAAGCGAGGCTTAGGATTTGATTATAATATCATCCACACATGTAAAAATGATTGTGTTATCTTCTAGAAACAATATGCAGAACTTGATCCATGTCCAGTGTGTCATGAGTCAATATGGACATCAGATAAGCGTAATGTACCCCATAAAGTGCTAAGACATTTTTCGTTGATTTCTCGACTTCAGAGATTGTTTACATCCCGAATGACTGCGACAAATATGACTTTGCATCACACAGAAAGAGTCCAAAATTATCAATTCCCCACGCATCCTACAGATTCCTTACAATGGAAGAAATTTGATGACGAGTATCCATGGTTTGTCGAAAAACCTCGAAATGTACGTCTTGGTTTAACAATTGATGACTTTAATCCATTTGGCAACATAAGCACTTCTCATAGCACCTAGCCTGTCATATTAATGCCCTGTAATTTGCCACCATGGAAGTGTATGAAAGATTTTTATTTTATAATGACTCTATTGATCCCAGAGCCAAGGTCACTAGGAAATGAAATAGACGTATATTTGCAATCAATGATGACAGAGTTGAAAGAGTTGTGGAAATAGGGTGTCAATACATATTATGCATCCTTGTCTCATGAATTCAAGATGCATGATGCAGTTCTTTGGACAATAAATGATTTTCCAGCATACGGAAACTTGTTTGGGTGGAGCACAAAAGGAAAAATGACTTGTCTTGTTTGTAACACAGATACACAGTCTTAGGGGTTAACGAATGGCCGAAAATTATGTTGCATGGGACACCGTCGATAAATACCTCATGATTATAGATGGTGTTCAAATAGAGCAATGTTTGATGAAACGGTTGTTCAAATAGAGTATTCTGCTGGTGATATTTTCACGCAATTGGAAGATATTCAAGACAACAGATTAAGGCCGAGTCTTCAAGACTAGCCAACCCCTCGTCCAACAAAGTCAAGTCCCCAGACTCGCAAAGAAGTCGGGTCGTTAGACTCACTATAGGGTAAGACTAAATCTCCGAGACTCGCCGACTCCCCATCCAAGAAAATCGAGTCTCCAGACTTGCTGTGAAGTCTGGTCCCTAGACCTACTATACAGTGAGGCCAAGTCTCCAAGACTCGCCAATCCCCCGTCTAACAAAGCTGAGTTTCTAGACTCGCCACCAAGTTGAGTCCCTAGACCTGCTGCGGGGTAAGACCAAGTTTCCGAGACTTGCCGACGCCCATTCCAACAAAGCCGAATCCTTAGACTCGCTAGCCTCCCATCGCATTTGAGCTCCGTGCTCGCAATCGAGCCAACCTCCCACCGCGACTGAGCCCCGCGCTCGTAGGTTACGAAGCCGAGTCCCTAGACTTGTCGACCTCTTGCTCACCTCGCCGAGATTGGACCAGGCTCGCCCTCTATACGGTCGAGCCAGCCTCTTGCCGTATCCAAGCTCCGCACTCGAGCCTTATCCTCTAAGGCATTTATTGCTTAACACAAACGTAATATTGTTTTCTCGCTGACGATTTTTGTTGCATGTTTTATCTTAAAGATTCTCAAGATCTTTTGTTAGAACGAGTTGCCTTTAATAATTGCGGGGTAATGTGAGGGGGGAAATTCCTAGGACCCAAGGATCAAGCCTAGCCTACTTGGTTGGGTGCTAGAAGACAAAATGGGACAAGATCTAAGAGGAGACATGGGCTGTCAGCATGGGTGTTAGGGAGGCATGGAGGGTCCGAAGACAGAGTAGGTCAGGGGGTAATTTAAAAGGAAAAAGCTCTCTCTCTCTCTCTCTCTCTCTCTCTCTCTCTCTCTCTCTTTTTCTTCTTCTTCTTCTTCTTCTTCTTCTTCTTCTTCTTCTTCTTCTTCTTCTTCTTCTTCTTCTTCTTCTTCTTCTTCTTCTTCTTCTTCTTCTTCTTCTTCTTCTTCTTCTTCTTCTTCTTCTTCTTCTTCTTCTTCTTCTTCTTCTTCTTCTTCTTCTTCTTCTTCTTCTTCTTCTTCTTCTTCTTCTTCTTCTTCTTCTTCTTCTTCTTCTTCTTCTTCTTCTTCTTCTTCTTCTTCTTCTTCTTCTTCTTCTTCTTCTTCTTCTTCTTCTTCTTCTTCTTCTTCTTCTTCTTCTTCTTCTTCTTCTTCTTCTTCTTCATTTTCTTCTTCTTCTTCTTCTTCTTCTTCTTCTTCTTCTTCTTCTTCTTCTTCTTCTTCTTCTTCTTCTTCTTCTTCTTCTTCAGTTTTTATCTTCAACCTCACCTTTAACCTCTGGAAAGAGGACTTTGGTGCAAGCGTTCTTCTCCAAAAAGAAGCTTTCATTGTACAGTGAGACATGAAATGCCATAAGAGACTGTAAACAAGAATATTATAGTAAATTTCTCATCCTCGAATGCCCGTGGATATAGGCACATGATGAACCACGTAAATATGTGTGTCTATCTTTTTTATTTTCTTTGATCTAATTTCCCTTTCACCACCATGAATGTACGCATCGATATTGTATGCGCCGCACCGGACTATCTCGGGGGCACTAAACCACTTTGTTCGAAGCTCAAATCACCTTAGTGGGTCGAGAATGATTCTTTCTCCCATTCCGATCTGTTTTGCAATTTTTATAGCATCAACAATGTGCATGAAATTAAAATCATGAAACCTGGCAAATAATGGCACTACAACAAAAATAGGCTTTAGTGACAAATGAAACTGTCACAAGAAATGGAAAAAACATCACGAAATACATTAAATGACGGTCAGAAACCTTCACCACCACCGTCACGTAATATGCGTCACAGATTACATTTGGTGACAGTTTACTGTACAAGCGTCACTAAAAATATTTTTAGTGACGGTTGGTGATGTGCCATTTGAAATAAAATTCAAACGTTTGATTTTCTGTGATGTTTAATGACTCAACTTATAATATTGTCTTCCAAGTGTAGAAGCTGTCAAAATAATACAAGGGTAAGTCCCAAGATCGAATTCACAGGGACAAAGGGATTATCAAAGCGTTTGTGAGATTTTCTTTGTGTAGAAGATGTATTGATTATGAAAGATGAAAATTGATGTGGACCTATATTTCTAAAATTACCAAAACTAAGAGACTTAGAGAAAGTGTGTAGCAAATGAATTAAACTTGCAAGAAACAATAAAACAAACACTTGGGTTGGGTTTGAGATTCTTTTTATTTCGGATTCTAGATAATTTCTCGATTAACAATCCAGTCAAGGAATTGATATTCGGAAGATAAAAATTAAGCTCAAGTTTTTGCAATATTTTCTCAAGAAATTCTCTAATTTACTAGCCAAATTTATATTCATAATCAATCGAAAGAGGCCTTGATAAATTCAAGCTTTTGTTGTGCCTTACGTCAACAACAAAATAAGAGCAAGAGCCGCAATCTATTTTCCATTTGAATCCGACTAGTAATTTAGTGAAATCAATATTAAACAATAAAATATTGCATCAAACTAGAATCTAAAATAAATTAAATCTCATCCCACAACCCAAGCTTTAGAAATTAGTTACACATGATATTTTTAGTAACAAAAATTAAATCTAAGTGGAACCATATCAAAAACTAAGAAAATACAAATAAACTTTAGAATGAAATAAAAATAAAAAGTCTATAATATCAGCTCGAAGAAATAAGACAAACTAAATTAAAGAAATAAATAATCTACGAAAGCTAAAACGAAACCGCCACGCTAACAAGCATAAAATTAATATTGCGAGAAAAAAAAAACTAAAGTTGCCGTGCTCTAAATTAACAAAAAGAGAAATGATTAAAGACCCAAAAAAAAATAGCTGCCTTTGTCTAATCAAACGGAAACAAGTGAAGTAAAAAAATCAACAACAAGCCGAGTGAAAGAAGGAAAATGCAGCAAGAAAAAAAACTAAAAACTAACTACCGTCTGAAACGAAAATCTATAGAAATGAAACTGCAGTAAAATAAAATTAAATGAAGTGCTGCCTACTCTTCCGAAAAGCCAACGTAAAAGAACACATGAAAGAAAAAAAAAACTGAACCAACCCATCTGTTTGTTTTATCTGGAACTACCGAACGAAAAAAAGAAAAAAAATAGAAAAACTGAAAACCAAAAAAAACACAGCTCGTTATCTCAACGTCCAAAGAGAGCCCCTGGTTTTATAAGGTCTGCAACGTCCGAAGAGCTGCTGTTTCTACATGTGCAGTCCGTGTTTTCTGCTGCTGCTTCTTCTCTTTTGCTTCTCTGCATGTGTGCTGGTTCTTTTCATGTTTTCTGCTTTTCTTTTTGCTTTTCTGCATGTGCCGTGAGTTTCCTCTTCATTCTGCATGTGTGTTGTGTTTCTGCATGTGCCTCTTGTTTTCTGCAAGTGTGAGCTGTTGATGCTGTCCGTGTGATGCTGCTGCATGTGCATTTTCTATTTCTATCCGTGTGATGCATGTATTCCAGCCGTGAGCTCCACTTTCTGCATGTGCCTTCTATCCTCTGCATTTCTATTTTTTCTGCTGCTGTTTTGCCGTGTATGAGTGGTTCTTGAGCTGCTTTGCCTCATGTCCTGCACGTGTAAGCTTCTTTTATTTTTCTGCATGCTGTTTCTATTTTCTGCATGTGGCTCTTGTTTCTGCCGAGTTGTTTTCTGCTGCTGCTTTTCTTCTTTTGCTTCTCTGCATGTGTTGTGCCGTGAGTTGCTTCATTTTCTGCTTCATGTCCTGCATGTGCCTTGGAACTTTCTGCATGTGCATGTGTCCATTTTCTGCATTGAATTTATGTTGTGATTTCTGCATGTGTTTTCAACTTTCTGCAAGTGTGAGTGATGCCGTGAGTTTCATTTCCAGGTTTCTGCTTCAAGTGCTGCATGTGCCGTGAGTTTTCATTTTCTGCTTGTAAAACCTCATTGTTAAAATCAGGTGAAGGCATTGTGAAGGCAGTATGAAGGCATCTGCTATTCTGCAGCTCCTTTTACACCATTACTATGATTCAACCATCCATCATTTATGAGCTTGAAAGCTTCATCACGGGACAGAAAAGATGCAAAGAAGTACTGCCAGGATTAAGACATTGCGACTGATACTTAAATGAGAAAGACATTTAAAAACAATTCAGGCCACATTTTAATAGACATCATCTCTATAAAGCCAAAGGGAAGAAATGAAAGTCCATATCTAGCATTACCTTTTCGCATGTCAAATAAAATTAAGTCACATTATCTAATTAATACTCTTATTTTAACTCATAAAGCACTTCTACTCAAGATATTTAAGAGTATTAATGTCACATAATTGACCATTTATCAGTTAAAATCTGTCACAGAAAATTACATTCAAACGTAAACTAGACGAACTGACATCCGAATGAGAGAAGGTAACATTTGTTGATTATAGTTCGGACGTATTAGATCTATGTTCGAACGTTTATACGTGCGAACGTTATATTCGAATCTAGAATCCAATGTAAACGAAACAATGTCCGAACGTTTGTATCATAACGTTCGGACGTTTATTTGAATGTTAAGAAAGTAGAGTTCGAACGCAAAGGGTATGTTCGGATGTTTGGAACGTTAAAATTTTTTGACATTCGAACATTATGTTAATTTGAGGTTTAAACGTTCAAACATTCTATTTTTATTTTGTGCATGTTTGGGATTGCGGTGAGAAATATAACTTATAACTTTGAGGCTTATAGCTTATAACTTAAATAACAAGCTCTACTATTAAAAAGTCATTTATTGTTTGGTAACCATGTCTCTAAAATACTTTTAAAATTAGTTATATTAACTTTTTAAAAATATATAGTTATCTGCATGAGCTTTTCGATAAAAGTTTCAATTTGGTGCTTTTTAAAAAAGTAAATTTTCAGTTTTTTTAGGTGATTAAAGCACTTTTTATAAATTTACCAAACATATCATTTTTTCTTTAAAAGAGCTTTTAAACAATTAAAAGCACTTTTTAACCTTTCAAACTCAATTCCAAACAGGCTCTTTGTGTGGTTACGTTCGAACGTGTAATACTGTTCAAAAGTATTTTATTTACATTCGAACGTACATATCAGAAATACTAAACTCATCCAATTAATAAACATACCAATTGTATCATATTACATTACATATTTCACAACGAACATTGTTTGAAACTGTTTTCAAATTAGATATTAAAAACGTAATACACTAATAAAATTCATTTTTTTTTCTTTCCTCGCCCAGCACGATTCTGTTGCAATAACATAACACGCTTCATTTGCAGCATCATCTCCCGCTGCACTTGCTCTTGAACCTTACTATGTATTCTTTCCTCCTAGTCTCTT
Source organism: Carya cathayensis (assembly GCA_011037825.1). NCBI lineage: Eukaryota > Viridiplantae > Streptophyta > Magnoliopsida > Fagales > Juglandaceae > Carya > Carya cathayensis. The sequence continues at coordinate 732,682 of QGSO01000143.1, forward strand.
TGTTGGTCCTGCAAACGCGTCTCTAAATGAGACTGTCGCTCTAAGAGGGACTCCAACTCTTGCTGTTTAGACCTCATATACTCATTCTCGCGTCGTGTAGCTTCTAAATCTTTGGTAAGATTATTAATTTGTGATATCGATGAGGTTGAAGAAGATGAACCGGAATGCTTGAAAGATCGTCCCAAACCTCTTGCCATACTAGAGTTGGGTCCAAGCACTTGTGTAAAAATGTCTATGTCACTAGGAGAGGATTCTCCAGAAGCTGACTGCATCTCTATCATTTTTTCCTAGAGCTTGAAAGATCAAAACACACAATAAGTAACATATTAAAAGAAATACAAATAAAAAATAATTTAAGCACATGTTGCATAATTTATTTAACAAAAGGAACACCGCTTACAAAATTAATTGCAGCGGCAAGATCCATCCACTCACTATGCTCATTAGTGTGAGCAACAGCATAGACATGAATGAGGGAAAAGGTTTCAGGATCATCACGTTTCTAAGAAAACAACATTAGCAATTTGAAAAAGATAGTGTTAGTACTTATATAAAAGAATAATAAGAAAAAATATGAATTATATAGTTTATTAATTACCATTTTTTTAGCAAGACGATGGAATGATCTTGAACCAGCACAATGGTGAATAGTCAAAGCGGATCTATTTTGTGTATTTGTAGAACTTAAGTGCTACAAAAATAATTCCCACCGTTAATTGTAATATATGTATATACATATAATATAAACAACAAATATAAATGTAAATAATTAAAGGAAATAAATCTAGAATACCTGATATTCTGGAGAGGCAAAAAGATCACAACACTTTATCCAGTCGTCTAACTTCATTTGCTGGAAAGGGGACTGTGCAGCCTCTTCAAACGTCTCAAACTTCTTGAAGTTGTCGTGACATCGTCTCTTGTGATGTCGGAATAGTGTAGCCATTAACTCATTCAAAGTTCTCAAATCCTCGCTACGACCAAAGTCGAGGTCAAATTCATCCTAATTATAAATTAATTACGTTAAAAATATGATAAACTAATTTAGGTGAAAAAAATGATATAATAAGTAAACTCACCAGCACACGACTCCGAATGTGTTCCTTAATCTCATTCGGCACATCTTACCAGGAGCACACATAAAATGGAGCATATATAAGCTCGAACTACTGTGCCAATATAGGAGGAAAGTGCTGCTGCACTATCATTCACTCATCTAGTGGAATTATCAGGAATTGTGACCTTCAGTTTACCGTGTGTTCGGTTTTTCTCAAGTGAGATGCCGCGTGTATAGCCACTACCGCGACGAACGGATGCATCAACTAATAGATGATAGTATAATTTTTAAGGTTATATATATAGTTATTGAAACAAAAGTATTAATTATATAATTAATACTCATAAACATTCCTTACTGGTAGGTGTTGACTGTGCATTGTTCTCTGTAATGTTAACTTCATCTTCGGGAACGGACTCCTCAGGTGGGGAGTCCTCAATGGGTTCAGGACTTGGACTCGGTGGAGGAGGCACATTTTTTCTTTGTCTTTTTGGCGGCATACTTGAAAATGATTAGATATAACAAAAAAAAATATTAGAATAAATTAATTATTGTAATAAAATTCTATACTCACCTATATGAATAAAGTTTTTAGTACTTTTAGTCTTCATCTTCAGATGTATTTTCCATATTTGTTTAAGAATCTCTCTCTATAACATCTTCGTTGTCATCGTCAAGCTCTTCTTCGTCCTCCTTATCTACTTGCCCCCCAGATTCTTCTTCGTCTTCTTCTTCTAACTCTTCTTCTGTACTTTTCTCACTTTCTTCAATTGAATGATAATTTAATGATGACGGGTCGAGATGGATGAGTGGGACGTCATCTCTACATAAGGGGAGCAACTCGAGTGCACCGAGGTCAACAAATAAGTTAATACCCCCTCCATCTTCCTGGTAGGCCTCTACATTTGGAGTATCATCTTCATCTCCATTATTATCGTAATCTGCACTCGTTCCTACTTCATATATATTTCGAGAGACAAATTTTTGTACAACTCTGATCAGCTTATAATATTGTCTTCCAAGCGTAGAAGCTGTCAAAGTAATACAAGGGTAAGTCCCAAGATCGAATTCACAGGGACAAAGGGATTATCAAAGCGTTTGTGAGATTTTCTTTGTGTAAAAGATGTATCGATTATGAAAGATGAAAATTGATGTGGATCTATATTTCTAAAATTACCAAAACTAAGAGACTTAGAGAAAGTGTGTAGCAAATGAATTAAACTTGCAAGAAACAATAAAACAAACACTTGGGTTGGGTTTGAGATTCTTTTTATTTCGGATTCTAGATAATTTCTCGATTAACAATCCAGTCAAGGAATTGATATTCGGAAGATAAAAATTAAGCTCAAGTTTTTGCAATATTTTCTCAAGAAATTCTCTAATTTACTAGCCAAATTTATATTCATAATCAATCGAAAGAGGCCTTGATAAATTCAAGCTTTTGTTGTGCCTTACGTCAACAACAAAACAAGAGCAAGAGCCGCAATCTATTTTCCATTTGAATCCGACTAGTAACTTAGTGAAATCAACATTCAACAACAAAATATTGCATCAAACTAGAATCTAAAATAAATTAAATCCCATTCCACAACCCAAGCTTTAGAAATTAGTTACACATGATATTTCTAGCAATAAAAATAAGTCTAAGGTGACAAAATCTGAAAGCAAAAGAAATCCAAAATAAAAATGAGCCAAAAGCCAAAAATTAACCAAGAAGAATGCCACGGCCAAATAACTAAAGCTAAAACTGAAATAAAAGTCTAAGGAATAAAGAGAAAATCATACTGTATGATCTGAACGTTCTCACCCGAGAAAAATAAACTGCAACTCCAAGAAAAGTTTAGGAAAATAAAACGAAGTGGGAATGGTGCTGCTCTACGTAAACAAGAACTTAAACGAAAAGAAGATTCCTGGTTCCGTCCTGCGTCCGAAAATAAACTGACCAAGAGAAAAATAAAATGAAGAACAAGTCTTCCTCACGTACATGAAAGAGCTAACTGAAAGTAAAAGCTCCAGGTCTGCAAACGCAGAACGAAGAAAGAAAACTAAAAAAATAAAACTCCCAAAATGAAAACCAGAAAAAAAACCTCCCCGTCCAATCTGAAACGTAAAAATAAAAGCACTAGAAATAAAAACCAGCCGCCTCCCCCTTCCAGGTTCTCTCCGGTCTGTAACCTTCCAGCAAGCTAAAAAAAACAAAATGATAAAAATGAGAGAGAGGGAGCCCCGTCCAGTCTGATACGAAAAACTAAGCAAAGTAAAAACTAGTTCCGGATATATCTAAACAGCCGAGTGAAATGAAGAAGAAACTGCCGAGCAAGAGACAGAGTTTCGTCCCAGCCAAAACAGAAAATGAAGCTAAAGTTCCGTCTAAAAAACTAAGAAATAAAACTCAACTCCAGACGCTGAAAACGAAAAGAAGAATAAATAAAATAAATGCTAAACGAAAGAAAAAGAGATAAAGACCAACTCAAAAGAAATCCAAATGCTGAACTGAAGAACAGTCAAAACGCCGAACGAAAAAAAACAGTAAGCAAAAAAATGAAAAGAAAGTCTAGGGGAGGAACACGTTGTCCTCCCAAAAACTAAAGAGAACTAAAAACCAGCAGAAAAAAAAAATGAAACCGAAGGAAGCTGCCGACTGAAAGAAAGAAAATACAGGAAAGAAAAAAAACTAAAAACTCCCCCTGCCCACACATCCGTCTGTTCTTTTAAANAGAGAGAGAGAGAGAGAGAGTTTTAAGAGAGAGGGAGAGAAGAAGTGAGAGAGTTAGAGTGAAAGAGGGAGTGGAGTGTAGAGTGAGAGAGGGTTAGAGTGAGAGTGTTAGGGAGATGTTTTGTGTGTATTTTTTTTTCCTCCCAAGTGAAAGTATTAAGGTAATATAATTTTCTATTTTTTTATTTAGTAATTTACATGATATTTGTCAATGTTTTTTTATATGTATTTAACTAACTAGTATTGTGATTTTTTGAAGGATCATTTGTTGTGGCTTGTTGAAAATTTGTGATTTTTCAAGAGGAATATATTTTGAGCACAAGGTATATATACTAAACTCTATTGTTACATTTTATTGTGGATTTAATTTGTGATATGGATTGTGTTGTACCATGAATTAAAATGAAATATTGTTGTTATTGAATATGTTTATTCTTAAAACTAATATGTTTTAGAAGTGTGTATGTTTTGAATAATAATTATTTGTGAATTTATGTGTTTATTTGTGTAATATGTTGTGATTAAAGAATATATATAACAATTTCGATAAAAATAAATAGTGTGATTATTTGTTGTGCATAGTAGATATTATAATCTAATGGGAGGACTATATGCAATATATATAGTATATTTGAATAATAACAATTGGACATAAGTTATAATATTATTTACAACTAATATTATGGAAATTAGTTAAATAACTTATATAATAAATAATATATACTAAGTGTCAATTATAAGGCATAATTATATAGTAAGAATTAAAATTCGTATTAGTAAAATTATCAATAAATAAGTATCTATATTATATATTAACAATTATTAAAAATGATTATTATAAAATATAACACCTAAAAATATAATAGAAAAATAATAACAAATATTTTATCTAATAATATATAGTATATTATTATTAGTATCAATCCCTAATAATAATTATAATGTAATATATAATATATTACCGATAAATAAGAAATAAATAAGTAATTATAATAATAATTAAATAATTATATAATTATATATCAAAAAACAATTAAGTGTTATCAATATATTATAACTAGTAATTATAATCTAATTTATAGTATATTATATTAAATAGGAAATAAATAAGTATAAATTATTATTTATACTATATAATAACAAATAAAATATAAGTGTTATCAATATATTATAATAGTAATTATAATCTATTTTATAGTATATTATATTAAATAGCTGATAATAAGTATAAACTATTATCAGGAATTATATAATAACAAATAAAATATAAGTGTTATCAATCATTAATAGTAATTATATTTCTTTATACAGAATGTTAATTCAAACAATATGCACTAATTTGTTTGTAGACTTTTTTGTCAGATATTGTATAACATTGCATAAATAACCTTAGACTCGTTTGGGAATTAGTGTACATTTAGGTGTACATTAATTCTGAATTGTCCAGTGTGGACAGTTTGAGATTATATTATCTGTATTGCACATAAATGTTATTCCTACTTTGAACGTTTAGTATGAAGTTTCGGTGTCTTCCTTTCTTGTTCTCCGGGTATACTGTTCATAGGGTCATAATCCCTATATGTGAACATGTATACTTAGAGAACTATGTGGAAGTGCTGCTGAAATTTCTACTAACGTTCAAAGTAGTAGAGTGACGGAACTTGTGCAATATAGAGAATATAATTTCGAATGTGATAGGACCAACTACCTTGAGAAAGAGTACTTTGAACATGATGTATCATGACATGCATGTGTATTTAGGTCTTCTAGTGTTACTAATAATTAGATGTTTTTAGAAATGGATAAAAGTTGGATGCGTCTACGCAATAGATTTGGAAAAGATTAAATACCCTATGCGCGTGGAGTAAGAACTTTCATTGATTTTGCAAAGGCCTCTGCTAATAGTCGTGGTTACATTAAGTGTCCATGTCGAGGTTGTAAAAATTTGTGTGCGATAGGGTTGGATGAAGCTGAAAGTCATATATTTGTGAACGGTATGGATTTGGGGTATACTCGATGGGTACTGCATGGTGAGCCGTATGCAGAATCAGCGGATGACTTATTCAGTCAGCGGAAAAATTTGCAGCACGTGGATGATGATTATGAGCGAGATGAGATGGAGGAGATGTTGAGTGACATTGGAGCTGGGATGTTTATGGATGAGGTTGACGACAATGGCTCAAGTGGCCGACGGAATGATTCTGAAAATTTTCCTGCAATGTGGGAAGATGCAAAGCGCGAGCTTTATCCAGGCTGTGCAAAACATTCTAAAATGTCGTTTATTGTGCGGTTGCTTCACATAAAGTCATTGTGTGGAATGTCAACCAAAGCAATAAACATGGTATTAGACTTATTTAACGAAGTGCTTCCCAAAGGGTCTGCATTGCCGAAGAACTTTTATGAAGCGAAACAGTTGAGAAAGGGATTAGGGTTTGAGTATAAGTCCATACATGCATGCAAGAATGATTGTGTTTTATTTTGGAAGGAGAACGAGGAGAAACAAGCATGTCCTGTATGCGGAGAGTCGAGGTGGAAGGGTAAGAAAAGCGTGCCGGTTAAAGTATTGCGATATTTCCCATTGAGACCTAGGTTGCAAAGATTATATATGTGTAAGAAAATAGCTCACGATATGAAGTGGCACAAGGAGAAAAGAGTTAATAATGATGGATTTATGAGGCACCCAGCTGACTCACTTGCGTGGCAATCTTTCGATAATCAGTATCCAGAGTTTGGGATAGAAGCGAGGAACGTGCGCCTCGGACTCACAACCGATGGATTCAACCCTTTTAGGAATATGAGTACAAGTTATAGCACTTGGCCTATAGTGGATTCCGTACAATCTTCCACCATGGAGGTGCATGAAGGCGCCCAACTTTTTGTTAACTTTGCTTATTCCTGGCCCGAGATCACCTGGGAATGACATTGACGTATATTTGCACCCGTTGATTGAAGAGTTGAAAGAGTTATGGGAAACAGGCGTCAGAACTTATGATGCATCCACATCGACAACTTTTTAGATGCATGCTGCGATAATGTAGACGATAAATGACTTTCCGGCATATGGGAATCTTTCCGGCTGGAGTACTAAAGGAAAGTTAGCGTGTCCGACATATAATAAAGAAACTACTAGTGAGTGGTTAAAATATTCTCAAAAGTTGTGTTTCATGGGTCATCGACGTTATCTACCAACAAATCATGCATGAAGAACAGAATCCGCTAAGTTTGATGGACGAGTAGAAGATAGAATTGCGCCAAATGAGTTGTCTGGGGAAGAGATACTGGAACAATTGGTACATGTGGCAGCGAACAATTTTGGCAAAGGTCGGGGAAAGAACAAGAGAAAACGAGGCGTAGCAGAATTGAATTGGACAAAGCGTAGTATTTTTTTTGAGTTGCCGTATTGGTCGTCCTGCATGTTGCGACATAGTTTGGATGTAATGCACATAGAGAAGAATATTTGTGATAATATACTGGGTACATTGATGAGCATTAATAAAAAGATGAAAGATACGATTAAGACAAGGAAAGATCTTGAGAGAATGGGAATTAAACATAATCTGCATTTACGAGTGGAAGGTGAGAGGGTGGTCATGCCGCATGCATGTTTTACAATGACAAGGGAGGAGAGGATGGACTTCTGCAAATGGTTGCAAGGTGTGAAGTTACCAGATGGTTATGCTTCAAATATCAGTAGATGCGTAAGCCCTGATGACTGGAAAATTGGCGGATTGAAAAGTCATGACTGTCACGTATTTTTGCAGAAGTTATTACCGGTGGGAAGCTAACATCTGCTGTACGTGTTGCCATAACCGAACTGCGTATTTTTTTAAGGGTTTGTGTGCTCGGGTAGTAAATCGAGATATGCTGCAGAAACTGGAAGAAGACATTGCTACTATACAATGTAAATTTGAGCAAATCTTTCCACCATTATTTTTTGATGTCATGGTCCATTTAGCAATACATTTACCCCGGGAAATAATGTTGGGTGGACCGATACAGTTCCGTTAGATGTATCTAGTTGAAAGATATTTAGGTCGACTGAAGCGCACTTTGGGAATAAAGCCAGAGCTGAGGGTTCAATAGCAGAGGCCTATATACACGATGAATGGTTAACATTTTGCTCTTTATATCTTCGTGGTGTTGAGACACGATTTATTCGTCAAGAACGAAATGCTGATCTTGCTGCTCCGCCTCCTCGTGAGCTATCAGTGTTTTCTCATAATGTACGACCTTTGGGTGCACAAACGGGTTACGATTTACTTGATACAGAGTTGGGTAAAGTTCGGTGGTACGTGCTAAATAATTGTCAGGAGATTGATCACTATCTCAGGTATGTCGTTGTAAAGGTTTAAATAATTCTAAAGATAATGGGTTAACTATAATTTTGTTATGTAAAATAATATGATAAATTATTATATACAGTGAGCACATGGACAAACTTAAGATGGAAGCGTAGAGGATATAGTGGCAAGACACGAGGAAGAATTTTCTGGATGGTTTGAACAACGTGTATGAACTAAACTCTATATAATATGTTAGATTATGAAAGTTTTAACTCTAGCTAATATTTAATAAATGACATTATTTAAATTGTTAGATATTGGAACAACGTGCTCGTGATCCCGGATCAGTCTCTTTTGAATTGTATGCATTGGTCAGTGATCCCTCAAATAGAGCACTTCGATACACTGCATGCACTATTCGAGTTATAGATTCCATACTCTGGACCATGAACGTAATAGAAAGACTCAAAACTATGGTGTCTTGGTCGAGAGGAGTCATGGAACAGATGATATTGATTATTATGGTGTCATTCGTGATATTATTGGATTGAAATATCTGGATGGGTCTATAACATATGTCTTTAAATGTGATTGGTGGGATCTAGGCGGTGGTCGGGATTCGATATATAGGGATAATCATTTTACGAGTGTCAATACTGCATCTTAATGGTACAAAGATGATCAATTCGTATTGGCATGTCAAGCTACTCAAATATATTACTTGATTGATCCAATGAAAAGTGCTGATGAAGATAATGGACAGATAACTTGGCGAGTTTGATGAAGCGCTAAAACTGCATGATTAAGTTACTTAAGTGAATAAATTGTTTAATAAAAAAATGATTTAAGTACTTAATTATGCAATAGATCACAATACTTGAGTCAATTGATGATTCTGACATACTTAGTGCTTTTGAAGATTTATAATGCATTTATTTCACATGAAAATAAATATTTGAATTTTATTCCTCTTATAACAGGAAAGGTTCGGAAAAGGAGAGGAAGAAGAAGCACATGCATCAAATTGGAACTTGAAACTCACGGATGCAGAGGATTGAAAACACATGCAGCAACTCATGGCAAACCGAACCAAGTTTCATGAAAATAAAGAAAAGCCAAGCACATGCAAAAGGAAAAGCAGCAGGAAATCTCATCACACACCAACATGCATCACACGGACAGCAACCAACACATAAACCAGCACACATGCAGGAAAAGTTGGAAGCTTACACATGCAGAAAAGCAAGGAAAAGCAGCAGCAGAAAATGAAGAAACTCACGGCTGAAACCAGGACATATGCAGGAAACTCACTGCAGCAAAACAGCACAAACACAGCTCACGGCAGCAACAACACACATGCTGGAACTCACGGATGCAGAGGATAGAAGGCACATGCAGAAATCAAACCAGCACATGCAGAAAAGTTGGACAACACCTGCAGAAAACAGCACTCACACATGCAGAAGAAAAGCAGAACACATGCAGAAAATGGAAAAGAAACCCACGGAAAGCACTTCACATGCAGAAACCAACTCACACAGCTCACGTACACACACAGCAGCTCACTCACGGCTGGAATGCATGGAAAGCAACCAGCACATGCAGAAAGTGCAACCCATGGCAGAACCAAGCACATGAGAGTTTCGGTCATTCCAGATCAGAGGCCAGCACTTTCTGGATTTCTCTGCAGTTTAAAAGAACAGACGGACGTGTGGGGGTCTGATGAGTTTCTGCATGTGCATGTTCCAGCATGTGTTTCTTCAAGTGCTGCCGCGAGCTGTGTTTGGTTTGAGTTGCATTGAGGTGCCCGAGTGTCCATGGATTTTCTGCATGTGCTTTGGAACTTTCTGCATGTGCATGTGTTTGGTTTGCCATGAGTTGCTGCATATGTTTTCAATCCTCTGCATCCACGAGTTTCAAGTTCCAATTTGATGCATGTGCTTCTTCTTCCTCTTCTTTTCCGAACCTTTCCTGTTATAAGGGGAATAAAATTCAAATATTTATTTTCATGTGAAATAAATGCATTATAAATCTTCAAAAGTACTAAGTATGTCAGAATCATCAATTGACTCAAGTATTGTGATCTATTGCATAATTAAGTACTTAAATCATTTTTTTATTAAACAATTTATTCACTTAAGTAACTTAATCATGCAGTTTTAGCGCTTCATCAAACTCGCCAAGTTATCTGTCCATTATCTTCATCAGCACTTTTCATTGGATCAATCAAGTAATATATTTGAGTAGCTTGACATGCCAATACGAATTGATCATCTTTGTACCATTAAGATGCAGTATTGACACTCGTAAAATGATTATCCCTATATATCGAATCCCGACCACCGCCTAGATCCCACCAATCACATTTAAAGACATATGTTATAGACCCATCCAGATATTTCAATCCAATAATATCACGAATGACACCATAATAATCAATATCATCTGTTCCATGACTCCTCTCGACCAAGACACCATAGTTTTGAGTCTTTCTATTACGTTCATGGTCCAGAGTATGGAATCTATAACCTCGAATAGTGCATGCAGTGTATCGAAGTGCTCTGTTTGAGGGATCACTGACCAATGCATACAATTCAAAAGAGATTGATCCGGGATCACGAGCACGTTGTTCCAATATCTAACAATTTAAATAATGTCATTTATTAAATATTAGCTAGAGTTAAAACTTTCATAATCTAACATATTATATAGAGTTTAGTTCATACACATTGTTCAAACCATCCAGAAAATTCTTCCTCGTGTCTTGCCACTATATCCTCTACGCATTCCATCTTAAGTTTGTCCATGTGCTTACTATATATAATAATTTATCATATTATTTTACATAACAAAATTTATAGTTAACCACATTATTTTTAGAATTATTTAAACCTTTACAACGACATACCTGAGATAGTGATCAATCTCCTGACAATTATTTAGCACGTACTACCGAACTTTACCCAACTCTGTATCAAGTAAATCGTAACCCGTTTGTGCACCCAAGGGTCGTACATTATGAGAAAACACTGATAGATCACGAGGAGGCGGAGTAGCAAGATCAGCATTTCGTTCTTGACGAATAAATCGTGTCTCAACACCACGAAAATATAAAGAGAAAAATGTTAACCATTCATAATGAATATAGGCCTCTGCTATTGAACCCTCAGCTCTGGCTTTATTCCCAATAGTGTGCTTCAGTCGACCTAAATATCTTTCAACTAGATACATCTAACGGAACTGTATCGGTCCACCCAACATTATTTCCCGGGGTAAATGTATTGCTAAATGGACCATGACATCAAAAAATAATGGTGGAAAGATTTGCTCAAATTTACATTGTATAGTAGCAATGTCTTCTTCCAGTTTCTGCAGCATATCTCGATTTACTACCCGAGCACACAAACCCTTAAAAAAATACGCAGTTCGGTTATGGCAACACGTACAGCAGATGTTAGCTTCCCACCGGTAATAACTTCTGCAAAAATACGTGACAGTCATGACTTTTCAATCCGCCAATTTTCCAGTAATCAGGGCTTACGCATCTACTGATATTTGAAGCATAACCATCTGGTAACTTCACACCTTGCAACCATTTGCAGAAGTCCATCCTCTCCTCCCTTGTCATTGTAAAACATGCATGCGGCATGACCACCTCTCACCTTCCACTCGAAATGCAGATTATGTTTAATTCTCATTCTCTCAAGATTTTTCCTTGTCTTAATCGTATCTTTCATCTTTTTATTAATGCTCATCAATGTACCCAGTATATTATCACAAATATTCTTCTCTATGTGCATTACATCCAAACTATGTCGCAACATGCAAGACGACCAATACGGCAACTCAAAAAAAATACTACGCTTTGTCCAATTCAATTCTGCTACGCCTCGTTTTCTCTTGTTCTTTCCCCGACCTTTGCCAAAATTGTTCGCTGCCACATGTACCAATTGTTCCAGTATCTCTTCCCCAGACAACTCATTTGGCGCAATTCTATCTTCTACTCGTCCATCAAACTTAGCGGATTCTGTTCTTCATTCATGATCTGTTGGTAGATAACGTCGATGACCCATGAAACACAACTTTTGAGAATATTTTAACCACTCACTAGTAGTTTCTTTATTATATGTCGGACACGCTAACTTTCCTTTAGTACTCCAGCCGGAAAGATTCCCATATGCCGGAAAGTCATTTATCGTCTACATTATCGCAGCATGCATCTAAAAAGTTGTCGATGTGGATGCATCATAAGTTCTGACGCCTGTTTCCCATAACTCTTTCAACTCTTCAATCAACGGGTGCAAATATACGTCAATGTCATTCCCAGGTGATCTCGGGCCAGGAATAAGCAAAGTTAACAAAAAGTTGGGCGCCTTCATGCACCTCCATGGTGGAAGATTGTACGGAATACACTAAGGCCAAGTGCTATAACTTGTACTCATATTCCAAAAGGGTTGAATCCATCGGTTGTGAGTCCGAGGCGCACGTTCCTCGCTTCTATCCCAAACTCTGGATACTGATTATCGAAAGATTGCCACGCAAGTGAGTCAGCTGGGTGCCTCATAAATCCATCATTATTAACTCTTTTCTCCTTGTGCCACTTCATATCGTGAGCTATTTTCTTACACATATATAATCTTTGCAACCTAGGTCTCAATGGGAAATATCGCAATACTTTAACCGGCACGCTTTTCTTACCCTTCCACCTCGACTCTCCGCATACAGGACATGCTTGTTTCTCCTCGTTCTCCTTCCAAAATAAAACACAATCATTCTTGCATGCATGTATGGACTTATACTCAAACACTAATCCCTTTCTCAATTGTTTCGCTTCATAAAAGTTCTTCGGCAATGCAGACCCTTTGAGAAGCACTTCGTTAAATAAGTCTAATACCATGTTTATTGCTTTGGTTGACATTCCACACAATGACTTTATGTGAAGAAACCGCACAATAAACGACATTTTAGAATGTTTTGCACAGCCTGGATAAAGCTCGCGCTTTGCATCTTCCCACATTGCAGGAAAATTTTCAGAATCATTCCGTCGGCCACTTGAGCCATTGTCGTCAACCTCATCCATAAACATCCCAGCTCCAATGTCACTCAACATCTCCTCCATCTCATCTTGCTCATAATCATCATCCACGTGCTGCAAATTTTTCCACTGGCTGAATAAGTCATTCGCTGATTATGCATACGGCTCACCATGCAGTACCCATCGAGTATACCCCAAATCCATACCGTTCACAAATATATGACTTTCAGCTTCATCCAACCCTATCGCACACAAATTTTTACAACCTCGACATGGACACTTAATGTAACCACGACTATTAGCAGAGGCCTTTGCAAAATCAATGAAAGTTCTTACTCCACGCGCATAGGGTATTTAATCTTTTCCAAATCTATTGCGTAGACGCATCCAACTTTTATCCATTTCTAAAAACATCTAATTATTAGTAACACATAGAAGACCTAAATACACATGCATGTCATGATACATCATGTTCAAAGTACTCTTTCTCAAGGTAGTTGGTCCTATCACATTCGAAATTATATTCTCTATATTGCACAAGTTCCGTCACTCTACTACTTTGAACGTTAGTAGAAATTTCAGCAGCACTTCCACATAGTTCTCTAAGTATACATGTTCACATATAGGGATTATGACCCTATGAACAGTATACCCGGAGAACAAGAAAGGAAGACACCGAAACTTCATACTAAACGTTCAAAGTAGGAATAACATTTATGTGCAATACAGATAATATAATCTTAAACTGTCCACACTGGACAATTCAGAAATTAATGTATACCTAAATGTACACTAATTCCCAAACAAGTCTAAGGTTATTTATGCAATGTTATACAATATCTGACAAAAAAGTCTACAAACAAATTAGTGCATATTGTTTGAATTAACATTCTATATAAAGAAATATAATTACTATTAATGATTGATAACACTTATATTTTATTTGTTGTTATATAATTCCTGATAATAGTTTATACTTATTATCAGTTATTTAATATAATATACTATAAAATAGATTATAATTACTATTATAATATATTGATAACACTTATATTTTATTTGTTATTATATAGTATAAAATAATAATTTATACTTATTTATTTCCTATTTAATATAATATACTATAAATTAGATTATAATTACTATTATAATATATTGATAACACTTAATTGTTTTTTGTTATTATATAATTATTATTATTATTATAATTACTTATTTATTTCTTATTTATCGGTAATTTTGTATATATTACATTATAATTATTATTAGGGATTGATACTAATAATAATATACTATATATTATTAGATAAAATATTTGTTATTATTTTTCTATTATATTTTTAGGTGTTATATTTTATAATAATCATTTTTAATAATTGTTAATATATAATATAGATACTTATTTATTGATAATATTACTAATACGAATTTTAATTCTTACTATATAATTATGCCTTATAATTGACACTTAGTATATATTATTTATTATATAAGTTATTTAACTAATTTCCATAATATTAGTTGTAAATAATATTATAACTTATGTCCAATTGTTATTATTCAAATATACTATATATATTGCATATAGTCCTCCTATTAGATTATAATATCTACTATGCACAACAAATAATCACATTATTTATTTTTATCGAAATTGTTATATATATTCTTTAATCATAATATATTACACAAATAAACACATAAATTCACAAATAATTATTATTCAAAAACATACACACTTCTAAAACATATTAGTTTTAAGAATAAACATATTCAATAACAACAATATTTCATTTTAATTCATGGTACAACACAATCCATATCACAAATTAAATCCACAATAAAATGTAACAATAGAGTTTAGTATATATACCTTGTGCTCAAAATATATTCCTCTTGGAAAATCACAAATTTTCAACAAGCCACAACAAATGATCCTTCAAAAAATTCACAATACTAGCTAGTTAAATACATATAAAAAAACATTGACAAATATCATGTAAATTATAAAAAAAAAATGGAGAAAATTATATTACCTTAATACTTTACTTGGGAGGAAAAAAAAATACACACAAAACATCTTCCCTAACTCACTCTCACTCTAACCCTCTCTCACTCTAACACTCTCTCACTCCCTCTTTCACTCTAACTCTCCACTTCTTCTCTCCCTCTCTTTAAAACTCTCTCTCTCTCTCTCTCTCTCTCTCACGCACAGGATGGAAAGCAGAAATGATTATGCTTTCTCGTGCGTGAAAGTTTTATATTCTGTTTGTTATACAATTAATGTTCAGACATTTATTAAGTTACGTTCGAATGTTAATTTCCCCTACTAACGTAAACACATTAACGTTCGAACGTATAAGTATCCCGCCCAACTTTTATACAGTACGTTCGAACGTAAATTTATCCCGCCCACGGAGCCAATAAAATGTTCGAACGTAATCCAAAAAGTTTGAACGTATTGTATAAATCAAAGATTAAGCGGGAAAAATCCCTCCAAATTTATTATAACGTTCGAATGTATACCATGAAAGTTCGAACGTAAATATTATTTCATGTATTTATATAGTAGAAGTTACTATATATAACAATATATACTAACTAATTATATATATTATATATTATTTAATATATAATTAGTTAATATATTATATATTATATAGATAATAACTATATTATATAATATAGTTATGTTATATATATTATAATATCTATTAACTAATTATATATACTACTAGTATAATAGTATATATTATAGTATATCTAATAACTATATTATGTAATATATAATATATATATTATACTAATATATATTATACATTATATAATATGTTATTTTATTGCTATTTTATTCTGTTTATGTTTAATTTCATGATGAAGTATTACGCACATAATATTGGTTTTCGTGATCGTTATGAATTAAACTGTTTAGAATATAACTTGAGACTTGAATTAAATAATTTAATAGAAAGGATAAAATCTCTTAAAGAAAAACAATTATTAATGAGATTAGATTATTGCTCAATGATGGAAAGATATCATGTTTATCGAAGTAGACAAGCTGCAATAGAAGAATTAGAAGATCATTGTAATTTCCTAATATCAGAGATTAAGAGTGTAAGAAATCATCTAAGTATTCTTGCTTTATAAAAAAAAGAAAAGAGTAAAAATTCATTGATACAAATTTTTATCAATGATAACCTACATAAAAGACAATAGGGTATATTGAGAATCTTGTGATGGTAAGTCATGAAAATCCGTTGGTCAGCCCGTTTATGCCAATGAGGCTTTAAGGGTGGTCCCGGTGGTGTTCCCTCAAGATCTTAATTTACTTATTTCTCTTTTATATAGGAAATCTTTGTATAAAATTCTGTATCAATGAATTCTTTATTCAAACCAGAAACATCTACTATAGACGCACCTTTAGAAACTGAAAATGTAAACCAAGAAGATTATAGCATAATAGACATAGAAAGAAATTTACAAGATTTGACGATTCCTAATGTACCCAAAAATCAAATATATAACCAATCAACTTTTTCAAAATTATCATTTCTTACAAATTATACAATTAAAACAGTAGAAAAAACTATTAGCCTAAATAATGACTATGAATCATTACAATTATTAACGAAAGAAGCCATTAAACACCATAAGGAACATAAATATTCATTTATACATATTGGATTGGTACAAGTGACTGTAAAACCACTTACTAGAAATGGACTAAATGCTTCGATATTATTTTGTTTAAGAGATGGAAGACAGTATAATTTTCATGATTCATTACTTGGCATGGTTGAATCTAGCCTATTCCAAGGTCCAGAATATTTTAATTGTTATCCTAATTATTCACTTTCATTATATGATACTAATATTCTACACGCCTTAACATTAAATATTAAAACAAATGGCTATCATATGATGAAAGGATCACATCCTTTAACTGTAGTATATAGGATCCATTATAAATTAATAAAAACAACATTAGAGCCACAAGCTCTTATTACTAGCCCGAAAGGATACACATTATTATTGCAATCCAGTACACCAAATTCTAGTATACAAATTCCTAAACAGATTCATTGGAATCAGATTACTTTTCCTAATGAATGGCAATTAGAAAATATTATTTCATCACCAAAAGTAGAAAATAATTCTGTAAATGATTTAGAATATATAGATTAAAACCAGGACGGAACAGTCCAAATTGCCTTTCAACCTTTTAGGAAATCATTTTCTCATTATTCTTCTCAAGCACCATCCAGCTACCATACACCACGATCTACAATGAGTGGAAATAGGTCACAAAACTTTGATAATAGATCTGCAATTATTTCAATCTCTAGAAATAGATCACAAAACTTTGATACTAGATCTCAAAATCTAGATACTCAAGTCCAGAGAGTTGTTCATAAAAATATTGTAGATACACCAATATATTCAGTCAATTACCCTGATTTAGCATCCTCCTCAAATCCCCATCAGAATAAAGAACCTTCTTCTCCAACATATTCACAAGTGGTTGGAGATGATGCCCAAATATTTACCCTAAGTAAAGAAGAATTTAAAATTAATAAAAAATATCTTAAACAAGATTATATGAAGGAAGAAAATAAACAAAAAAGATTTGTATTTTTTTCTACTTTCTCAAAATTAGAAAGAGATTATATCCGAACAAAATATTATGAATATTTAGAAAGCAAACAGATTAATATACATTTCTTCACATGGTTTGAAATATATAAATCAAATCAATTATCGACTATAAATAGAACTACTAATCAATAGATTAAAGTAGAAAATAATCAAGTTATTTATGAGGAATATCCTCCTTTCGAAGCCATTAAGTATAATCAAAGAAATACCCAAATATTAGTATCACCAATAAAGTGATTAACTCTCAAAGGATTGAAAGGTAGGAGACATGAAAGAAGTTTACAAGAGAGAGGTTTTAGAGTGACGAGAGAGAAGGACTGGGAATGGCTTCAGATGAAAGTTTCTGAATACCTTTCCTTACAAACAACTTGTCTATTTATAGGCACCAAAACAATAGCTTACAATAATATTACTGACATGTACAGTGACACCACTAACTCATACACAGTAAATAGGCGGCTACATTTATTAAACGTGAGCGGCTAAATAGTAAATGGATAGCTGGATGATTCTTAACCGACGGTCATCTTGAACAGTGTTCTGATAATGGACAAAAAACAATAATTTTTTGGAATTACATAATCTGAGGGTCATAATTTTCCAGTTCCAATTCAAACGGATCTTGAGAATCCATCATCTGCGAGGGATAATATGGAGAATTCTCATGCGAATCAGAGGCCTGTTGAGAAGGAGAGGCCTGTTGTAATGGCGATGATGTTGTCTGTTGTGCTGGAGATAATCTGACTTGATGGTCTTCTTCTTCATTATTGTCTGAAACTTGTGACATTGCCTCAGCTAATTTTTTCAAATCCTTTTTATTGGTAATCGTTGCTAATTGAGCTTGGAACCTACTTCTCTGAACTAGAATTTCAGAAGCCTTGGTAATCTTTGAGAACATTTTTACAACATGATCATAATTGTACTTTTCCCACCATTTTACAGAAACTTGACGGGCCAAGAACATAATGTTTTTGAGAGAAGGATGAGGTTTAATGACATATTCCCACTTCATAATCCAATTTAATTTGGTTTTAAGGAAAAAAAGAAGAAGTGGTGGACAGTGTGATAATGAAGGTGAATATGTTTTGTAATGTAAAAGCCTGAAGACTCTCCTGGAGAGGTGGAGGGAGAATAAGAGATTCTGATCCAAACTGATCCCACCATAATAGGAACCATCGTGGCAAAGTTTTAATTTCCTGTAATTTGTCAAAATGGAGAAACCAGGAATGACGCAAATTCTTGTTTTGTCTTAAAAATGTCTTATTCCATGCTTGCTGATAATCATAATAATCGAAGTAAGGAGGATCATGCGGCTGAGAAAATCTTCTTGTCAGGTATGAGCTTTTTCCCCATTGTTCTAGAGTAATAACTTGTTTAATAGTAACTTTGTGGAATGCAATAATCAGAGTTGCAGGTGGAGAAGGTTGAGATTGTAGAGAACAGGGAATTTCAGAAATAATAATGGAATCTGTGTCTACTAGAATAAATTCATAAAAATTCTGGGTCTTAGTAATATTTTGGGGAACATAATGCCAATCTGGTAATAAAAAAGCGTCAAACAATTTTTGGGGTTCAGAAAGATGTTGTAATTTTGATTCGATTGGAAAGACTGGATGTCAATGGGTTTTGAAGATAATCGGTGTTGTAGAAGGCTGAGATAATAGTGGAGGATTGATAATTTGGAAAAGACTAGAGCCAGAAGAAGAAAAAACAGCTTTTGAGTATGTAGGTAATTTTGGAAAGGATAATGGCGAAAATAGATTATAAGATGGCCTAATGTTTTATGGTAATGTCCCTAATACTGTATAGGGTTTTGGTGTAACAGAAGGACAGGGTGAAGGGTAAGGAGGAGAAGGTGGTTTGGCATAAGACGATTTGGGTTTCACTCTGGACTTTGAGGAAGACATGATTTTTCTTGTAAGAATTCTCGGAATAGAAAATCAGGAAGAGAATTAGAATCTCATTTAATATGCTCAATATCAAAATAAAAAATACTTAAAATAGCTTACAATCTTGCAAATATTTGTTTGGCAGCCAAGTTTTTAACATTTTTAATTAAAACTTCATTGGCTGATTTACAATCAATTCTAAGTAAAAACTTTTGATTTAAAAGATCATTTTGAAATTTAGAAATGCATAATACAATAGCTAAAATTTCTTTTTTAATAGTACTGTAATTCTTTTGGGCAGGATTCTAGCATCCTGAATGGAATCGAATAATATGTTCTTTTTCACTTGATAATTTTTATTTCAAAATTCCTCCATAACCAAGGTCGGAGGCATCTGTTTCAACAATTTTAAAAGCATTAGGAGATGGTAATCCTAAACATGGTAATTTCTTAACATGAGATTTTATTTGTTTTATAATATTTGTATGTTCCTCTGTCCATGAAGGTGGATTCTTTTTTAATATTTTGAATAATGTCTTACATAATAGTCTTAATGCCTGATAAAAATCAGCAACATAATTTAGACTTCCTAGATATATTTGTAATTGTTGCTTATCCTTTATTTCATCAGGGTATTTATTAGCAAATTCTATAACCCTACTTATTGGAGTAATGGTTCCTTGATAAATATCATGTCCAAGAAATCTAATCTTGTTTTGGAATAATTTAACTTTGGATAATGAAACTACTAATCCATTTTGTTTAATAATTTGGACAAAAGTATTTAATGTTTTCAATGTTGTTCAATTGATGAAAAGAATATTAGTACTTCATCTATATAGACTATAGAAAAATGAGTGAAAGATGTAAATATTTCATTCATAATATTTTGAAATTCACTAGGAGCATTTTTTTAATGCAAAAGGCATAACACTCCATTCATAATGTCCAAATGGGACTGTAAATGCAGTTTTATATCTATCTTTTTCAGCAATCTGGATTTGCCAAAATCCACTTTTCATATCAAATTTTGAAAATATAGTGGTATCATAAAGTTGAGATAATAAATCTTTTTTATTAGGAATAGGATACCTAATCCATTGTAAGACTTTATTTAAAGACTTATAATTTATGACTAATCTAGGAACACCTCTTTCTAATTCTGCTTGCTTTTGTACATAAAAAGTAGCACAACTCCATGATGATTTGCTCTTTCTAATAAGTCTTTTAGATAATAAATCATTAATTTCTTGTTTTCAAAATTTTAATAATTCCTTATTCATTTGGATGGGTCTAACTTTGGTAAGAATATTCTTTTTAAAAAATTCTTTTTCATAAGGTAATTCAACTATATGTTGTTTTCTACTCCAAAAAGCATTAGATAAATTATAACATACTTCTTTTTCAATTATATTTTTAAAATTATTAATTTTTTGAATTAATAAAGGATCTTTTAATTGTTCTTCAATTTTTTTATATTTTAATTCTTGTTTTAAGAAAATTATTTGTTTTTCTTTCCTTTCGATCTTAACTTTTGTTAAAAAATTGATTTATTTAGTTAATGAGGCTTCTTTTAAGGAATTAATTTCTCTTGAGATTGAGGGGAATAAAAATTTAAATTGAATTTCTTTTTCTAATACCTTAGTGGAAATTCCTTCTTCTGTTATAGAAAAAGGATAAAGTAAAGCAAGAAATGAGTTTCTTAATATTACTTTGGTGTTGATATTTTTTACTAGAATAAATGTTGTTTTAAAACAAATTCCACCATTACATATATGTGCATTTGATAATTTATAATTTATATTTAATTTTGCTCCGATAATGTTTCTTTTGTTTTTTCAAAATATTTAGAGGGTATTATTCCTTCTTGTATGCAGTTTAGATCTGCACCTATGTCTAATAAAGCGATTGTAGAAAAGGAAAATTCTTCATTAATAGAAATAGTTACTTCAATATACCATTTTTGAAAATTCATTTTATTAAGTATATTTATAAAATTATCTGATTCATTTTTAGTCATTTTTGTTGAGCTTTCTCCTTGTTATTTTTTAGAAGTGTCATTATTTTTGTCTATTTTTAATAATATTATTTCCTGTAATAATTGTTCATTAGAAACTTCAAGTTTAGTATTGGAAGCTTTTAAATTTCTAATTTCTTTCTTTATTTCATGAATTTCTTGCTTAAAATCTTTTAAAGTAACATTTTGTTTATCTGATTGAAATCTATTTACTATTTCTAAAAAATCATATGATGAGGGGTTTGAATTGGGTTCAAAAGTTTTGGAGTTGGTAAAAGTATCTTTTAATTTTTCTAAATATTCTTTCCTTTCCTGTGGATTATTTATTTGATCTATTAATTCTAATATAATATTTTCATGTGATGATAATACATTAATAGTTTTGTTACAGATATAATTATTCTTATCTAGACAATTACAAACATGAATCTCATTTTATTCTGACTCGTTATCAGAAGATTGTTCCGAGAAACTTGATTCTTTTAATTGATAAATTTCATCTTCTTCTGTAGAAATTTCATCTTCCTCACTTGATTGTATAAAAATATTTAGTAATTTTTCTTTTAATTCTTCAGATATATCTAATTCGTTAATTTCTTTTTTTAACTTTACAATTTGATACATAATGTCCAACCTTTCCACATTTATAACAGACGATTTGTTTTTTCTTTTTATTAAAATTTTTCATATTCTTTACCGGTTTATTATATACTTGTTTTTCTGTTGGCTTTTTGTAAGGTTTTTTATATTTTCTTTTCTTAGTTGGATAAGTTTATAAATTCTTTTTCCCTTTTTTCGTCTTGTAGAAGGAGCTAATAATGGAGAGTAACCAAACTGTTCACAAAAGGTACCTAATTCTTTTGTAGCAAATTTCTCTTCTTTTTTCATTTGCTTTTTTAATCTCAAATCATTACACATAATCAGACCAGTTCTATTAATAGAAGATATTATGTCTCCATATGTAAGATTAACAAAATCAATAGTACCATCTGATTTTACTAAAGATTCTCGTACCTTTTGGGCGAAATAATATGGAAGTTCGGCTATGAACTTTTTCTTCCAATATGATTGTTGACAGCCATCTCTGATCATAACTTTAGTTAGAAAGACATCTTTATACCATCTCAAATCAGATAATTGAGGACATCTTAAATTAATTAATAAATCACTAGTTATTTCTTTAAATTGAAAAGGATCACCTACAAAATGTTTTGTTAATATAAATATTAGGTATTAACAGCATTTTCTATAGGTTGACCATCTTCCATCTTAATCTGTTGCATATTTTCATCATGTTTATAAGCATTTAATATTGCTATTCTTTGTTCTTGTATAAGATAATGATCCCACCAGTCTTTTAGTTGGCCAGTGAAACCTGTAACCAGAACATGTGCTACTTGACGATCTGACCTCATACTGGCTTTATAAACATTTGCTACCATAATCATTTCTTGAAAATGATTTAATATTTCATACTCAGATAATCCATCTATATTCCATTCATATAATGCATCTGGTGCAAAAGCAGATCTTACTATATGTTCTCTTTCCTCGAATTGTATATCCGAACGAGTAGGCTTTGGATACCAATTATGAGTAATGGAAGTATGCTTAGTAGAATTCCTAGAAAAATATTCATTTTGATGATTTCCTTTAATCTTATTTATTTATAACTTTAAATTGATTTTCCATATTATTTATTTTATAGTCAGATAATTCAGGTGAATCTGTTTTACTTAATACATTAACATGAGATTGTCTTGAAGTGGATGCATTATTATCAAGATTTAATTTTTCTAATTTGCTAGAGATTTGTTCTAGTAAATCATCTTTGGCTTTAGTAAAACTGGATTTTAAATGAGTAGGTATTTCATGGGGAATAAATAAAAGAATTTTTTTAACTTCTTTAACAAGAATTTTAATAGGAGATATTATGTTTTCAATTCTTTCTAATTGTTTACTCATGGTTTTTAAATATAAATTAGTATAATTATTTTGTTGTATATTAGGAAAAGAAATTCAATTTAAATTTTTATATATATTTTATATAATATACTACTATAGTCTATATATATATATTATACATACTACTATAGTATATATAATATATATATTAACATATTAAATAGTATATAAATATTATTATAATAAATAGTATATACTACTATAGTATATATAATATATATTAACATATTAAATAGTATATAAATATTACTATAATAAATAACATATACTACTATAGTATATATACTATATATATTAACATATTAAATAGTATATAAATATTATTATAATAAATAGTATATACTACTATAGTATGTATAATATATATATAATACGTATATAATATATTATATACATATTATATATATTATTATAATAATATTATATAAGTATAATACGTATTAGATATTATATAATATATAGTATATCTAATAAGTATAATATAATATATAATAATATACGTATATATATTATTATATGCTATAGTATATTATATAATACTATATATTATATATATTAATATGTATATATTATAATATATCTAATATATAATATAGTTACTATATTATATAATAACTATAGTATAAAATACGTTCAAATATCATTAGTTGAACGTTCAGACGTTAAACAATACGTTCGCATGTCAACATAAAGTCCGAACGTATAATATATACGTTTACATATCGATACAACGTTCGAACGTATTAATGTAAACGTTCGAACGTTAACTATATATAAAGCCAAGCCCGACGGCTTTCCAGGCCATTTCTCGCACTAAACTCTCTCTCTCTTCCTCTTCGCCACGCACGCCGCCACAGCCACCGTCAAACGCCACCG
The DNA here is from genome assembly GCA_011037825.1 of Carya cathayensis. Lineage (NCBI taxonomy): Eukaryota > Viridiplantae > Streptophyta > Magnoliopsida > Fagales > Juglandaceae > Carya > Carya cathayensis. The sequence goes on from QGSO01000143.1 coordinate 757,179, forward strand.
CAACCGTCACTAAAAGGTAATGTGCCCTCCCCGCTAATATTTATTTCCAATTTAATCAGTGGGTTTCAAAATTTTGAAACCCACCGTAGGCCGGATATATTCTTTGAATTTCCGGTCACCATTTGTTGTAAATTGATAAAATACTACCGTAGAAACATTCCCCATGACATTTAGATGAGTTTTATGGTTGTTTTTTGCTTCGAAACATGCGTTTAGAAGCTTTTCGGTAATGGCTGAGTTGACTCAATGATTCAGAATCGTAACGTTTGGACGTTACAATGAAACGTCCGAACGTGTGACGTTATGCATTCCTTACGTTCAAACGTTACATTGTAACGTGCGAACGTAACTTTTGACATTCACACGTTTTTATCCAACGTTTTAAGAGTACGTTGGATACGACGTTCAAACGTAAACCGTTGGTCTTCTTTAGCTATGAAGAACGTCTGAACGTATGACGTTTCAAATTCATTACATCCGAACGTTTAGTGTTAACGTTCGGACGTAATTAACTAATTCAAAGTATATTTTTATCGAACCTTTAAATTAAACGTTGGATAAAATGTTCGAACGTCAATAAAACGTTTGAACTTAAATATTAGGATGTTTAGATATGTTTTACGTTCGAATGTTTATTCTAATATATTCGAATGTATATGCAAATATAATTCACGTGCGAATTTACATTCGGATGTAAATTCGTTCAAGTAGTTTTACTTTAATCGTTCACATGTTAATGGTTTACGTTGGAACTTTACAATTTACGTTCGAACATAAAATCTTTGTACATTCGGACATTATTGTTTAATCTTTAACGTGCGAACGTTAATTTGTTAACGTTCGAACGTTTTTCCATTAAATTTTTTTTATATTGTTTCGTCTTATTATTATTATTTTAGATATTGAAAAAATGAAATTATTTAAAAAATTTAATGTCAAAATTATGTAAATTTATAATGATGATATTTTAATTTTATGTATAATCCATATATGTCGTAATACGTATATATATGTGATTCTAATCATTTTTTTAAATATTATAACTTCTATTTTTTTTTTAATTTTCAGGATATGACTCACTATATGACAACCACGAAGCGAGGGAGGGATGGAGGCTGTTGAACCTAAGATTTTAAGTTTTGTGTAATTATATATCTACACATGGATTTTGATGATAACAAATGATTTCAAAGAATGAAGGAGTCTCAAGCTCAAGTTGTCCATACAATGGAGTCAAGCACATCAAAGAACCAAGCATGAGCAAGAAGGAAACAAGTTCACATTAAACTCATAGAGTAATGTTGTAAATCTCTTAAAATTTGAAATTAGGATTAAGACTCAAAATTAATATTTTATCATAAAGCATTAAAATACATTTTCCACATGTGCATGAATATTTTTGAAAATTAAATTTGAATATTTTGAAAGATAATTGATTGTCATCTTTCACATGTGCATGCTATGATTAAAGGTTTAAACTTTGAAAATATTAAAGATGATTGATTGTCATCTTTCACATGTGCATATTTTATTTGAATAATTTCAAAAGTGATTGATGCTTTTCTTGACTTATGCAAAAGGAAGATGTCTTTGTTTGAAAATTTTGAAAAGTAAAGTGTGCTCCTTTTGTCATATGCAAAAAGTAAAAGATTAGGTTTGAAATTTTTGAAAAGCAAAGTGTGCTCCTTTTGTCATATGCAAAAAGTAAAAGATTAGGTTTGATTTTTTTGAAAAGCAAAGTGTGCTCCTTTTGTCATATGCAAAAAGTAAAAAGATTAGGTTTGAATTTTTGAAAAGTGAATGATGATGTCTTTGACATGTGAATCTTTTTAAATTTGAATATGAAGTCTCATATGCCTATAAATAGATCATTTGAGAGCTTCACATTCACAACACCAAGAGCATACAATATTCATTCAAAGCTTTCATTCTCTCTTCTCTAAGCATTGAGCCTTAACCCTTGTTCATTTTGAGAGATATAGTTTGTGCTGTATTGTTCTTATTTCACTCATTGAGGAGTGTTTTCTGATATTCTACCCACTATCAATTCTTGTATCAGTAAAAGGGTGTGTATAACCCTTGTGCGTGTAGAAAGTGTTCTACACAGGGAATAGTTGAATCACCACGTGTGAGGTGATTGCAAGTGTAGAGGGTGTTCTACACGGATCCTTTGTAGCGGTGTTGTTCAAAGGTGTAATAGGTTTCTATCTCCACCTGAAGGAGGTTGAATAGTGAATTCGGGGATCCTCAAGGGGTAGCTTGAGGCGAGGACGTAGGCAGTGGGGCCGAACCTCGTTAACATACTGAGTTTGCTTCTCTCTTACCCTTACTCTTTATATTTATTGTATTTCATATTTTGTTTATATTTTATATTGTATATTTGATTTATAATTGTTATTTTTTTAAATACAACTCAATTCACTCCCTTCTTGTGTTAGTCATCTGGGCAACAGAGGCAATCCGGACATTGCTCGACTGGGGGCACGAACTGTTATGGGTAAACGAGAAATCCTTATTAATGAGTTCGATGAGCTCAGCTGGGAGCGGAAGACGCTGAGAGACGTCTTCATCACCAGAGGCTGGGGCCCAATATGCACATTGAGGGGAAAGATTTACCCCTCAATAGTTCGAGAGTTTTACATTGGGATGACCACCATGCCTAACGATGCATCATCCTATACCTTCACTGTACGCGATGTATAATTTCAGTTCTCGGCGGATGTTATCGCCAAGTTACTCCAAATTCCGCATATACTACCTGAGCCGACAGTTGCTCAAGCTGGTGACACAGCAGCTGCATTTGCTCCGGGCACATTCGAGGCAGATCTAACCGCTTCTGCTTCATCTTCGGGCCCTGTTGACACTAGGCCCAGTCATGAAGAAGATCGACCCGAGGGCGATCCTATTGCTACTGAGGTTGGTGAGATGAGCGGGATTAGGATTTCTACATTCTCACTGGCAAAGACCGCATGAAGATTGATAGGCCGAACTCCTTCAGCCAGAATCAGCTGCTGCCTTTCTTTCGCATGTTGCAAATTTTTGTTGCAACAAATGTAGACCCTGTGGCACATAAGAGCACATATAGTCGGGCTCGCGCACAGTTCCTGATTCGCTTGGCATGTGGTAAGCCCATTGACTTGCCCCTCGTTATATTTAAGCGGATCCGTTACAAGGCCAGTATCGTTACAACGGATAATCTCTTGTACGGAGTCATCATCAACTGCTTATTAGTAGCTCGGGGAGTGCCACTCCAGGCGGAGGAGATGATGCTAAACCAGATGAGCCCCATCAACATGACCACACACCGCCGGAGCATTGGACAGGGGAGAGGCTCAGCTCGGCGTCAGTCTGGTCCTATGCCAGATCTTGTTCCTCCGATCGAGTCTGGGGCCGATGTTGCTAGCCCGTCTGCGAGTACTAGTCAGCAGCCAGCAGTTGCATCTGCGGGAGATGTGCGGCCTGCTTGGATTGATGCAGTGATGACAGATATGAAGGTGCATATAGACCGACAGATCGATAGACAGATTGCGCATATAGATCAAGTTGTCGCACATCTTGCACATCATGCAGATGTGCTAAACAATAAGGTTGGGACATTGACTGAGGAGTTTCGATCTTTTGTAAACCAGCAGTTCTGAATATCATTTATAAAAATTAATCATTTTTTATTTTTTATTTTCGACATATGTAATGGACACAGATATTTAATGTATGTATTGTAGCTTAATTTCTACTCTTAATTTTCTTTAATATTAGCTTGTTCAACCTTACTATTAAACAAATATATATTATGGTTAATTTATGCAAACTAACATATAATGTTCAAACCTTATAACTTTAACGTTCAAACTTTAGCGCTAATAATTTTAACGTTTGCACGTAAGTAGATAAAACGTTCGAACGTTAGCGCAAAAATTTTTACGTTCGCACGTAAATAGACATAACATTCGAACGTTATTGTGACATACGAACAAAATAAGTGAAACGTCCGAACGTTAAAAAATTCTTGCTCAACATTTAGTGACAGTTCCCACAAACTGTCATAGAAAATACGTTTTAGTCACGGTATAGAAACCGTCACTATTTCTAATCTGTCACTAAAAGTCATATTTGTTCTAGTGTGAGTATGGAGGCACAAATAGATTAGAGAGAGAGAGAGAGAGATCACCTGTTAAGGGTTAAGAGTCCGATCGATCATGTTGGATTCAAATGATCGGCCGAGGTGGTTGACGAGAAAAATCATCATTCTCTTATTGTACTAGGAGTACTTGAGGGAAGATGAAAATGGCCAGAAGGAGAGGGAAATGGAATATTACGTGTGCCCACATCTTCTTCATTACTGTTGATGTAAGCTAAAGGGCCGGTCCCAACTTTTTGAAGAATTTAGCTAGCTGTTTGGGTTTGAAAGCTTGATCCTTGAAGCAAGTATAAGGGAATATTTTGTGTCATGCTTACAAGCATAATGAATAATCCGTAACTTCTTGCCACTTTCTTCAGCAATTAACTTGCTAAGTTTGCACGGCTTCCCACGATTCGTCCTTCGTTTCTAATGTAAACTAGGGTTGACTCACCAATGGGTACCACAGGTTCTGCTCTTCACATGCTATACGCTTTCTCCTTTTTTTTTTTTTTTTGTTGAATTTCCTCTATTGATATCTATATAAATAATGATACACTTACCACTATTCTACTACTATTTTACCACTTTTTTAATTTTTTTAAAAATTTTCTTTTACCTAATAATTAAGAAAGTGATTGTTAATAAAATTGCATATTTTTAAAATTTTTTCTTAATAATTAAATATATTAAAAAAATACTTAAAAAGAAATAAAGAAAAAACAAATGTATTACAAGTGGTAAAGTGGTGGTAAAACAGTGGTAAGTGTATCATTACCCATATTATATATTAAGCTATCTATACATAATACTTTCCTATTAATTAATCCGATCTCCACTCACGTAATTAGTTTTAATTATTTTCTGTTAGAAGGAATAATAATAAATATATACGAAGGATTCAATTTTTTTTTCAACGTTTTACAATTGGGGAATAGCGCGCTGTTGGTGACCAGATCTATTGTGTTCAAGATGTGGCTTCTGGTCTGACTAACATAACATTATTGATTTATCAGTCATTCTATACTTTTTTTAAACTGTCTTATACTTATGGTTCCTTGTCACTTTCTGAAGGTTAATTTAATTATAAGCACTTTATATTAATCTTCAAAGTCAGCTAAATCGGTCGTTAACACAAGTAATTTGTAACATGGCTTGTCGGAATATCCTAGGAATCTACTTTTGGGAAAATAAAACATACACGAGGAATTAAAAGTCTTGTTCATATCTACTTCGACGACCACATGCATGTAGCCAATTTTTATTTTTTATTTTTTAAAAATACCTTTTATATATGAAAGAATAATTACTTTATAACACTTCTATATTGTAAAAAATAAAATAAAATTGTAATTATCTCAACAAGCATTCTGCTTTAACTTTTTGTTTTTTTCTTCCTGTAATTACACTTACCTTATTCTGCTTAATTTCGTTGCAATTTAAATCAACGTTAAATCATGGAACTTCTGTTAATTTGCTACGTGGGGGCATCAGAGATTCAGAAGCAGTGCGGTGTTGAATTCAGTCATAAATCGAGGTGAAGCCCAACTTAGGTTAAGGGGGCTTGCTTTGCAAGTCGTCAGACCTGGACGCTTACGTGCATATGAATGTCCAATGTGGATAAGATTGAACACCTGTAATCAGGATGTGCAATAACTCAACGTGCCTCTCGGCCATTGTCGTACGTTGCAGCTGTGCATAGCAAGAAATATATTTATAAGTCTGTTTATTAAAATATTGAAAATATAATTAATATAAAAGCTATATTATTAGTTAATATAAAAAAGTATTTATATTTTAATTTTTTAATAACTGCAGTGAGTTACATAATAAATAATATATTTATAAATTATACACCGACTAATTGTAAATAGCATAATTGTATATAAATGGGAGATAAACTAGTATTGAAAATAGCAACAACACTCATTTCTGGAAGGCAGATCAGGCAGAAACATGCATGCAGCATCCAACAGCACATGACTATGGCAATATAAATAAAATCATTATTCTTGATTGAGATTATTCTTGCATATGAGGAACACGAGGTAAGTCCAAAAACTGACTCAAGTAATGGACTGAGTAGGTAATATCTGGCCTAGCTAGTATGAGTAAGATATAATAATCTACCTATAAGCCTTCTATAAGTAGTTGTGTCCTCAAGCAATTTTCCATCAGACTTAGAAAGTCTACAATAAGAATCCATAGGAAAATTCACTGGCTTAGAAGCCAACAAACCAACATCAGCTATCAATTCTAGTGCATATTTTCTTTGGCATATAGAAATGCCCTTTTTGGATCGAGTTATTTCCATTTCTAGGAAATATTTAACAGGACCTAAATCCTTTAGCTTAAAGAAAGTACTCAAAGACTACTTGATGTGCTGAACAACAGAGAGATCACTACTGGCCAGGAGAATGTCATCTACATACACCAAAAGAGCCACAAAATAATTCGATGTTTTCTTTGTAAACAAGGAGTAGTCAGATTTAGATTGGACAAAACCCAATTCAACCAAAGCAGCAGTAAACTTTGAATTCCATTGTCTAGAGGCCTGTTTTAATCCATATAAAGACTTATGCAGCTTACAAACTCGAGTGTCCCCCTTTCTTACCCTGGTGGAGGTCTCATGTAAACTGTTTCATCCAAATCCCCATAAAGAAATGCATTATTCACATCCAAATGTACTAGGTGCCAACTATGAATTGCTGCCAAGGATAACAAACACCTCACTGTCACCATTTTTGCAACTGTGGAAAAAGTTTCCAAGTAGTCAAGCCTTTCCCTTTGAGTATAACCTTTGGCAACTAATCTTGCCTTATATCTCTCAATTGAGCCATCAGCATTAAACTTAGTTTTATAAACCCACTTACAATCGATAGGATGTGTATCTGGTGGTGGTTCAGTGAGAGTCCAGGTTCCATTTGATTCTAAGGCAACTAATTCAATGGATATAGCATCTCTCCAATGAGAGTGCTTAACAGCTTGGTGATAGAAATCAGGTTCTTTTTGAGATGAAACAGAGATGCTAAAAGATTTATGAGAAGGAGACAAATGTTCATATGATAAAAATTCAGAAATACTGTATTTGTTTCCTGAAGTGTTATCAGAGCAGCCAAGAGATGATGTGGTAGAGGTAGAAGTTGCTGAAGAGGCTAAATTGCAACGATAATTTTGCAAATAGTCAGGAGCTTTGTGTTGTCTAGTAGACCTTCTAAGAGGAGGAAAATGATTTACATCTTGTAAATGAGGAATGTGGTTTGAAGGAGGAGAAAAATCTGGTGCAGTAAAATCTGAGACAGGATTAGAATTATTGGACAAATGATGTGTAGTAGAATCTAAGACAGGATTGGAATTATTGGACAAATGATGTGGAGTAGAATCTGAAACAGGATTAGAATTATTAGACAAGTCAGGTGTAGTAGAATCTGAGATGGAATTGGAATTATTAGACAAGTCATCTGGAAAAATTGATGATTGTGATATATGGTTTGAAATGGAATTAGGTAGCACTAACTCAGATGGCATACAAGATTGCTGAGAATATACATCCCTAGAAGAATCTATAATTTGAAAAGGAAATATATGCTCATGAAAAATTACATCTCGAGAAACAAAAAAATTGTGAGATGTCAAATCATACAATTTGTATCCTTTTGTTCCAAAAGGATAACCAACAAATGCACATTTCCTAGCTCTAGGAGAAAATTTTGATCTGTTATTGCTTAAGGTAGAAGCATAACATAGACAACTAAACACCTTAAAATGATTATAAGAAGGTGCATCACCATAAAGAATTTGTTGTGGTGATTTATTATCAAGAATATGGGAGGGTATATGATTAATGATGTGAGTTGCTGTCAAAACACATTTTTCCCAAAAATTTAAAGGAACATTTGATTGAAATTTTAAAGCTCTTGCCACATTTAAAAGATGTTGATGTTTCCTCTCAACTATTGAATTTTGTTGAGGAGTCTCAACACAAGAGGTTTGGTGTATAATTCCTTTGGATTGAAAAAAATCTCTCATTTGAAATTCTAAGCCATTATCTGTTCTTCTGCATTTTATTTTCTGCTGAAACTGTGTATGAACCAGATTGTAAAATGCTATAAGAATATTTTTAACTTCAGATTTAGATTTCATTAAGTAAACCCAAGTTGATCGAGAATGATCATCAACAATGGTTAGGAAAAACTTGAAACCATCATGAGTAGGTACTGAAAAAGGACCCCATATATCACAGTGAATTAAATGAAAAATTGAACTAGGCTTATAAGAGTGAACTGGAAATGATAATCGCTTTTGTTTTGCCAATGGACAGATTGTACAATGGTGTTCATGTACAGATTTATTGAAATTGAAATTTGGTATTGACTTGGAAAGGAACAACAACCTCGAAGATGAGGGATGGCCTAGTCTATTGTGCCACAAGTGATAAGCAGAATGATGTATGGAATTTACACTAGATGGAAAAAAAGAAGATGTACTGATTGATGATTGTTGCAGAAAGTAAAGGCCAGCTGTCTTTCTACCCTTCCCAATCATCTTCCATGGGGTAAGGCCCTGTATATAGCAAATGTCAGGCAAAAAAATGAAACAACAATTCTGGTCAGATGTAAGTTTAGTTACTGAAAGAAGGTTATATGCAAAAGTGGGAACACATAAAACATCTTTCAAAACTAAACCTTCTGATAAATTGACAGTACCAAGGTGTGTTACTGTAACATTTTCTCCATTTGGCAATTTGAAAAATGTATTGAGAACTCGAGTGATTGTGGTGAAAAGATTTACAGAATGAACAATATGGTCTGTAGCACCTGTATCTATGATCCAAGTGCTAGAAATTGATGTGAAATTCTCATTTTTCATGGATGGATAAGTGGAATGACAAACTGTTTTACGTGAGAAAGAAGGCATATTGGATGTTGATAGTACATTTGCTGCCTGAGGAGTGTTTTTGGGTAATTCAGTTGGTTGTGGTCGAATTAGTGCCAATAGTTGCTGATATTGCTCTTGAGAGAAAGGCATGCAATTTTGATCAAAGGGTGTACTCGAGGGTTGGACCATGACTTGGTTTGCTGATGAAACCTTCCCTTTTTGTTTGTAACTTGGAGGATATCCATGTAGTTTGTAACACTTGTCCACTGTGTGATTGGTCATGCCACAGTAAGTGCACAATACTTTTTCTTTTCTGTACTGTTGCTTTCCAGTGTTAAACTTCAATCCTTCAACTCTTTTGTTCATAAAAGCTACATTTGAGTCAAATCCCATTCTTCCCATAGAGCCAACTTCTCTTTGTTTCTCTTCTTGAATTATTAAAGAGAAAACTTTAGTAATTGATGGTAAGGGTTTCCAGCAGTAAAATCTGACCCCTAAACAAAATCTTCATTCAACCCCATAAGAAACATGATTACATGTTGGCGTTGTTGATATTCTACAAATAAACGAGCAGCCCCACAAGCATAGAGTTTAGATGCCATACATGTACAACTAGGCATCTGATTATAGTTCATGAGTTCATCCCATAGGCACTTGAATTTTCGATAATAAACACTCACCGAGTTTTGATCTTGAGATAAAGAAGAAAGTTATTTTTGCAACTGAAAAATCCGTGGTCCATTGCCTTGAGAGAATTGATGTTTCAACTCATCCCACATCTCCTTGGCAGTTTTCGCATATACAATAGTTTCTCCAATATCCCTAACCACAAAGTTAAGAATCCATGATAAAACCATGCTATTACTCCTATCCCATTTGGCATGCGTAGCATCTGTTTCAATTGGCTCAGGAATTGCACCATTGATGAAACCAATTTTATTCTTGGCCTTCAAAGCCATTTCCATTGATCGACACCAGCTGTTGTAATTGTCTCCTGTGAAAAGATTAGAGACCAAGATTGATCCAGGAGAATCTCCATTTTGGAGATGATATGGACTGGAATCTACTATATTTGACAAAACAAAGGAGGAATTTTCCATTCTTGCAGTGGAAATTTCCATTCTGGCAGCGAAAATTCAATTCTTGTATCACTTTCGAAGTAAAACCCTAGGTTTACTTCTCTGATACCGTGACACAACTTCAATCAAGAAACTAAAGAAGATTGAAGAAGAGAAAAAGAATACTTCTATTATTATTCTACTTGCTGAATTACATCGAGTTGCTCTTCTATTTATACAAGTGAGGTTTAACAGGTTTAACTAACTGATAGCAAGGACTAAAAGGTAAAATCAACTATTATTTACAATAGAGATTATACAATTATTACAGCAGATCAGAATACAGCCTTTGAACAAAGCTGTCCATGTAGGAATTCTCAAGCCCTGGGCTCAGCAATAACTCCCGCCATTTAGTATGGTTGGCTCTCACCTCCTGCCCAACCTTGCTATCATCATCCATCACTGCCCTCACAGCCCTGCACACTCCCTCCCGAGTAAATAGCCCGTCTTGTTCACCTTTTTCAACCTCAACTCCTAATTTTAGATCCCCGGCCATCTCCCTTGCAATGATATGTTGTTCCAAAGAGTGTGGCAGAAGCACTAATTGACACTCACTCACCAGGCCTTCAGCTGAAGAGTTTGACCCGCAATGTGTCACAAAGCACCCCACAGAAGGGTGCTGCAGAATCAACTGCTGCTGAACCCACTCCCCATGAACAATCCCTCTTCCCTTTACCCTCTCCTCAAACCCTTCTGGCATTGCAGACTCAATTGTTTCAACCTCCATTGGTGGTTTCAGGGCAGCAAAAAATGGTAAACCCGATAGCTCTAGGCCCAAAACCAGTTCTTGAAACTGATCCTTCTTTAAAATGCATTCGCTTCCAAATGCACAGAATATTACTGTTTTCGCCTCGAAGCCATCCATCCACGTTGCCCATTTCTTTTCTAATGCTGAAGTTGGTGGCCCCGGTACTATTGGGCCTGAAAGAATCACGGGCTTTCTAATTTGTGCTTCCAGATAGTCACAGTGAATCCCTTCCATCTCCCTGCAGGCTTTGAAAACAAGAGCATCGCAATCTGTGTAAGAGATCATTAGGCGTTCCACGAATGATATGCCTCCTTGGCCATCTTTCTTCACCGTTACAAGGGTTAGTGCTTCTCGGGATTCATGGGCACTTAGCTTTATCGAAGAAGGTGGGAAACTCGGCGGAGGTGCTTTAAGATCGACCTCTGTTAAGTGTTTCTCAATGAGTTTCCTTTCTGGGCTAATCAAATACCCCACGGCTGAAGGGCCAACAACTGAAAGACATATAACCTTGATGAGTAGGCGGCGAGCCAAGGCTGGTAACCAGTGAGCCAAATCGTAAAATACGAAATGGGGCTTGATGTCACCCAGAGAGGATTCAATTGTGGGTTCAGTGAGGTCGAATGCAGTGAAGAGGAGGGAAACCAATGAGCGAGGAATATCTGCAGTTATTTCAGTACCAGAAGGGAGGCCATCTACGTGCGGAACTGTAATTGGGATGAAAGATATGAGGTCTTTGTGCAGATTAAGAGGCTCCAGCTTAGTCTGAGTTTTGGTTGGCAAGAAGAAAGAGATTTTGTGGCCTCTCTCAGCAAGTTTGTTGGCGGTGTGCATGAACGGGATTAGGTGGCCGACGGCGAGCCATGGGTACATGGCTATGTGAAGGGGGGCCTCAGAGCTCATATTTGCTGCAAAACCCACAAATTAAATACAAGTTCAAGAATCACGAACAGAAACTGATAAAAAGTGCTTGATCCTGAAAAGAAGAAGCTGGGAGCAGACCGTATACCTCCGATCACAAACAACTTCAGAAATTTTTTGGACGATAAAATAATAAAAATATCGGGTGCGTAGTTTTATATTAAATAAATTTCATCGACTCCATTTGATATGAAAGTTTCCTGGGCGCTATAGAACTGTCTCGTCACTTCCGAGGGAATACTGTCGGTGATGGCTTTTATTGCATCCGTTCCGCTTCGGTCCGGTGAAGGCCGAACCTCCGTGTAGAGACAAATGTGGCGATCGAATGGCATGATGTGAAACGTGGGGCACCTTTTGACAACGAAGCCGTTACAAAGGATGATGATTACGGTATCTTCAATGGCAATGATGGTTGTCAAATTTCGACACCTACGGAGTCAGCGACAGTAGCTATTCCCTTGCATCTGTTCCGCTTGGGTTCAGTGAAGGCTCAAGTTCCGTGTAAAGACAAATGTGGGTCCCCCACCAACTTGAGCGAATCTACAGCATGAAAAACCTGCATGACGTGAAACGTGGAAAAGACGATGAATTTTACTATTCATAAATCCTATCCATTATACATTATACAATTATTTATTTATTTATTATTTTTTAAAATTTTATTTAAGATTTTATTTTTCTTAAAATAATTAAAATTTTCTACTAATCATTTATATACCACACATTTGATAAAAAAAAAATAAAAAAAAATAAAAAAAGTGATGTATGATATAAGAAACTTATTAATAGAATTTTTCATTAAAAATTGTATGACTATAATTACTTTTGTATATAATATATATATTATCTATTATTGTGTTACTTCGTTTAATATAAGATAATTATTTTGATAAATCCTATCATTTATATATATAAAGAATATATAAAAATAACTATACTAAATAGCAAAATTAATATCACTATTTACATTGGAATAGCTATCCCATTCCTCAAAATTTGCTTGATATCACGTATTTTACATTTTCACTATTCTATTCAAAATTTTATTTAAGTAGGATTAACCAACTAATGCTAAATACAGATTTAAAGTTTGTAAATATCAAAAAAAAAAATTTTATCTCTATTTTGTTTTTGCAGTATTTTAAAATTCTATCCATCATATGTTACTTTGTAATCATATCTTACTTTGTAATCATATTGTAATTATTTTATTGTTTCAACAATCATATTTTCAATGATTACTTAATGATTTCAAAACTGTTAATGACAGGTACAGAACAATTAATAGATGAAGGCAAGTGATAAATACCAGCTGGAATCTGCCACCTACAAGTCTCTTGAAGATCAATTGGAATGCTGCAATTTGTACAGAGAATGGTAGAATTGGATTGGGACTAATAGCTCGAGACCAGGGAGGAAACATTGTAGGTAAAAAGAAATTAACACAAGCAAGGTTTAATGATCCCCTTTTGGTAGAAGCACTAGGAGTTTTTCAAGCAATAAAAATGGCTATGGAAATGGAAATAGATTGTGTGCTTTTTGAAGGAGATTCCTCCCAGGTTATAAAAGGCCTTAATTCTTGGGATAGAGTGGGGATGGTATTATTAACTGATATACGTATGCAGCTACCTTCCTTTACTAGTTGGAAGTTTTTGTTTGTTCAGAGAAGTGGAAATACTCTAGCTCATGATTTCGCAAAATCTTCTCTTGATGAGGATTCAATTGTACTGAATTTGATGCCAGAATGTAGTCATGTAACCTCTGAAGTTTAAAGTTAATAAAGATATCTTTGATTTCAAAAATAAAAAAAAATGATTACTTAACGATAATATCTATTTTTATTCAGAATATGATATTTAAGTGTATTTGTTTTATAGATTAACAATTTCTTAATGTTATGCTATTCGAAGCTGCTTCATTTTTTCAATTTTCAAATTCTGTTCAAATCATTAATATCATGCACTACACTTATTTTCTTTAAAATCTAATAGAAACATTCATTAACCTTAATTAAGAATATAAAAAGAAAAGTCTTCTCATAAAATTTTTTATCGTCGATCAAATCGTAACATAACATCGCATTTACAACAACAATAGGATTTAAATTATTAGGGAGAAATGTTTTGATTGTATGTCCTACCTGAAACAATTAAAATTAATTAAATAATATATATATATTGAACAAATGGATATTTAAATTTTTTATTAAAAAAATATACCAAAATATAAAATTTAATGAAAGCTTAAATTATTAATGCAAATATTAATACTAAAATTTCATTACGAAGTATAAAACGGTGAAATATAATCAAAGTAGAAAGTTAACATGCTTTATCGATCTACCTATATATATTCATCATGATCATACTGTGTCTACATATATATATATATCTAGAGTATGAAAAACATATTTCAATAAAAAAATTATAAAAGATGTTTATTTAACTTGATAATTAAAATTAATGTTAATATATTATTTCTTATATATAAAAAAAAAAGGGATGAATTCGCATTGTTACGGGAGAAATTAAAAGTTTTTAAATTATGGAGAAAGATTATTGATTAATTTTTTTGTGTTAATTTTATCTTCTTAATTATGAAAAGATAAAATTGTTAAACCAAAAGGTCAAGCGAAAATATCCAGTACGTACGTAAACTCTACAACCGCCTAAAATATTACATAAAATTTATTTCTTATGTTCTTAAAAGCTTTTTCCAGTAATTATGAATATTTTCAACTTGACGGCCTCTTGCTTTCGCTATGTGATAAAGTTCAATCAACTTAATTGGAGACTTTTCTGTTAATCTCGGCTGGGACGTCCTTTCTTCCTTTTTCTTTTCATGTGATCCTTTTTTAACAAATCAAACATCATTAATGAAGCCAAATTACAAACATAAGAAAAGCTAAAAAAATACAGTTAAAATATTAGTATGCATTATTGACAGAATAAAGGAGCTTAATTACTTGCAAACAGTACTACTGCTGTAAATGCCTCTTTTTTGGCCACAGCAAATGGCCGTATCAGTATCAAGATGGTTCACATCTGAACCATTCAATTTCATTTTCTTTGTCATCATTGGCAAGTGTTCACACTATACTCACAGTCCTTGCTCGTGCCTTACGTTGCCACGTACATTAATCTCCATTAATTTCAAAAGATACCAAAACACCAAGAGAAACAAGTGCAGTTTTTGTGTCGGTAGCCGGCCATATGCCTACCGTCATTATTGAAATTACCCTTCCATGCTCTGAAAATCTAAAAATTATATATTTAAATTAAGGTTACGTTTGGATGTTTAAATGTTGAATTGAAATAAAAATTAAAAATTAAATAAAATATTGTTAAAATATTATTTTTTAATATTATTATTATTTTAAGATTTGAAAATGTTAAATTATTTATTATATTTTATGTTAAAATTTTAAAAAAATTAGAATAATTAGATGAGATGAATTGAGATGAGTTGAAATTAATTTGAAAGTTTTGGGACAAGTATGAACCAGATTATCCTTGTCAGACTGATCATATATAGTCATAGGCAAGGCGCCAAATATACAATGGACAAATTTCTGAGCTCACGTTATATCATTATGAAAGCAATCATCATATGATTAAAGTTATATATATATATATATATATATATAGCCGCAAAAGAGACCTAAATGTGGAATTAAATTTCTGAGTTCATACATACTGATCTTATGGTTGCTGGGTTTCTACGTCATGATGATCATATATGTAGTATGAATTAAAAAGGTTCCGTAATTTTTTTTAAGTGATCATTTGGATAAACAAACTAAATTAATTGTGGCACTAGCTCTGAACGTACATGATCAGCTGCATGGTTTTTGATTGTGGGAGAGATGCTATCTAGCTAGCGCTGGTCATGAGAACGTTGATAACAGGCCAGTAATGGATCAGATAATTACAAGTTCCGCCTGAAAGTTAATTTGTAAAAGATATATATATATATATATATATATTTGTGCGTAGAGAGTGTGTAGATATCTTAGAGGTAAGAGACTCAAGTCTTCGGCGATACGAAGACGAAGTTCAGGATAACCGTCAGAGAAAGAAGAAAACAAGTTAATTAATTGCAGCTTGAAACAAGTTTAGATTCGTATGGCTAATTAACCTACTTAATTGACTTTGTCATAATTAATATACGTTAATCAATTGGTGTTTAGTTAGGTGGTATAGCAATTTCAATTTGCATGGGACAATTAAGATAGCAATTCCTCTTTGGGATGCATGAACGACACATAATCTGTGATTATTTAATTAGAAAACTATTAATAACCACACGAGTCGATTAATAATTAGCTTGTAAAAGGTAGCAGCATCTAGTAATTCATGTCCGCTGTTTGAGTCACGCAAACGTGTGTCTCAACTCTCTTTTGTAATAACAAAACCGGCCAAAAGATGGGGATGATTCCGGATTAGGGAAACGACAATAATACGGAGAGATCATGGACAGCAATGATAAAAAGAGTAATTTAAATGATAAAAAATAAATCAATATGAAATTTATATCAAAAGAATTAATTTTTTAATTATAAATGAAGGTTTTTTTCAAAATAAATATATAAATTCGGTACAACTCATACCTATATATAATATTACTCTTCATAAAAACTCGTTTCCGTACACTGCCACTGAAAATAAAAACGTCCCTAGGTAGATGCATTTGCATGTGTGCGACACCCTTTCCGTGACGAAATCTTGATTCTAATTGCCACCGAATATTGGACCTATCTATACCTAGTCTTTCTTATCCAAATAATATATTAATTAATATAATATAACATGAATAGAAAGCCAATTGCCTATAATTAAAATTCCTGGAATATTCTCGCCAACACGTACGTGTTTTGTGTATGTGAATATATAGTAGCTAGCTGTCAAGCAGCCGCTAGATTGGCCCGAAACGTTGTAATTAATATGTCACGCCAATGAATTGCGTAATAATAACTCACAGCTCAGAGCTAGCTACCCACATAAATATACGATCGAGGAGACAATAAATGATATATATATAATACGTAATATTGAAGAAAGGAAAATATTTGTACTAGAGTCCCATTCCGTGCCGCTTGGGTTCTGATCTTCCGAGGTGAGGGTTGTTTGATATTCTCTTCGATCATCATTGTTCTTGTTCTTTCTGCTTCGTGGGCAGTGCGAATAGTTTACTTCATCAATAAATAAGAAAAGAAGATCGAGAAAGAAAACAGTACTAGTCTGACACCATGGCTGTGCGAGGAGGGCTGAGGCTGTTTCTAACATCAGCAGTACTGGCCATGACCTTCGCCGGATTCTTTGGTGGCGTAGATTCCTACAATCGGCCGCCTATGCGCAAGACCCTCGTCGTTCGTAATCTCGCCGACGATCTTGACGCTGTTTCTCCGCAACAGGTACGATTGATCTATTTATGTATTCACTTCAATTATAAATATATAGTAGTACTAGTGTTTAATTCCATTTTTTGTATGAATCTGTTGCCGAAATTGTTGAAACAGATTTTAAGCAATCACAATTATTTATGCAATCATGTGCATGTATGATCATGTATGTGGGGGGAAATGAATGGATCGTTGCACCATCGATCGCTGCTGCAGGCCAGTATGGACGTTGTTGTGACGATTTTGTCGAAGGAAGTTTCGTGTTCTAGAATTATTGCTTTCTGGGATAGATGTAATAGTATAGTACTTGGGGTGGCAACCTAACTTTGTTGACTTTGATGTAACGTTTGTCTCTTGCGGAGTACGTACATATTTAGGTGATCATAGGGAAGGTATGCACAGATTAATGAGTACCCAGCCGAATTAGGGTTCTTACTTGAACGACACTAAACAAAGAAAAAGAAAACAGAAAGGAGTACCTATCGACAACATGCATTATATCTTCAGTAAACCTTTAGTTTCTCTTGCAAATGTCGCACATATTATATGTACATGGGACAGAGGTCAAAGGAGTAAAAATGTGATGCATACGAGTAAGAAGTTGCCAGCTAGCCAGCCTAGCCCTTCGAGAATTCTACAGAGAACTATTGAAAGCTCAGATATGTGAGGGAGGAGATTCCCAGTGTTGGGCTAAGCCACACGGCCCCAGCCCACTAGGCATCAGTAGGTCTAAGGGCAGCTAAGCAGAAGGAAAGAATTAAGTAGTATGAAATGATAGGATGGGCCGGACCAAGCCAGGGCAAGAATGGTGAGGTCGGCCTAGAAGGAAGCAGCGAGGTAACACAAGCTGGACATGGGTCCTGAGCCAGAAGACCTGACACCACTATTGGTGGACAACCCACATACGCAAGGTTAGGGACAACGCTCGCCCCTGAACCTCGATGGTTGGACAAGTTTGAAAAATGGACGCTCTTGACTAAGGCCACATCGTATTTAGTGAACTCTCTAAGCACTCTTACTTGAGCTCCTCTAAAATCATAAACTGAAAACCTTAAAACTGACAGTTATTGTAAGTGTTTCTCACCACCTCAAATCCTCATTTCACGGCCATATACGCAAGAGTAGGACGACCCATAGCAAAGTTGCTCGGGTTACGAAACACAATATCAACAAGATAGATACCCACAATCCACACATAAATTAAAAGAATGTAGTACAAATGAACCAAATTGAAGGTATATATATATATATGACCCACCAAATCTGACCGATTGATGTTCACCCAAAGCTAGTTGATTATTAATGTAGCTAGATAGGTTCAAACACATGATCAAGATCGATCGAGCTAGTTGATAAATCAGTTTGGTCCTTGTCCAGGTGTCCTGACCAGATCAAGTATAAACTAATTAAGTATGATGTCAAAAGAAGAAGAGAAGGAATCAGCTTCGAAATTTAAAAACTTAATAGATATATTATATAAGTATTTTAGGAATATAAAATTTTAATTATATTATATATTATATAAGTATTTTAGGAATATTCTTTACCACAATTATTAAACTTTTTGGAACTATTTTCTTCTCGCGTGATTGTAAATCACTGAAATAAAATTTAATAAAAGCCATCATATATGCATTCTAAAAATAAAACACAAGAGACAAAAAGAAGCATATTCTAGAGTATCATATGATATTTTTATCGCTTTTTCTCCGAAGGGCCTATCATAATGGGCTCGTGGGTGGCCGTTGGGCTAGTTTGACGAGCTTATACGAAACGTCCGACAGCTATCCATTTTGTAAACAAGGAATTGAAACACTGAGGGAGATATTTTCTCACGCAAGAGGAGCGTACGAAACCTATAGGCTATAGCTATCCTCGGAGATGGAATATGCCAATCTGTCACAATGGCTGTGCGAGATCTGGGGCTGTTTCTCGTATCAACGGGCCTCGCCTTGAATGGGTGTTTGGGCAGTCTCAATACGTACAATCGTCCGCCGCCCCGCCCGACCATTGTGAACCAGTTGGAAAATCTTAAGTCTGCTTCTCCTCAGCAGGTAGGTGGGGATTCTTATCTTCACTGTGTGGGTATTTCCTCCCTTCCCCCTCTCCCCCCCCTCCCCCCCTTCTGGTAATCAGGGAAAATATGTATTTAATTGGTTTTAATTGTCGTGGGCCCGTACTGTTGTCCCTGGAGCGTGGAATGTATTGCTTGTTTTTGTTAATGAAACGTCGTATTATTTTGAGTATAAAGGATACAAGTGGTTATGAGTAATTAGACGTTGGTTTTTTAGCTTCCATTAATATGGTTAGTCATACAGGTGCATTTATCTGTAGTTGGGGAAGACAAAATGAGGATTTCATGGATTACTGAAACCTCAACCCCAGCAACAGTACAATATGGTACCTCTCCTGGGAAGTACGAGTTTTCTGCAGATGGGACTACATCTTCGTACAGTTATTTGACGTATGATTCTGGGGAGATTCATGACACTGTAATTGGACCATTGAAGCCCAATGCAGTATATTACTACCGTTGTGGCGTAGATTCCACCAGCGAGTTCAGTTTCAAAACCCCACCAGCTCAGTTCCCAGTCAAATTCGCTGTTGTTGGTATGTATAGATCAAAAGCAGAGTATACAAGCTTTTTAAAGACCTATATATATCATGTCTTCCCTGTTTCATATAATATTAATGTTAATGTTCAAGCAAAACTGCATAATATCCATTCAGGTGACCTTGGACAGACTGGGTGGACCCAATCAACTCTCCGACACATTGCAGAGTCGAACTACGACATGCTGCTACTTCCAGGAGACTTATCGTATGCAGATCTCAATCAGCCTTTATGGGATTCATTTGGAAGGCTTGTCGAGCCACTGGCTAGCCAGAGGCCTTGGATGGTGACGCAAGGCAACCATGAGATTGAGAAGATCCCACTCATCCACAGCGAACCTTTCACAGCCTACAATGCAAGATGGCGCATGCCATTCGAACAGAGTGGCTCGGGATCAAATCTCTTCTATTCTTTGAATGTCGCCGGAGTGCATGTCATCATGTTGGGTTCGTACACAGATTTTGATCCTAACTCAGCACAGTTCAAGTGGTTAGAGGCAGACTTGCGGAAGATTGATAGGAACAAAACTCCGTGGACGGTAGTGCTTATTCATGCGCCCTGGTACAATTCTAATACAGCTCATCAGGGTGAGAAAGAGTCGATTGACATGAAGGCATCCATGGAAGGGTCACTTTACCGAGCTCGCGTGGATGTTGTTTTTGCCGGACATGTACATGCTTATGAGCGCTTTGTAAGCTTCTTTTTCCCTGCTTACCTTGCTTATTTATTAAGCTTATAAACTCACTCTATTAGAATGTTATTGAGTAGTTGAATTCTTCATTTTTTTCCCTAATAATTTATCATAATATGAGAGTGAATGATTTTTAGCTCCAATTAACCTGGTTCCATATGTTGGACCCCTACGATTAGAGGAAGTTGATCTATTCAATTTTGCTCGTGGATTTACTCTGCTCTGTCCATGGATCTAAATTTTTAATGCTTGATTTACTGATCAAATGTTTCCATTTGGCATTGGGGTTCGTCTCTATCAGACTCGCGTTTACAATGGGAAAACTGATAATTGTGGTCCGGTGCATGTCACCATTGGAGATGGTGGGAACCGCGAAGGACTTGCCAGCAAGTAAGATCTTCTTCTATATATGCATGCCATTTTTAACCTTATCATATACATATGTCAGCTCCTCCAACTTCTGTTTTCGATTCCATTTGTAGCAATGGATTCATCTTAACGCGAGAAACACTCTAAAGTTGTTAAAAGTTGATTTCAATCAACTTGATTTTTGGACAGAGCAAACCAAAACTCTGA
The DNA here is from genome assembly GCA_011037825.1 of Carya cathayensis. Lineage (NCBI taxonomy): Eukaryota > Viridiplantae > Streptophyta > Magnoliopsida > Fagales > Juglandaceae > Carya > Carya cathayensis. The sequence continues at coordinate 778,240 of QGSO01000143.1, forward strand.
TACCAATTGTTGCGCCTGAACTCTGTCTAAAAAACACACAAGACGATAAAAAGAAAATATTTAAGTGGTTTAGCAATTTACCTACATCCACTAGAGCCAAAATTCACTAAGTTTGTATGAGATTACAAACACTCAGCAATTCCTCTCTCACGTCCTCTATCTCGCTGTATTTTGCCCACACCAGTTTACACATATGAGCTTTCCTTTTATAGGAAAAGTCATAGGGGACAAACACCCACAATCCTTGACCAAGAGGAAGATTTTCAATAGGGTGCATTAATTTATGGTTAATGTTTGCTGCCAGATAATTGGGTGTCCTAATATAGACAATGGACTTTCGATGGATGCGTGGCTACACATGAGGAGGTGGCTGCTCATGGGCATGCATACTTGGGGGGATTCCAACAAGCTATATAAGCTGAATTAAATTATTTTCAGCAGACATTAGGAGAATTTCTCCATTTGTTTTTCTTGAGACGCAGAGTCTCTTAAATCAAAGCTTCATTTTCTTTAGGTGAATGGCATATATTAATACAAAAGTAAGCGGTAATTGTTTGACCTAAACTGACTTGATGCGTGCATTCTGGTGCATACAGGTATATAAATCCAAAGCCCAACATATCCATTTTTAGGGAGGCGAGCTTTGGGCACGGGCAATTGGAGGTGGTGAATGCAACCCATGCGCTCTGGACATGGCACAGAAATGATGACGACTCAGCAGTTTCCAGTGATTCAGTATGGTTGAGAAGCCTATCATCTGACACTGCTTGTAAAGTGAAAACCTGAATTGTTTGAATACACGAGAGAATTAATCATAGTACATGTTTAATTGCTATGTTCCTTTGAAATAGATTAATCATACTACATGGTTACATATCGACACCTGGGAGTATCCGAGACAACTAAAGATAACTATTCTATATAGTACATCAAAAAACAATAAGAAATACCAAATCTGTTTGACTAACATTCTAGAAAATAGACGTCTGGGACAGATAAAGATAAATCAAAATAGAGTTTTGCAATTTATATAATTCTAAATGGACCGGTCCAATTTGAGATTTGCACTACACTATTTCAAGTGGCCAGAAAAATCTTGGTCAGTAAATTATTCTTAACCTACGCAAATTATACTTCCGTGAAATAAAAGTTAAATATTGAACTCCCCAAATTATAATTATAAATGTTTGCATGAATGATATTTACCGAAGAAAAAATAAGATATAATAAAAAAAATTGAGATGGAGACAAGTAGTAAAACGAGAGATCAGATCACTTTAAAGGTCGGCTACATCTTTATTATTAAGTTGGTTGAATACTAAATATAAATCTCTATTTATATTTAAAAAAAATACTTAAAGATAAGGGAAATAATCATCTTAATTATTATAAAAATCAAATGATAATTATGAAAATTAAATTATAATAATAATCAAATCATGAATTTGATTTGATATTAATTTCAGATTCAGACTGAATAATTTGTACATGGAATAGACATTTTTTTTCTTGGTTGGCGTTACCAAGTTTCAGGAAAGGAATAAACCTATGCATGGCAGCAGTATTCTCTCGGACACTGTTTTCTATATATTAATTTGTGTGCGCGCGCTTTAAAAAACTTGTCAAATATAGCCGTAAAAATCGTCCAAAACGATGTCATGCCACGCCTATATATATGTCTCGAGTGCGTAATACGTAGCACACAGATGTCCACACGAGAGGAGTCATTTAAACCTTAATACATGCAATATATAAGAAGGAACGTCGTTCTTCAGTTCCATTCCGCTTATTAAAATCTGCTGCGTCGTCCGTCGTCCGCCGTCGTCGTCTTCTTCCTCCCCTTCTTTTTGTTCTTGTGGTACGTGTAAGCGTCATGGGTGTGCGAGACTTGCGCTTGTTTCTATTAGTTGCGCTACCCTTGGCCTTCGCCGGCTTATTCTTTGGTGGCGTTTATTCGTACAACCGCCCGCCTGTCCGCAAGATTCTCTCTCATGTTCCTCACTCGTATGGAGATGATAATAATCCTGCTTCCCCTCAACAGGTATATATGAATTTCATATGATCTATTTAACCATGTTAGGCGCAGGCCATGCGGTTGCGCCTGTAAATTTTTGTTTGGGACTCAAACCACCTGATCGACTTCTTTCTTGTCTATACCAAGTACTATATGCATGATAATTGGACTGAATCTAACACTAATAAAACATGGTTAAAAATATAAAGCATATAATGGTATTTAGAATGAGAGAATTAGTTTGAGTTGTGTTTGACTTTTTTTCTAAATTGTAAACTGTTTGTTAATTTCATACGAGTTAATTCAATTTTTTTTAGCAGCAAATTAACTTGATTTATTTTTTTCAGAATTAGTGCTAGGAAGTTGTATGCATGCATGCCTAAGTTCAAAAGATGAAATTTCAAGGTCAGTTTATATAAATATTCCTACATAAATAAACGACATCATGGTACAGATCAGGACAAAATATTAAGGTAAAAGATTATATGTAATTGAAGACTGCAAACAAAGATTTACTGATCAATTTACCATTCACTAATTCAAAGAAAATAAAAACCACTGACTTATTCTTCATCAGCACTGCTCTTTAAACCGAGGGGGAATTAATCGCTAGTTAGGCTTTTTTTTTTTTAAAAAAAAAAAAAGAGCCGGTAGCCATATGGTAGGGACCGTCTCAAGTTTATTAAAAAACCTCAGTACTTATGGTGGAGGAATATCAACCAAACAAACAATCCAATCTCAAAAACCAAAAGAACCAAACAAAACGACCAATACAAATAATTCCCCCAAACTGACGAGTATCTACTTCAAAACCTTCCGTCTAAAATACGCTACACCCATTTTATCTAACCTGTACAATCCTCTAATATCACGAGGAAGCTGAAAACAATCAGAAAATAATTTATTCTCCCCCATCGCACCACACCTAGCCAACGCATCAGCCACTTGATTTCCTTCCCTATAAAAATGCTTTATTGAGTAATTAAGCCCCTCTAGCATGGATCTTAATTGCTCCCAAAATTTCCAAAGATACCACACCGAACATTTCCTAGAAGTTATCCAATCAACAACGACAACTGAATCACATTCTATATCAATATCAAAAGCCCCGCTAGTTAGGCTTTTGTTGGTCCAACTGATCTATAAACTTTTTGGCAATTCGTCCAACGACAGACATAATATATAATTGTTCAAGGATTAGAGGTATTTCTCGTTTCCGACTGCATAGCCTTCAATCAACCGGATATTCTTGGCCTGGTAGTGTTTACATGATGTTCAATTCGATCATAAATTTATTATAGCATGTGGTTGTTTTTTTGAATCTGTCGCTGCAAATCAGAACAAGTCTAGTACAACACACACGCACATATATAAATATATATATTTATATATTTCGGCCTTCCAATATCATGATTAAGATTGCAGGTGCACATATCTTTGGTTGGCGAGGACAAAATGAGGATTTCATGGATTACCGAAAGCTCAACCCCGGCAACAGTAGAATATGGTACATCCCCAACGAAATACGAGTTTTCTGCAAATGGGACTACATCCTCGTACCGTTACTCGATATTGTACAAGTCCGGGGAAATACATGACGTAGTAATTGGTCCCTTGAAGCCGAACACATTATATTACTATCGTTGCGGTCCAGCTTCAGGCCGTGACTTCACTTTCAAAACCCCACCAGCTCAATTCCCAATCAAATTTGCTGTTGTAGGTATGTATAAATTATAATAAATTACTAGCTGATTATACGACATTTATGTGTGTATATATATATATATAGTTTGTAATTTAATCCCGTGATCTAAAAATGATTAGAAGGCTACATATAACTTGTAAATTATCCGATCGTGGACCTCCTAAATATTCAATTTATTAGAAAAACTTGATAATGCATGCGCGCAGGTGATCTTGGACAGACTGAGTGGACCGACTCAACCCTCCAACACGTAGCAAAATCGAATTATGACATGTTGCTACTGCCAGGAGACTTGGCTTATGCGGATTTCTACCAGCGTTTTTGGGATTCATTCGGCAGGCTTGTGGAGCCACTGGCAAGCCAGCGGCCTTGGATGGTAACCCAAGGCAACCACGAGGTTGAGAGGATTCCGGTCTTCCACTCCAAACCCTTCACAGCTTACAATGCAAGATGGCGCATGCCATTTGAACAGAGTGGATCGGACTCCAACCTATACTATTCTTTTAATGTAGCTGGGGTTCATATTATCATGTTGGGTTCGTACACGGATTTTGATCCTAGTTCACCACAGTATAAGTGGTTAGAGTCAGATATGGGGAAGATTGATCGGAAAAGATCTCCATGGATAGTAGTGCTTGTTCATGCGCCGTGGTACAATACGAATACTGCTCATCAGGGGGAGAAAGAGTCGGACGAGATGAAGGCTTCCATGGAAGGGCTACTTTATCAAGCTCGCGTGGATGTTGTTTTCACCGGACATGTGCACGCATATGAGCGCTTTGTAAGCTTTTTTCTTCTTCTTTTTATATATCTCCGTTTTATTTTTATTGCCATCTATATATATAAATATATATATATATATATGTTGTGTGTCTATATATAGAACTCTAAATTTATTGCTGATTTATTGACTTTGTTTTCATGTCATTGCTGCTTGTCCTCTATTAACAGACTCGAGTTTACAATGGGAAAGCTAACAATTGTGGCCCAGTGCATATCACCATTGGCGATGGTGGTAACCAAGAAGGCCTTGCCAGCAAGTGAGATATTTTTCATCTCTCTAATACATAATATGTCTAACCTTATGATCGTTCAAATACATATCTAGCTAGCTGATTAAATACATAGTGCATTATTTGCTTTAGGCTATCCATTTGATTCCGTGCGTTCATTCTGGTGCTTACAGGTATGAAGATCCAAGGCCTGATACATCCATTTTCAGGGAGGCGAGCTTTGGACATGGCCAATTTGAGGTGGTGAATGCAACCCATGCGCTCTGGACATGGCACAGAAATGACGATTCCACCGCCTTTGTTAGTGACTCAATCTGGTTGAGAAGCCTATCCTCTGATCCCGCTTGCCAATATCGAGGGCAACGCTGAATAGGTTTTAATAAAAAATTTGCCAATTATTTCCCTTCAACAATTCCAAAAATTAAAAATAAAATTAAAATCATGAGCAATAATATCTTGCTCAATTTTCTCCGCGTAATGTTATCCTCGATAGGATCAGAGTACCTGGGAAACAATTTCTGTCAGTACATGATCATGATTAACGGACTAATTGTTCTATCCAGAACGAATTTCCGGTCCATTGTGTTATGAATGGAGACAAACCAAGTATGAAATGTGTTTGGGTTTGCAACCCACCTACCTTGTTAGGCCACCCACCATAGTTAGGCCACCCACTTTGTTAGGCCACCCACCATTGTTAGGTCACCCACCTTGTTAGGCCACCCACCTTGTTAGGTCACCCACCATTTGCAAATGGTAGGCTACTCTCTCCTATAAATAGGAGAGAGCTCAATTGTATAAAATGTGGGATAGAGAGAAAGAGATAAAGATAGAGAGAAAGGAAGAGAGAAAGAGTGTGGGTGAGAAATTTTTTGTAGAAATATTTTATAGTGAAATTCCAGCAGCTGTGGACGTAGGCAATTGCCGAACCACGTTAAATTTCGTCTCTCCTTTTATTTAAAATCATCTCTGTCTCCGACCAGTCCCAACACATTGTTCTTTACAGCTCAGATCAACACCACATTATTATTTAAAGGATGGTGATGTGCTGCTGTTCCGTCAATATCAAGTGTTGGTTAAAAAGATGTGCTTAGTTTCACAGATAGAAGGCTAATGATTCAATTTATCTTGCATCGATTGTGCGTTTATGGTTTAATTGCAAGTTCATCGACTACGTCACTCCTAATGAAGTCCCCAACAAGTAAGGATGCTACTGTAATTACACTCCTAAAATACTAGCTAGGAACATCTTGCTTTGATCAACTCGATCGATCCTTATCCTTGTGATATATTAAAAAGGACAATGCTAGGGATGCCGCTGGGGGATCCCGTTCACTTGTCCCGCTATACTTTTTTTTTATTTTTTTGAAAATTTTTTTTACAGAAAGATTAAGAAAATTATATTTAATTATATTGTAAATTTTATTCATTTTTTTAAAATATTTAAAAGTGTTAAAAAAATGATTTGAAAAAAACAAAAAAAAACACTTAAATATTTTTTTCAAATCATTTTTTAACACTTTTAAATATTTTGAAAAAATGAATAAAATTCAAAATATAATTAAATATAATTTTCTTAATCTTTCTGTAAAAAAAATTTTTTTTAAAAAAAATAAATAAATAATAATGCAGCGGGATAAGTGAACAGGATCCCTAGCATTTTCCTATTAAAAAAGGTATACCCTTTGCTCAAAGTATTAATATGGGTGTACATAAATGATCGATTGGAATAGGTTAAGTGAAAGAGCCAATCCTTCATGTAGTTTAATATGCAATTTGGAGATCAAATCAAACTGCACGATCGCTTTTATACAAGAGCATTCTGATTGACTTAGCTAAATATTATTAATTTATTATTTTTTTATCTAATTTAGTTTTCTCATATTTCGCAATTTAAATCTATTCTAAATTGTATGAATCCAAGCACTAATATATATATATATATAAAATAATTAGTAGTGTAACTATTATGTAGCAACAAAATGAGAGAAATTAATATAAAGCATTCAATGGAGGGTGAATGATAACAATACAAATATAGAGAGTTACTGTAGCTAGCAAGTAAAATATTTTCCTTTGAAGGGATTTTTAGCTAAATTTTAGTTTGCAATTTATATTTGGCTAAGCCAATGTAAATGCTCTAAGCAACATGCAACATACGAACAAAAGTCAACTCATCTGCCTATAAGAGGCCATATATCTAGGTAGAGTAATATTAAACATAACTACACTCTCATTTTACTTTTTTTTTTTATTATGTAAAATGTGGTACATTTATTACCATTTGTTGATCAAGTTTCTTGATGATAAATCACTACAACAAATTGAGACTTTTGCCACGAGTTTTTTTACCGCGGCATAATATCGTGGGAAAAAGTAAGCTTTTGTCACTAAAATTGCTGGAGAGAATAAACATAAGTATTTTTCCATGAGATTGTCGTAGTCAATAATATTTGACGGCAAAAGATTTTTTCCTACCACCTTCATAGTTTTTCTAACCAACTTATTTCCTAGATAATAAATATAAGCAGCATATGGATCTTTAGTGAAAAAATAGTTATTGTGACGATTAAATTATCTTTTTACCATGGAATAAAATCACCACAAAAAACTATTTAATTTGTATCTTCATCAGCGTGGCTTATATGTTTTAGCGATGAAAACAATAGCCGCAATTAAAATTTAAATCACTCAGTGAATTTTTACTCGGCACCAAAACTCACGAAAACCATCCCCCTCGGGCGCCCAAAGCTCTAATCCCTCTCTCCTTTCCCATTTCTCCCCTGCCCCCTCCCCCCACCTGTGTCGTCCCCTCCCGTGACCCCCTAGCAATGCTCACAGCTAGCTCGTGCTGTCGCCGTCGACAACACCACGACGCCGCGCCAAACCCCTCCTCCCTCTCCCCCTCCTTTCTCTCTGTCCACCATTGAGCCCTAACCCTTACTCTACTCTCTATTTCTCTGTTTTCTCCCCCTCCTTGCCGTCATGCGCCGTCGCAAGCCCAGCCACCGGCGTCGATTTCCTCTCAGCCATGCAAGAAGCTCTCTCACGTCCCCCCAAGTTTCTCCCTCTTCAAGCCCCCCTGATAGCCCACAGTCTCTCCCTCATCTCTCTGTTTCTCTCATCTCTGTAAGAGCCCCTTGTAGTTTCTCTGATTAACTAAGAGGAGGGTTTTCATATTTTAATTTTTTGTGTAGATGGTTGGATACGTCAATAATTTTCTCTTGACTTCTCCACGTCGCTGTCGCAACCCACATTCAAGCCACCGTCATATGCTTTCATATGAGATTCTTTTTGTGATTTTAGGGTATGTATTTCGAGATCTATACTTGGTTGTACGTATTTGAATTTCTTCTTGGTTGCATTGCACTGAGATATGTTCTTACTAACTCAAAACCCTAGTTTTTGTAGATCTCCCATTTTATCTGGCATCCAAAACTGCATTTGTGAGTTTCACTAATCTTTGTTATTTACAATAGATAGTGGATCTCTGTTCTCTGCCATTGCACATGGATCTGTAAATAGTATTAAACTAGAGCTCAAAGTAGGATCTTCCTCTACAGGATTGCTTTCTGAATTGCACATTCTTCACTCGTGGTCTTTTGAATCGATACCACCTTAATTTGTAGAGAGACAAACTTAATTCTAATAAATTCCCCTAGGTGTTTTGAGGTTCTTGTCGGTTGTTAAGTTTAAAGGGTTTGTAGCTTTTGTGTCTTTTGGTTTTTCATGTACATGCTCCTGGGAGCTTGAGAGTTGTATGTGATCTAAATAATAAACAGTGTGAAAGAGATGAAGTCTTTGAATTACTGCTTGTCTTACTTTCCTACTCTGTCTTAGTTCGTGTGTGTAAGTTCTCCCATCTCTAACAACATTTATTGAATTCAGAAACACATTATATTAGACAAGAAAAATAAGCAATTTAACTTCTGATGTTTTAAGCTTCTAAAATCACTCTACAAACTGGGGCATTTGTCTTCAGATGCTCAAAATTTTTAAGCCTTTGAAGTGGTTCATAGATGATCGTCCTAAGGAATCAATTGATTTTCTGGCTTGCATGGCGTGTTCCTGAACTCTTAACACCCTACTCTACTCTGATTGACTCGGTTTCATGAGGCTCCTTTACATGCTTCTTAAGTATTACTGAGCATGCTTCTTGTAATTTTATTCTCTAAGGTTTAGAGTGTAATTTTATTCTCTAAGGTTTAGAGTCACAAGATAATCGATGTGATCTTTTCTTTTGATGTGTAACATTGACTCGATAGTGGGATAAGGATGACTCCCTTTACATAAACATGTTTGTTCTGTTGCGCTATGACATAAAGAAACCTTTGGAAATTGAGGTAGGTTATTGTGGTAGGGATGTCAGTTTTAATTATCTTGTGACTTTGTTATTGTGGTAGGGATGTCAGTTTTAACAAATTAATTTTGGAGATTCCAATCAGTGCCAACGTAGAGCACCTAAGATTCCTGTAAGTATATCAAAATGCAGGCTATATTAATTTATATATTATAATTTCCATTGCTAACATACTTAAAAATATGTGCACATATGTTGTAGAGAAATTATGCACCACAAAACAACTAAGTGAGAGTTGTTTTATTTGCAAAGTGAAGGACCATATGGCCAAGCTTTACCCTGAGAAAGCTGAGTGGGAAAAGAACAAGGTCTGATTTTCTGTATTAATTCTATTTCTTTTTGGGTTTCATATATCTGTACATTTCATTAATTGAAGAAATTTAGTTTGATATTAATTATCTTGTAGATTTTCCTTTCCAAGTACTCTAGAACCTGGAGTGATGTATGTACATAGTTGAAATTAGAGCTCTGAAAATCCACATTTACAGTTTACACTTCAAAGTATATTTCATAGTTGACATTGATTCATCATTTCAAACCATTAAACAATGTTACACGTGTTAACTTGGAAAATGTTCCTAAAATATATTTCATTTACATGTATATCTAAGAGAGTTGATGAATCAAATGACATGCCTATACCCTGGCCAGAACTCTAGTACCTCAAGCATGCACAACAATCATTTCACATTCAATTTGATGATCCAATTCCTGATCCTTACGATGGTGTCCTTTCTACTCCAAATGTAAGTATGGTATGTTAATTTTTAATAAACAAGTTCAACAAATAGTCTGCTTAATGATATTAAGTAGTGTTCTCCTACAAGTAGAGTTGATAGTGTTCATTGGAATATGTATTTTTTATCTACAGCTCTTCCAAACATCCCCATGCATGCTCTCTTCTGTCTATGTTCATTGAAAATTTAAAAAGTAATCGTAAAACTATTTATAGATTATTAAAAGTGTTTTTTTTTGTTTGTGTAAAGTTGTATTTTTTATTTAAGTTCATTGAGTGACTTATGTTATAATTGGTTTTTGGAATCCCTTGTTAGTGAGAAATTTTTTGGTTGAGATGTTTTGAAACTGCTTGATAGATACACTGGCATTTCTGATTGGGCTAGACTAACATTTCAAAATAAGTACTACACACTTATCTTGAACGAATAATCCCATTTTGCTTCACCTTTATTTTCAGGGAAAAATTAATGCATCTAAGAGATTGATGAGAATGTATTGAATTTCTTTGGGTAAGTCATTGTTGTTTCTTATTTAGCTTGTCTGCAATTAGCCAAGTAATTTTCTCCTATCTACTGTAGGATCCTGAATATTATGTTCTTAAAGAATATGCATCCCCATGCATTTTTGGTTCTATTGAGAAATAGAGATGGTCCTATGCATTTTGGTTCAGGTGTAAACAATGTGTATAGATATCAGAAAAAAGTGTAAACACTCTATAAGCCTACCTTTTAGTTAGTTAGTTTGTCATTGTCTTACCATTTATATGGGTATAAACTGTTTTACTTGCTCAACATGCAAGACAATTATAAAGTGTACAACATTTGTTCTGAGAGGCTGTATGATGCATCTTTACTTGAAGGAAAGGTGTGCCGTAATTTGTTACTTAATTTACTGGGTGGAAAATATATGGTTTGAGTCCTTGCATCATTTAAATCAAATTCCATAGCTTTAGTGGTACATTTTCATGTTTGAATGTAGCTTGGAAGGTATTGCATGTAGCTCTCAAGTGCCTCAGATTATTAATAAATCATAGTTCACAATAGTGTTCAGTTTTTGCTAGTTTCTTTTTAATTGATAAATGCTGAATTTTAGTTGTTTGTAGGTCAAGCTGATTAGACACCCATTATTTTATAGGTAATTTGGCTTCATTTGTGTTGATGTTTGAGAATGGAATGGAGTTGGATAAAGATGAATTATTTTGAAGTGTTGGGATTAAGTGATGGAGCAGTTTTGAGTTTATACAGTATGACTTGGTATTGGTTTCTAAAACTTGAATGTATTGGGGATGGATAAGTTTGTAAAAACAAATGTTTTCAGATTCTAATATTTGCTTTTCAAATTATTTTAAGTGTCAATTTTGATCTCTAATGTTGGAATATATTTATTTACGCCTATATTAGACTCTTTGTTATGATTATTTTTGGTTAAATCTATTCTTTCTTTTTTTGTAATTTTGCATTTTTTTTTTAAATATCTTAGCATTTGCCATTAATGTTATAGTGGCAAATACTTTTTACCACTATATGCTCAATAGCTAATACGTAGTTGCCACCAAAATGTAGACTTTCATGAAAAATGAATATTAGTAATCATACAAGATGGTGGAAAAAGATGGAGTTTGACAATTATAATTCATTTTGTGATATAATTGGCACCACAAAATCTACTATAAACATGTTTTAGTCACAACAAGATATATCACAAAAAATTTTATGCCACCATATTTGTCATGAATATTATTGTAGGAATTGTATTATTTCTAATCAACAAGATTAGTGGGTAAATAAATTTAAAGGACCACAAGAACTTAAATCCAAACAGTTTTTGCAACAAACCAAACTAGTTTTTACCACAAATTGGATTGTGAAAAAAATGTATCTTTTTCCACAAAAAACAAATTTGGTGGTAAAAATATTATTCGCCACTTATTATATGTCACCAATGTCCCTTGAAAAAATTTGGTAGGAAAATTTTTTTTTGCCACTTAATCTGAGCTTTTTCCAACTACTCTCAACCGTAGTAAAAGCCACAAAATGTTGTAGTGTAATTAATGTGTCATATTTTACTATGTAAAATAAAAATATAACGGTAATATGGTATATAAAATTTTTCATCTAGACAATAAACGCACCGTTTTCTCCCATCTTTCGCATTCCACTAGTCACCCAAATCAAAACGACAAGTCACACAGGCCAAGCAAACTCATCAACTCGGAGCGCACCGTATAGTCCACACGTAGATAGAACTATGCGCATGTCTTGGTGAAAGAGCAAGAAAATCGAGGCCGCCGCCGTTCGACCTGATATCCGAGCTCTCCGATCATCGTCGTCAGCGCATATAATTGGAGTAACTAGGCTTTTTCGCAATCAGAGGCATCGGCTTATTCACCTTCAGATTTCCTCGAAAAGCAGGAAGTCACTTCGCGTGTTCAAGATCTTCTGAGATCCACCCCTTTCATCGATCCCGCCAGGGTACATTCTCTCTCTCTCTCTCTCTCTCTCTCTCTCTCTGGCTCACATACAAAACCTAATTATTTTTTTATTGGTTTTCTAACTTAGCAGTTGGTCGACGGGATAGATATCTTAGGAAATGGCGAAACAAAATTTTAGTAGTTTTGAACTGAAATATGAGTTCTTAGCATGCTAGATAATTATCCGACGGCGGAGAATTAATGTTAGCTTGGCTCGTTTTTATATTGTTTTAACGATAGAGGGTTCCATTGTGTTCTATTTTGGAGGCATTTCCAAGTACTGTTCTTTATACGATTTGCGTTGAGAGTCTTACGAAAACGAAAACATATTTATGTGCATATCTAGCCAAAATAAAAATGTAATCTTGTGTTATTTGTTTAATTTGAAGGGGAGCTAGACTCGAAGAGTGATCTTGGCGCTGGGATTTTCAACGATGACTTGGACAAACTTTTACCTTTGCTGTCTTAGGTTTCAATTTCAAGTGTACTTGGGTTAGGTTAAGCATGAGATATGAAAGAAAAATTTTTGAATGGAAGAGGAGCGAGAATCAAGAAAATCTACAAAACAAGAAAAGATCAAATTTATGTATAGTAAACTCAAGAAGATAAGGGTAATTTCAAATAAAATCGAGATTGTGTTAAAAACTTAACCATTGATTCAAAAGCTCTATGACCGTCGGATACTAATTTGGTTGTATCCGAATTTGGTTAAGCTTTTAACCCTTAGGACAAGCGGGCTCTTCCATTAGGCAAGTTAGGCAATTGCCTGAGACTCTAGTAGAAGAAAGCCTAAAAAAATTAATTTTTAAAAAGAAAAAAATACCAAATTAAAAAAATTAATTATCTCAATAAGAGAACATAAAAAATATTAAATAGATTTTTGTCATTATTAGTTTTAAAAGTATCCCACATAATAATTATTTCAGGTACTCTCATTCTAAGAATACACTTTCTTTTGTCTTTAGTAATTTAATATATAATGTAAAAATTATAAATAGAAACATCTAATTTTTGAGTGTTCATAAATTTTTTTGTATAATCCTTTGAAGAGGCAAGGGCCCACTTTTTCCCAAATGTACAGATTGTTTATGAAACTTTATTGAAAATAATGATTATAATTACTTTTAGGGCTTGTTTGGATGTTAAGAATATCTCAAAATATCTGTGAATAGTAATAAAATAGTTTGAGTTAAAATATTTTATTAGATTTTGTGAAATGAGAGAGAAAAGTTGAATTTAAGAATAGTTAAGAATACTTAAGAGGAGTTATATTCTCTAATGGGCCCTAAGAGTCTAAAGCACATATTGTAAAACAAGATTTGATAAAATCCTATCTAAATCAAAAATTTTCTAATAAAGCTAGTTATCAGTTGAAAATGTGGTATAAAATCTTAATCAGTAATTTTACTTTGCAAAACTATAGGTGTTATTTTTAAATAAAAATGTAATGTAAAAATAAAAATAAATTTATTTAATTTTTTATTTTTTGAAAAAAAAAAAAAAAAAAGCCTCATTCAAAATTTTAGCCTTAGGTCCGGAAATGTATTGAGCCGGTCTTGCCTTAGGATCATAACACTTCACCACGTTTACAAATCTGACATCCCTGGCGGCCCACTCTATCTATACTGACCCTGTAGTAGCCTTTTCCTTTTTGACAGCTTCACTCATCTATCAATTACTTTGCACCATGCTCATACATAGTACTAAGGCATTTTAATCCAACCTATAGGTTGTTTCCTCTGTAACTTGAACTCCTGACGTGGTCCCTGCTCTGATACCAATTATTAATAACACAACCATTTATCCAAAAGTCATAAGATTGTTGGATACTAATTTGGTTAAGTTTTTAACTCTCAAGATCATAAGAGATTGAACTTTCACAAAAGGTATTATACATTTATTTTCCAGTTGCCACTAAAGAAACACTTTCTTTTTTCTCAGGACTACGATATCGCAAATTTTTGACGAATACCATTTACAAAGAGAGACACTAGCGATTACAACAATTCAAAGCCCAAGTCTTGTAAACTACCATAAAGAAACATTTTTTTCCCACCATTGAGATGGAAGCATCTTCTTGCACTTGCATGAGTAAATTCAGTAGAAAATTGCTTCTTTTTATTTTTACCAAGCTGAAAGCATTTTGAAGGCCATCTTCATGTTTATGGTCGCAATGGGAAACTTCTCTGTGAGAATATTCCAGTTTGTTCCTCTTGTGACAGAATGAGGGGAGATCCTTCGGACAAATTCTGGCCAAATTATGCTGTATGTTATCCAGCTTTCGGTATGGAAATCTATATGTAGTAAATTAGCACCTTAACAGGTAAAATCCTTAAGTATGGTGTTGGCTGGTGGGATCATATACCCAGTGTTAGTCTGAAGGGCCCTGCCTTAGTCTCGTTCCATACCATAAAAGACATATCAAATCTGTAAGGAGGCCTCCTTTTTTTTCCTTCTTCTGAAAAAAAGAGAAGCAAGACTCATTGGGCTTTCACACCTATTTTTTCTTCTAATGATTCTCCAAGACTAAATGCCCGTAGTTAGTTTGAAGTTATAAAATAAATTATTTTTGTAGCATTTTCTGTTCTGTTCTGAGGTATAGGATCTCTCCCCTCTCCTGTTCTGTGTCTTTGGTTGGGGTATTTGGATCTTGTAATCCAAGTGATTAAACTCTCTCTTTCAATTTGCACTGCTTCCATAGCCATTATTTTGAGGAAAGCCTCTAAGCTATGCTTATTCCGCAGGTGACTCTAACGGCAAGTTTTTAGGATGACTTGCAACTGGATATGTTGGAGATAATGTGCTACTTATGGTAGCTGTGGAAGAAGAATTTGCAGTTGACATCCCGGAAAATGAAGCCAACAAGATTTCAACCACAGCTCATCTCATTGACTACCTTGCAACCCCATACACAAGCCAAATGAGATCATCTTTGTTGCCAGGTCAAATCTTGTTGACAAGCATAGGTATGTTGTGTCCATCAATATGGTGTTCGTCGATGATATGTAATGACTTTGCCACATTCCTATGCTTCCTAAAATCTGAGCACCGTGCTTTTAAATTCATAATGATGTTCTTAATAAAAGTCAAATATGGCTGTTGTTTTTGAAACTGTTTGTGATGTGAACTTGGAGTTTCCCGAAATTAGTGAATAAGTTGTGGTTCTTTATAGCACGGCTGTGGATAAAAGTAGACAGTAGTAGAGTGGCCGCTTGTGGATTGTGACTGGAGTATAGTGAAAGTGTTACTCTTTGGGTAAATAGGATTCGTGCATCTTTCTTTTCTTTTCTTTCTTCTTTATTTTTTTGCCCCAATCCTGTTTCAATCTTTAATGTAACCTGGAAATGGAAGTAGCCGTAGAGACAAAAGGATAAGCCAAGTTGAAATACAAACACAGTTTGATGCAATTTTGAAGTGCAAATGACTACTTTACTGTGGATATAGCACGCTTACCCTGTACAAAAGTTGTTTGCTGTTGGACAGGTTTTCAAGGAGCATGATGAAAATGCTAAATTTTTCTTGAGTTAAAGCCCACGAGGATAATTGCAGTAGTTGTGTTGACTTTAATGATCCGTGTATCTTACCCGTCCTCATAGTAAAGCCACATGACACTCGTATGAAGGCGGCTATGGCCAAATCAACTTCATCTGTTTTTTAAACAGTGAATAACTACTCTAGTTGCTTGATATAGAAGGACGGACGACGTCCTCGTAGTTTCATTCGAATAGTCAACTGTTGTGCACATTTCAAGCTTCTCTTAACTGTTCAACGCAATGGCTCTTGTATGAGAAACCATCCTTGAGTTCCAACTCTGGTTGAGATAATCATTCGTTGGGAATATTTGAAACATGAAAAAACAAAATGTTCATGCTTTGAGAGGCTGCTGTACCCTTCTATGTTTATAGTAGTTTTCTAGCATTTAAATAGCGTAATGATGCCATTTAGATAAATCCACTGGCAAAATAGTGAAGTCCTTTATGGTTTATTCTCATAATTAAAAAAGATACCAGAAAAAAGCGACTTCTTGACTTTTACAACTTGCATAAGCTTTCCAAAACCTGCACCAACCAATGGAATGGAAGATCGGACCCTTATTGCAATTATCCAAATATCATGTTTGAAAGATGCTAGGGCATCTTCTTATTTGATAAACAAATTGAATCGAATGATTGTGTTAGTATCAACTCACCACCTACCTTCATGATCTCGCAGCAAGCTCTTCGTGTCAAATACAGGACTGTTTACATTTAGTAAGCAGTTGTAGCCGTAACACCAGGATCTGAAAGCAGTTATGTATATAAGCAGTTCTCCAAGAGCCTAAGCCTCTCCCAAAGCATTGAATAAGAATCACAATTCCATGTCCAAACCCCAAAGGGAACAAGTTCCCAACTCAGCCGCGTGAACTTAACGTGTTGAAGATGTTGCTTCCATGAGTGCTGATCTTTACAGCCTGTGGTCCCCTAAAATCACCAATCCTTACTAATGGCAAGTAATGAAACACTAAAATCAAACCCCTACGTTCACGTGTAGGATTCAAATATTCAATGCACTTACTAACCCCTCATAATTGTAAAATTTCATCATTAGCCATGCAGGGATTGGTATTATGTGAAATCATTAAAATGACCTCAGACCCAAAAAAAAAAAAAAAAAAGTAGGGAGACTTAAAGACTCGCAATATTGATGAGGTAATGCCCCCACGGGGCTGCTTAAAACAATCCCCAACACAACTCATTACCTGTGGGTCACGTAAACTATAACCCCTGCCAATTAGATCACAACTCACCCCATTGATGAAAAAGATTAAAAAAATTGAAAACAACTTAGAAAGTATACAGCAGATCATTAAAATCTCAAAACCTCACGTGTTTTGCATCAATGCTGTCCAATCAAATCCCACGGGTCAACTGCTTAGCTCCCAACGGGTGATGCAATCATCTTCCCCTCTCTCTCTCTTCCCACATTTTCTTTTGGTAAATGAAGGGTCTTTACCACCTCTGCATAATTGTAATTATAAGCAATGCGAAGAAGATGATGATGATGATCATAAGTATTCATGAATGCATGTTATCTATGGCCATACAAATCTTTTGAGTACTGCCATACACATTTATGGAGATAAACCACCCTCACTCCCTTTAAATCATAACACCCGAAAAAGAATTTACTTTTCTCTAATAAATTGAAGCCTGAGGATCAAATTTACTGCAAAAAGCAAAAATGCTTTTATTCAAGAAGAGTTGAAGGATTACTAGAGGAAGAAACCATTATTATTGAGGTTTGCCATCATTGGTTGTTTCAGACTGGATTAATAACCCTATATTCATTCGGAGCCGAATTTACTTCCCTCTTTGCACGTTTTGACAGAGCCCTTTTGCCCCCCCCCCCCTATATTAATTTGACTGCATCCTAGTTTGAATGACGGATAGGCTGCACCTGCCACGTGTTACTGGTTTGATATGTGAGCGAGCTAGAACTGAATTTAGTCGAGCTTTAATGAAAAAGTTGGAAACCAAGAGCTTCAATGAGCCAGAAAGATGGTGGTAACTGGTCATGGCAGTTTTAACTTGAAATTCATTAGAGTGAGTAACATTTTGCAGGAAGTAGAGTAGAGTAGGGCCAAAAACAAAATGTTCCATATGTTATTGTTTTTTTTTTAATTTTTTTTTTACCTTTTACATATTTTTTATATATTTTATTAATATAATTAGTCAAAATAATTATTTTATATTAAAAATATAACATAACTAATCATATTAATATAATAAAATATAAAAAAAATATATAAGATTTTTGTTAAATTATTGAAAAATCACATGTGGATTGTCTCGATTTTAGGACAGGATTTTCTGGCTTCTCTGTTAAAATTATTGTCTGACATTGCGACGTATGATTCATGGTTTTTTTTTTTTTTTTTTTTGGGCTAATTTTTAGTCATTTGGGGTTTGTCGGCAACGCAAAGGAATGACCTTAAATTATTTCCCAAACGACTCTGTTATCTTTTGGAATTTCTCCAGTTTTCTTATTTGTATTTCTCTAATAATTATAGTTTGAACAACATAAGTCAACCGACAATATGAGTAACTAGGAGAATAATTTTTCTATCCTATGTATCAACATTTAAAATACTTCCGCAGATCATGTTTCTCACTTACTTATCCAAAATTTATTTTCATGCACAAGAATGAATGTGTTTTTATAAATTTAGAGTATATGCTTTGAAAGAGCAACAAATGAAAAGCTCTAATAATTTTTATATTTATAAATCGGTGAGAATAACACATCTAATAAAATGTTTATATAATATAATTAAATTTAAAAGATAAATTTTAAAATTTGAATTTTATAAATAAAATCTTACCATTTTAAGTAACGTGTATAGTGTGATTTACACGACTTTAGAATAGAATAACATTTTCTTTTTTGGAGAACAACCGTTAAGGGCAATTGAGTAATTCCAACACTGCCAGCCCATGGATTGAGCATCCATAATTACGTTGAAGAACCCAAATGAAGGGTGATATAGAACGAGGTCCACGAGGGGGTTGCAAAACTAGTTGACAGTTTCACCCTTTGCAGAAAGACGCATCCAAAAAAATACCTCTGTCAACCATGATGTTTCACGTTAAGCTACTCATAACCCATGAGGAGGGCTTGAGGGTGGCTGGCCCCAACTCTCATCCCAAACCCCCCTTTTCCATTATTTCAAGCTCACCCCTATAATTTGGCAGAAATTTTTGCCTTTTTTTCTCTTCACTTATGAAAGATACTAGCTTGGCATATATATGATTATGATTCTTATAACATAAAACAAAAGGGGCCCGCTATAGGCACAGAGAAAGGATACCGAAGAGGCTATTTTTTTTTTCCTACATTTTTTTTAATATCTTTAAATAAAAAAATCACAACATCATTTAAAAATACTTCTTTAATCATTAAGAAAAAAAACTGAAATAAGTAGCCATCACCGATGGCTTTTCTCTATAGATAAAGCATTATCTAAACAAAAGACCATCAATATTGCAAATAGTGCAAATTATATGACCTGAAATGGTCTTTTGGTTGGCATACAACATTTTCTATGATGCAATCAATATATTATACTTTTGGGTTATGCATAACTATTTATCCCCATAAAAAAATGATAAAAATTATATATATATATATATATATTAGGCATTTATTCATGTATCTTTCCAATTACACCAATAAATGGTATATAATTATCTCTTATTATATAAAATATCGCACATAAAATAGCACGAATGTTTGCTTGGAAGAACAGATCTTTCCCCAAGACAAAAAACAATCCAAGATTCAATTATTATATAATGACCCCTATACATAGATGTAATCTATGGTACGAGTCTAGTTGGTGTAGTCGTTGACAAGGATGACATTCACATATGAGCCTGAGGGTGAGAACCACAAACAAGTGGCGAAGTTTGTCTTCTTCATGAGCGAAAAACCACCCAATTTCTACAAAGAAAACATTTACGGCACAAGATGATTATTGCCAACAGTTCCCAACACCAGAAAATTACGAATTGGAACAGCAATAAAAAGGGAGACTAGAAAGAAATAGCAGGTGAAGAAGAAGAGGGCAGAAATAAAACAAAAGAGTAATCGATGAGGAAGGAAGGAAGGGAGAGGGGAGGGATGGTGATGATAGTTGGAAGCCAATCCAAAGCATCATTGCGAATCTTGGGACGGACCCCTAGCTCACCATCATTTTAGAAGCCCTAGCAAAAGTCACATAATTGTCCCTCTCATCACCCATTATGGTGAAGAAGATAGGTTGGCCAAAATGCCCTCAGTTGTTTCCTGCCAAAACCCCAAGAAAATCATCATCATTCCCACGACCATCATCATACAACCAAAATACATTAAAATCTTTTAGGCTCCTAAGCCCCTATTAAGCCGCCTTCCATGCTTACACATGCATGATTGTTGTGTCAGAGAGAGGGGCATGTACCCCCACACCCCCATGAGCCTTTTCTCTCTCAATTTTTGCTCTTCACTCTCTTCTCTTGATTTTTGCTCTATAAATTAACGGCCTATTTGTTCTCTTTGTCCCTCACTTCTCTTCACTTTCACAGACTCTTCCTTGTTTTTATAACTGCTGCTTCTAGTTAGAAACCATATTGCTTCCTCGACCGAGGTTCCTCTAACCAACCACCTTGAAAAGGTGATCTTTTTTGAAAAGATAAAGAGAGAAGCAAAGACAGAGGCCCCCACCTCTCTCTCTCTCTCTCTCTCTCTCTCTCTCTGATTTGTATCTTTCTTCGTTATCTTCTTTCTTTCACTAGGAAAGGTAGACATGGTATTCTAGATGGGGTGCTTGTTTTAGTAGGAAGTCTAAGCTAGTTGATCTTGTTCTCTTTGTTGTCTAATGCCTTTATCCATCTTTTCCATGTCTCTATTTTATATGAGAACTGCAAGAGGGGTCACATTGTTGGGTTCCTCTGTTTATCCCACCTCATTTTGGGGAGAGAATGTCTTTTGAATGTTTCCCCATCTTGGATTCTCCAACATTTTGTTTCTCCTTGCTTCTTTTTAACGAGTTATTTGTCTTTCTCTAGCTCCATGGCTGTCTTCTCCTTTTTCTTTTTTATTTTAATCTGTATAGTTTAACTTTCGGCCCACTGCTTTATTATTTTTTAGAAAGGACGCACTCTTCCTAAGTATAGTGTATGCAAGTTTTAGAATGGTACTTATAGATGCAAATACAAAAGCAAACAAGTTTCAATCTTCATTTTGGCATATGTAATGAGCTTTATCCTTTTCTTTCTTGTATGGACAACCGAAAGAATTCTAATGAGTGCAAATTTGGACAACTGTTATTCCATCATTGTAATTCCTTTTAGATTTCAGACAACCCCCATTTGTTCTATTTATTTGTCATGGTGGTCCAAAAAAGATCAAGCTGTTAGCCTCCACCTCTTGTGTTTTCCTAGGGCGTTAGCTGTGACTAGCAAACCGTAGAATAAAGCAAGAGATTTCCATTGGTATTGGTTGTAAGTTGTTTTCGAATCTTTTAACTTGTGGTTGGAGTGAGTTCTTTCTCTGGTAGCTTATCTCTTGATTCCATCCATGTCTTCATTAGATATGGAAACATTTTTTTTTTTTTGGGGGGGGGGGAGGGGGTGGTTCTTGATGCCTTTCTTTTCCACTCTTGTTCTCTTCTCTGTAAATGCTAGAGATTTTTTTTTTTTGGTTCTGGATATCCAACTTGACAGTGGATATTTTTGTTCAGATGCCCTTAAAAAAAAAAAAAAAAAGGATATTTTGTTCAAATAAAGTATAGTATAATAGTACTGTCTGTTGTGCTGTTTTATAATTTTGTGGCAATAAAGAATCTTATTTGGAGATACTCTTCTGATGGTTTCTGTCGTTTTGGTTTCAGGGGCATTGCAGGCAGAATAGAAAGTTTTTATCTTTCATAACAATGGAAAGGCTGAACTCAAAGCTGTACTTGCAGAACTGTTACATAATGAAAGAGAATGAGAGGCTAAGGAAGAAAGCACAGCTTCTCAACCAGGAGAATCAAGCGCTTCTCTCTGAGCTCAAACAAAAGCTCTCCAACGGAAATACAAAAAACAATGCAACAGACAATATTCCTGACCTCAATCTCAGCTCCAGCTCGACCCAGAATCCTTCCAGTTCCAGTAACTGATCTCGCAGGATATATATCATTGACTCCACTTAGACTTCCTTGCTCTTTTTGTGTAAAACCATGCTCAGCAGTCTTAGTTCCAGTCCCAGTTAATATAGGACAGTAGATGTATCTTTCTACCAAGTTCACTTTTGCTTTTATTCCCCATCTTTTATCATATCTTCCATTTTGGGGTGGTAAGAGATTGATTACTGAACTACAAGGATGTATCAGGCTATTTTCTAGGAAGACATATAATATTATCATATTTTTTGCTCTCTCTCTCTCTCTCTAGTGAACTGGGCTTTTAGATCAATGTAATGTTTCCATTAGTTGGTAGCTATATTGGACCGTACTGGCTCTTTACTCCTGATATCAGAATCCAGACGCCCTGCTTGAGGGTTTTTGGGATTAACGACATTTCTTCCATCCCTCCCTATCTTTCTCCTGTCCATGCTCGAAAAATATAGCGGAATAAATTCCAAGATGCGACATTTGAAGGGAAATTGACGGTAAACCCTGATAAGATTCGCCTCTATACTTGCACTGATACTATTTGTTTTCAAACATACTGCTCTAATCAGAAATAACCGCATCGCTCGAAAACACATCTCAAACCCAACACTTGAAACTTAGGTCCTAATAATCAACAATAGCCTGTGGGCATAATTGCCTATCCCTAATCAATCAAGCAATTATTGCGCTCCGTCTGCTAATAGCTGTGAAAGAACTGAACCCAAACTCACAACGCGTTTCCTATGGCTTCTAAATTTCATCCCCGGCGGTCGGTTCAAGCAATCTTAGTCACTTCTGTTTCAAAACCCTTAATTTAATCAAAGACCCAAGTAAGAATTAAAATTGTTCAATGTAAAGCCAGATAGGTAGCCAAATAGAATTCGTTTAGCACATGGCCCATGGCCATCAATTGAACTGTCCATATTGTAACACAGATGTCAGGTATAAACTCCTTTGCTAACTTCTACCACCAACTGCAAAAGAAGCTATGTTGATCGTTTTCTTTTTTCTTTTTCCAGAGGAGAAAACGTTCACAAAAAAAGAAGAAAAGAAAATAAACACAGAAACTTAACACCAACAAAAAAACAAAAAAAAAACAATGCAACAAAGAGAATAATGTAAGATCAGAAAAGGGCCTTTTCATTCAGATTCTGTCTGAGGAGAGTGATGGGAGGATCTAATCAACGGTAACGTCATCAAAGATTCAGAAGACAAAGTCAATGGAGGTTTATTAACTTTGACAAAGTGGTAACCCACAATACCAAACTCATCGACATGACATAGCCTCACGGTAGGCATATGCCAAGTTGACCATCAAACCCAACACCGTCCGATAACAACAAAGAATGTCTAATCAAAACCCGATTGCATCGAACTATAACCTCCTCAACCCCATGCCCCTGCGCTTTATAGAACTCTTCAGCCTCAGAAAACCAAGTCAACAAATTAGCCAAGTTGAGAAGCTGAATTAGTGGCCGAGGTTCGATGCCTGAAATGACCTACGGTTACCCTCGAAAACCAAAAATGGGATGCCATGAATGTATAATATGACGTTTGGATCTAATAATATTATCTTTGACATTTTGATGAAAGTCCCTCTAACATTATTAATCGCATAGCGATTATTTAAATAATTTGAGATGTTATCATCTAGTCACTATTTTAGTTAATCATCAATCAGGGATGCCATCCTTATTGGCGCCACCTCACTTTAGCAATCATAAAATGATCTATAGTAATATCATCATTTTTCGAAAGGAATCCCTAATATGACTTTGTTAGTCATATTTTTAATAAATACGAAATGAATTTTAAAACAAACATAATTCTAGATTAATGAGTATTAATTAGTTTGGATTTGATTGATTTCATAATGAAAGTAATGACCAGATTAGTAGAGATAAAAGTAGAGGTGAGTATCGACCGGTCCGGACCGGCCAAATTGACCGGACCGGCTATTTTTGGACCGAACCGGACCGGACCGAATGAGTCCGGTCCGGTCCCGGTCCGAATTTAGGGGGACCGACCAAGTTCGGTCCAGTCCCGGTCCAGGAGTTTTCTACCCCGGACCGGACCGAATAAAAATAAAAATAATATTTATATATATTATTTATATAATATTTGTATATAATTAATTATATATGGTATAAAAAAATATTAATAGTCTAATAAAAAATATTAATAGTCTAATATAGATTGTAGTTATACTTATACTAATATAGTTATACTAAATCATTATAATTAATACTTCAACAATAGCTATAGTGACCTATAATAATAGTCTACTATTAATACTAATATACTATTATATAATTTATATACTTATACTAATCATTCTAATTAATACTATGTATAGCTATATAGTATATTTATCACTATAATTAATATAATTTAATTATCACTATACTTATATTTAATTAATATAAATTATAATTATCACTATACTATAATTTATATAGTTATACTAATCATTATAATATGTTAACACTTATATAATTATACTAAAGCACTGATTCACCATAACTAATATTACTAATATATAGCTATATTAATGGTCTAATACTATTATAATTTATATAGTTATACTAATCATAATAAGTTAATAACTAAATCACTAGAAATATAACTATATATATTTAGTATGAATTTATTATTATATTCTTTAATATATAACTATAATATATAGTACTAGTATATATTAATATATTATAAGAGTTATAGTATAAATATAATATAGAAATTATAATATACTAAATCACTATAACAGTATAACTAATACTAATATATAGTTATACTTATAATCTACTATTATATAGTTATACTAATTACTATAATTAAAACTAATATATAGCTATACTGTATACTTATATAGTTATACTAATACTATTAGTCTATTATATAGTCTAAGACTCTCAATTCTAATATAGGCTATATAGTTATAACTAATACTAATATTTATATTAATACTAATAATGTAGAATATAGTTATACTAACTAACTGATTCAACATAACTAATATTACTAATATAATATAGCCAAATTGAATTACTAATAGTCTAATACTAAATCAATTATATAGTTATACTAATCATAAATTCATAATAACTAAATCATTATAAGTCTATAACTATATATATTTAGTATCAATGTATTAATATATTCTTTAATGTATAACTATTAGCTATAATATATAGTACTATAATATATAGTACTAGTATAACAAATCAAAAAAATATATATAGTACTAGTATATATATTAATGTATTAACATATTATAAAAGTTATAGTATAAATTATAATATATCATATATTTGTAAATTTATAATAGTATTAGTATAGTTAGCTTAATATGTAATCTGTTAGTATTAAATCACTATAACTATATAGAGTATTAGCAATAAGAGTATTACTAATTTACTATTATAATATTATTTCTATTATTTAATATAGTATTACATATAGTATCACTATCATTACATATAGCTATTAGTTATAGTATTAGTACTAGTATAGTTATTAGTACTAATAGACTAATAGTATTAATTATTAGTATTACATATAGTTACATATATTACTATTATTGCTATTACTATTACATATAGTTACATATATAGTTATCACTATTACTATTATTACATATAGTTATTAGTTATATTATAGTTATTATTACATATAGTTATTAGTTATAGTATTATTACTAATAGACTAATAGTATTAGCATATTACTAATATATATATAATAGTATACTATATGTATATATATTAAATATATCACAATATAATTGCATAAATATTAAACAAAATTTTATTGGATTAAAAAAAAAAAAAAAAACATAGGGCGGACCGAACGGACCGACCGGACCGAATGAGACCGGACCGAACCGGTCCTTAGGAAGTTCGGTCCGGTCCAGGGTTTTCCCACTGGACCGAATAGGTCCGGTCCGGTCTGGAAAACCTCCCCGGACCGGACCGGACCGAACTCCCCCCTAAATAAAAGTAGGACTGGAAATAAAAGTAGAACCAGATAACTGGCATTAATGATTAAGGAAAGCAAGGACCATATGATTGGAGATAAATAAAAATAATGATAAATAAAAAATACAAGAAAGTATAAAGAGAGATAATCACGTTTATTCAAAGTGAAATAACTTACAAAATATTATAATGAAAGTGGGAAAATAGGTTTCTTAACAAACTTTTAAGGCATAAGGATTTATTGGAGGAGATGGGCGAAATAGCTAATAGAAGAAGAAGATGTCCTCTCCTTGAGGTAAGGTTTCCCTTTTATAAATGAAGGAGGAGCCTTTATAATATATATATATATATATATTAGTAAACGCACGTCGCTTTTCATAGTACTTTATATAATTATATTTTAAAATAAAGAATATTTTGTATAATAACTTATAAAAGTAACATCATTTTATAAAAATATCTTTATTTTAAAAAATGTATTATGAAATATATTATGAGATATGATGTGTATGTATCATTAATTTAAAAAAAAAAAAAAAACCGTAAAGATTTTGAAAGCAGGGAAGGGACCGTTGTTTTTAGATAATCTAGGATTTTCTTTTTCCTCCCTCTCTTTTGATTGGTTGGTTGGTTCCCAAACATAGATATTTTTTTTTTTTTGAAATGCCCAAACATAGATAAAACTTAGACAAGATGGACACAACTTGTCAACATATAGTTAAAATAGGGCCGCTATATGGGTAGGACTTGTCCATGTAATATTTGCCAAGTTTTTCCTTAAGGTACGCTGCAGATTCTGACTCATCATAAGGATATTTAAGACTTTTGAAAAGCTCAGAAGGTAAGATTTTTCTTCTGAGTCCTGAACACTCAGAAAGCAAATCGAAATGGGTAGTCAGGTAGATATAGTTCTGAGTGAACACTTGATGACTGTTGGATAGATCAGACTCATTAATAGACCTCCAAGGGGAATATATATATATATATATATATATATATAAGTTTCTGTCTAGGCTCATCTTGGGATTTTTAACGTTATTCCATGGAGGAACCTATCATATCATTGTTTAAAATTATTGATTCCGATCAATCCCTATGTCGTATTGCATCCTGGACAAAAGTTAGCGTTCTTAACAGACATAACAAGAAGTTCATGGAATAATATACGAGAGGAATTATATTAAAATAAGTTCGGGTCAGTCTATTTGGAAGAAATTTTGAGTCTAATAATGTTTTTTTTTTTTTACCAAGTACATATTGGAGAGGAAGAGAATAAAGAATACAAACACGTCCCAAATCAACCCCAATATGAATACCCCTGTAAATTTATATACTCCTAATTTCCTAAATCACCAACCCTCTTCACCATCCGACCATTTACACATTAAACCAATTACTAAAATTGACATACACTCAAAAAAAAAAAAAAAAGACAAATTGTTGAGAATCTGATAATCAGAGAATGAAAGACTGAAATCTTGGAAAGGAAACGAGAGGAAACGAGAGAAACTTGAGAACTTGTGTCTGAAATGATTAAAATGAATTACTTGACTTCAAATACAGAAGATCCTTTTAATATTTATACTATACAAAAGAAAATAACTGTTATAACAGAAATAACTGCTGCTTAAGTCTGCTCTGGCCTCTTCTCTACTTTTAACTTCTCTGCCTTAGACTTCAATTCCAAGCTGTCAATATGGAGGCTATACTCCAAGACCCCCCCTCAAGAGGAGCATGTATATTTGTAATGCTCATCTTGTGCAAATTATGATGGAAAGGCAGTGATCCGAGAGGTTTTGTAAATATGTCTGCTAGTTGCAATCTTGAGGGAATGTAAAAAAGCTTAATAACATTTTGCTGCAGTTTTTCCCTAACAAGGTGACAATCTATTTGAATATGTTTAGTCCTCTCATGCTGTACTGGGTTAGTTGCAATGGACAGAGCTGATTTACTATCAGTATAAAGCATGGTTGGCTGAAAATGATCAATACTGAGATCTTGAAGAGCATAGAGTAACCATTGGATTTCACATGTGGTGGCTGCAAGAGCCCTATATTCTGCTTCTGCAGATGATCGGCTAACTGTGGCTTGCTTTTTGGATTTCCATGAGATCAATGAGTCTCCTAGAAAAATTGCATAACCTGTCACACTTCTTCTGGTGTCTAAGCAGTCTGCCCAATCACTGTCAGAGAAAGCTTTCAGCTTCAATTCTGAGGATGAAGAGAAGAATAACCCCTGGCCTGGTGTTGCTTTTAAGTATCTAAGCACACGGATTGCAGCTTGATGATGAGCCACTGTAGGTTTAGCAAGGAACTGGCTAAGAACCTGAACAGAATAAGCCAAGTCAGGCCTTGTAAGTGTCAAATATAGTAACCTGCCAATTAATCTTCTGTAACCCGATGCATCCTCATAAGGATTGGAATCATCTGCACTAAGTTTAAGGTTAGATTCCATTGGATATGCAGCTGGTTTGGAACCTATAAGACCTGTATCCTCAAGTATGTCTAAAGCATACTTTCTTTGGCAAATAGTAATTCCAGACTTTGATTTGGCTACCTCCAATCCTAGGAAGTACTTCAGCTGTCCCAAGTCCTTGATTGTGAATTTGTCATGCAGAAAAGTCTTGAGTTGCTGAATCTCAATCATACTATCACTAGCTAGTAAAACATCATCTACATATACTAGTAGTGCTATAAAAGAAGTGGCAGTTTTCTTAATGAAAAGAGAACAATCAGAACTGCCTTGAGTGAAGCCATAATCAAGAAGAGCTTGAGAGAGTTTTGCAAACCATTGCCGAGAAACCTGCTTTAGGCCATAGAAGCTCTTTAACAGTTTACAAACCATGTGAGGCTGTTTAACATCCAAACCAGGAGGCACTTCCATATAAACTTCGTCATGCAATTCACCATGTAAAAAAGCATTATTTACATCTAATTGGTGAATATGTCAACCCCTAATGGCAGCAACAGCTAACAACAACCGAATTGAAGTAATTTTTGCCACTGGAGAAAATGTATCAAAGAAGTCTAGTCCTTCTTGTTGGGTGTACCCTTTTGCCACTAGCCTTGCTTTATGTCTTTCTATAGTGCCATCAGCCTTGTATTTCACTCGAAAAACCCATTTACAACCTATGGTCTGTTTATTTTTAGGAAGAGTAACAAGTTTCCAGGTTTTGTTTAACTCTAAAGCATTGAGTTCATTTCTCATAGCTATTTGCCATTCATGTATTTTTGCAGCTTGTTTATATGTTTTGGGTTCTTTGGTAATAGAAATGGAAGCTAGAAAGGCTTTGTGTGGTGCTGAAAGTCTACTGACAGAAATAAAAGATGATATAGGATAGAGATTACCTGTGTTAGAGGAACAACCAATGGAAGCAGATGAGTTGTTTGCATAAGGAATCAATGAGACTTTACCACAATAATAATCCTGCAAAAATTTTGGTGGTTGTTTAATTCTAGTTGATTTTCTGATATGTGAATCAGTAGGAGTGGGATTTGGTAAGTCAGTTAAATGATCACTATGATTCTCTGAGGAAGTGTTTTGATCAGAAAAGATAGGCGTATCAATATGAGAGACTTCATGTTGAAATTCTGTAGAAGGAAACAGGAAATTGGGTATTTCAGAATTAATAGGAAGGATTTTGAATGGAAAATTGGTTTCATGGAAGACAACATTTCTAGAAGTAATGATTCTGTTTGTGTTTAGGTCCATGAGTTTATATCCTTTGACATCAGCTGGATATCCTAAAAATAGACATTTAGTTGCTCTTGGATCGAACTTTTGTCTGTGATTAGTAAGTGTAGATGCAAAGCATAAACATCCAAAAACCTTTAAATGAGAAAGATTTGGTGGTTTATGAAATAACATTTCAAAAGGTGTTTTGTTTTGAAGAAGAGGAGTTGGAATTTTGTTTATAATATGGGCTGCAGTCAGCACACAATCACTCCAAAAAATTAAAGGTAAGTTTGCTTGAAACATCAAAGACCTAGTTGTGTTTAATAGGTGTTGATGTTTCCTTTCAACAACCTCATTTTGTTGTGGGGTTTCTACACAACTTCTTTGATGCAAAATTTCATTTTCTATGTAAAATTTTGCAAGAATAAATTCTGAACCATTATCAGTTCTTATGGTTTTGATAGAAGTGTTGAACTGAGTTGTCACCATTTTATAGAAATTTGGCAACAAGAAAGAAACTTCAGATTTATTTTTAAGCATGTACACCCAAGTGCATCTTGTGAAATCATCTACTATAGT
This sequence comes from Carya cathayensis, assembly GCA_011037825.1. Taxonomy (NCBI): domain Eukaryota; kingdom Viridiplantae; phylum Streptophyta; class Magnoliopsida; order Fagales; family Juglandaceae; genus Carya; species Carya cathayensis. The sequence goes on from QGSO01000143.1 coordinate 808,439, forward strand.
TAGGAAGAATTTAAAACCAGAATATGAGATAGTGGAAAAAGGACCTCATATGTCACAATGAATCAAATCAAATTCTTTATTAGAAATGCTTTGTGATACAGGGAAAGAAATCTTTTTCTGCTTTGCTAGTGGGCAGATTTCACAGACATTGGAACAATCAAATGTTATTGAATTGTCTATTTTTCTAAGAAAAGGCATTCTAGAATTTGATACATGACCTAATCTGTAGTGCCAAAGGTTTGATTGATTTTGAGCTGTAGTTGATGCAGTGACTGGTTTAGAATTAAACTGATATTGTTGGCAGGTATTAGCATTCGAGGAAGCTTGAGATATGTGATAAAGTCCTTGTTTCTCAAAGGCAATCCCAATCATCTTCTTCATTGATTGGTCCTGTAGAAGGCAATAAGAACCAAAGAATGATAGACACAGATTAGATTCTTTGGTTAGTTTAGAAACAGATAATAGATTGAATGAAAAACTGGGTACACACAAGACATTATTTAAATGTAATGTGCTGGAGAGACTTACAGTTCCAGTATATAATGCTAGAACAGTTTGTCCATTAGGAAGATTAATGAAATTTGTAACTGGTTTAGGAGGAAAAGAATAAAGCAGAGGTGAACAGATCATATATATGATCTGTTGCACCAGTATCTAGAATCCAAGAAAATTCAGAATTTAACTTGGTAGAAGTAGAATTACATTTATGTAAAAAGTTACCAGAAAACTGAGAGGTAGTGGCTAGATTTACTGCTGCTGTGGTTATACCAGTGTTTTGAGTAGAAGAATTTGAATTGGCAAGTGCTAAGAGCTTATTGAATTCTTCAGCAGTTAAACTAAACCTTTGATTCTCATTACTGTTCTGAATGTAGACCTCTTCAGTTGAAATGGCTGCATGTGCAGAGGGAGGATTTCTTTTTCCCTTGGGTCCAGTCCATCCCGGTGGATAACCATGCAATTGAAAGCATTTATCAATTGTATGGCCATTGTAGCCACAATGACTACAATGTAGTGAGGATTTCTTTGACTTGTCTTTGTAGAACTTGGACTGAGTATTCTGATTGGGCTGAGTATGTTGCTTTGCTAACAAAGCATGTGTTTCAGTAGGTGTAAAATTCGTCAATTGCCTCTGACTTTCTTCTTGAAGCAGCAAAGAAAAAACTTTAGCCATACTAGGCAATGGAACAGCTAGCAACAATTGACTTCTTACAGAAGCATAAGAATCATTAAGGCCTACAAGAAACTTCAACACATAGTCTGACTGCTGTCGAAGAAGTAGGAAATTGAACAAATCACATGTGCAAGAAGCCATCTTGCCACATGTACAAGTTGGAAAAGGCCTATAGTTGACATATTCGTCCCAAAGAGTCTTAAAAGCACTGAAATACTCTGTAATTGATGATGAACCCTAATTTATACAACTTAAAGATTTTTCAAGATGAAAAACCCTTGGGCCATCACTTCTTAAATATCTTGTTTTTAATTCATTCCAGAGATCTATAGCAGAGGCGACATAAAGCAAGCTATTTCTAATATCTTTAGAAATAGAATTCATAAGCCAAGAAAGTACTAGATTGTTGGCACGAAGCCAAGCAGTATGAAGAATCCGCTGATTATTAGGAGGAGCAGAAATTGAACCATCAATAAAGGCTACTTTATTCTTGACAGTCAGAGCAATTGTAATCGAGCGGCTCCAAGCAATGTAGTTGTCTCATACAAATATTTCTGAGACCAAGAGAGAACCCGGATTATCACTAGGATGAAGATAATATGGGCTAGAAGAATCATCTGAAGGATTTGTAAGAGTTTCTGAAGAGTTATTAGAGTTTGCTTCTGGCATTTTACCAAGAAAGATGCAAGAAGATTCTCAAGAAAATTCCCGAGCAGAATTTGTAATATGAATTTGCAAAAAGAAATGCAAAGATAGAAGGAGGAGAAGAGATGCGGAAGCAAGTATTTTCAATCTGATACCATGTTGAGAATTTGATAATCAGAGAATGAAAGACTGAAATCTTGGAAAGGAAACGAGAGAAACTTGAGAACTTGTGTCTGAAATGATTAAAATGAATTACTTGACTTCAAATACAGAAGATCATTTTAATATTTATACTACACAAAAGAAAATAACTGTTATAACAGAAATAACTGTTGTTTAAGTCTGCTCTAGCCTCTTCTCTACTTTTAACTTCTCTGCCTTAGACTTCAATTCCAAGCTGTCAATATGGGAGGCTATACTCCAAGACAAATAACATTTTTATCTAATTCTAAACGTTAAAATGTATGAAAAATAAGCGAAATCAAATGATGCAATATAATCTTAACCATCGGATCTTATCAGAAGATGCACGATACAACTCTTTTAAAGTTTATAGTTGGTGTTCATAGTTTAAGATGCAAAGCACAAAACAGCCATTAGTTAAAAGATGAAATGTGCACTTCTCCCTAAAATCTTCTATGCTTCTCTAATTTATTTGGGACAAAAGAGGTAAAAAATTTCTCTTCGACCTCAAAGAAAGTGTACAAAATCACGAGTAAAATCACTATTTTACAGATTGCGAGATTTGAGAATGCTTTCAACCTTTCTTTCACGTTTGTTAACTCTGTTTTTGTAATAGCTCATGAAATGCATTCTCTCCAACCTCTACGAAGGAGCCATAATGAGAATCCTTGGAAATCTATATTGGAAACTGACACTTTAGATCTAACTTCCCCGATTCATGGCGAAGTAAACCTGAAGGAGAATAAAAAAAGCATGATAGAATAAATAGAATCGTAATACTAATAAAATGTCAAGTGTAACACCTCATAACGCTGCTGACGTGATGATCATTGATAAGCCTACCACATCAGCTACAAAGGAAAAAGTAATTTGCTTGGGTGCCCGTCACATCAGCAGTATTAAGAGGTGTTACACTTATAACGTAGAGTAGGATTTTTTAATGAACAAGACAATACACACCACAAAGATTGCATCACTTTCGCTTTTCCTTTCCTTTTCTTCCTTAAAAATAAAAGCTATTTCGAAAAATACCACATAATCAGCTCCAAGAACAATATCCATGCCAACATTGGCAATTATTAGATCTATAATTATACAGATCTGGGCGTGTCATTGGAAAAAGAAGTGAGAGGAAGCCAACCATTCCTGCAACAAATGCTATGCTTACCATACCTGAACCGATCACGAAAAAAAAGTGAGCTTTCACAAAAGAAGCTTCTTGAAGATAATAAAATGTGCTATCAGGAACTTGACATTGAAAGTTCCAAGGATCTGACTATGAACAAGTTTAAATTTGTAACCATACATTATTACGAAGAGCAACTTAAATAGATGATTGTTAAAGACAGAACATAATTCTTGACCAACATTTAAAAGAGGCTGCAGATGATTAATATATCCAAAACTTCAATAACTTACAAGTTTTCACATTAATTCTTAACTTTGGGCAGAGCATTCAGAAGAATCGTCTGTTCATATTCATTTGCATGTACCAAGGACAAAAAAATCTCAATAGACAATACAAAAGTAAAAGCAATTCACAGGAATCATTCGTTCATAGCTTTAAGATTTGCCCATACTTTAGAAGGTTACTTATTTTTTCTTAATATCAAGTTTGAATGCAGTATTTTGAGGTAAGTTTTCAGTTCAAATGTACACAAACAAGAAATTACATTTTGAAGTAATAGGATTGCAATTCTTGTTAATTTAAACTCAGCAGCTAGTTAGAAAATTCTAAATATTTTCAAAATTTTCACCCAAACACAACCTAAGATCTAATTTCTCAACAATTGTAGTACATGCTTTTGTACTTACTAAAAAAAAAACATATAGTGCTTTTGTACGTGTAAGGAGAGATAAACCCTTCTCTGGCCTCCCTTATGAAGTATAAATTGTATAACCAAAGACAAAGCAAGAGCACCAGATTCAAGAAAGGTCATAACTGCTTGATATGAAAGATAAATACCATTTTAACCAATATTCTGAGTGTTGTTTTTATATGCTCAAATCATCTATGCTCGGTTCAAAGAAAAAATAACTGGCATACCATTCCTCCGTGAAAACAGCACTGGCAGTCCCATAAAATTGCAAAACATATGAGCAACTAAAGGAGCTATCAGATGTCCTGAAACGAGTAAAAGTATGCAGTGGTGAGGTAGAAAATTCAAATGAATATAGAGACCAACTAAGCCCTCAATACCCAAGAATGAACAGTTGTATCATGCAGCAAGAGAATTAATATTAAAGAAATAAAGTGCAAATTTGAAAGCAACAAGATCTATCTTAATCAAATTGATATGAGTACCAAATGCAAGGATCAGGGGAGTTTACAGGTCAGTAATCTTTGAACAAGAACAACATGCATGCTTAGGCATCTAAATTAAATGCTTTCTGGTAAATGACAAATTATAACTCGTGGAAACATGACTAAAATACTTTCGTTTTTATAAGTGGAAACATGGCTAAAATACTTAATAACAACCAGGTACAATCTATTTAGTAATCACGGTTACATAATTAGAGAAGGATGAGAGGAGGAGGAGGGGGGGGGGGGGGGTGTTAAGCAGTCTTACAGAGCCAACTTTGTCTTGGAGCTGCTTTTATTGCTTTTATTTAAACTCTACAAATCACTGTGATGAGAGTCTTAAGCCAGAAGTTATTCCATTTTCATTTCAAGTTTTACAATTAAAACCTTAAAAAACTATCTACTACCACATTACCTACAATAAGAAAAACTGACTAATAGTGGGTTGCTATATGATTTTCATATAAATAAAATCGAGTGTAGAACTATGTAATATGCATGTCTGCATCCACTAAAATTATTACCAAGAAAGTAATTTATTTGATCAACCAACTGGTAGCATGGCTCAGCAAATTATAGTAAATTGCATATAATCTTCTCTAAGACTTCTTGGAAGGCAGTAAACAGGGTTCAAAAAAATCTCCCATCACTCATTTTAGTTATAAGATGCAGATGTGTCCAAATACTCACCAGTCCGAATGAAGAGGAAAGATGCATATGACCCAAATATTACCGTGTAGCCAAGCTGGAGTCCTGAAAACCACACACTATACATATAACCAGTTGAAGAAATTGACATCTGATGGATGGCATATGTAAATTCTGTGACCCATGTGTTCCGTGTAAAGAGTAAATCATGTGCCTACCTACAACCATGGAAGTTTTGGCCAAGCTATAGTTTTGCTTGCTGTAGAACTCCATTAAATGGTTTAGATGTGCTGCAAAAAATGTTTACAAACAGTGAGTCTGAGTATGAACAATGATCAGGATGGATGTTTCAACCTTCAAGTGCTCAATTAACTTTTAAGCAATCCATCTCCTACCCTTTCATATTAGCAACTCCCAGTTTTTGCAAAGCGCCAAGCGGTTCACTTGCCAAAAGTTTTTTTCTTTTAATAAGTAAATGGTAGTATTAATAAGGATAGGCATAACCCAAGTACACAAGTTCACTTACCAGAAGTTTAAGTGATCCATCTCCTACCTTGCAATATTAGCAACTCCTGGTTTTTTCATACTTGAATTTGAAAGTAAAAGCACGCTAAAACGCAAAGCACTGAGCAGTTCACTCACCAAAAGCGAAACGCATTTATAGAAGTGTGCATGAAGTGAACTTTTATTTGCGTTTTTTAGTGAGCTCAAAGGGCTTTTTGAGAAAAAAAAATTGTAAAATATCAATCCTGACTATTATTGTTCATCTGGACCATTAAGTTAGATGAATTAGATGAGGAAGATGATGAGGGTTACAAATCTTTTTATGACAATGATGATGGTCCTATCCTTAATAATGAGGTTATTATATACTCAGAATTGCATTGTGTTGCTAATGTTAGCATAAAGTCAATACCTATAATTCTTGTCCTGTTTTGGTCATTGCCTTTTGGTTATATTTTGAATCAAATATGCATTACATTTTAACAATGTCCATCAAATATCATGGTTGTGTATATATTATGAATATTTCATATATATATAAAATGTGCGCTTTGGTTCAATGAGACATATGCATGATGTGCTATGCACCTAGCTCTAGGTAGCATTTGCACTTATGTGTGCCTAGTGCTTTCACTAACATTGTTTCAAGAGTAAAGTTACAAACTGCACTCCTATCCCACTTTCATCCCTCTATGTAAAATATGGCATGCTTATAAGCACCATTGAATTTCCCTTCAATTTTTAAAAAATAAATTCCAAAGATTGATGGGTTATGACACCTCATCATAGCGGGAGAGAAGTAGGACAAGGGTGTAGTTTGTAGAATTTTCCTTGTATCAAATGTGAATGTAAGTTTCAAACAATCGCCAATTAGTGCAGAAATAGATACTTTATTCCTAATGTCCATCTAACTCCTAATACACAACAATGATTTTTATAAAAACATAGGGCGCCACAAAGCTCTACGCACATAATGAGAATGCCACATGGTTATTTCAGTCAAACATTTAGAATATGTAAAATGTGTCAACTCACCCAAGCTGAAGAAAATTGGACAGAGATATATGACAGTGTATGGTTTAAATCCTCCACATAGAAGTAGAGGTATCATGCATGCTCTAAAAACCAGCTCCTCGGTAAGTGGTGCCTGTTCAGTAAAGCAATGTCAGAAATCAAGATAATTGAAGATCCTTATTGGATTATAAATAACCAAAAAGGATTCAATAATGACATGATAATCGTTAATTAACTAGTAGTCATGATAAATTTGATAACGTAAGTAAGCAAAGTAATCGTGGCGAATATTTTTTTTATTGGCATTAGGTGTCCAAGAACAAAGTCACAACTAATCTCGGGGGTGCACAGGCTCTCAGTAAATAGTTTCCCGCAAGTGCACCTCGGGTAATTCAAGAAGAAATTCCCTCAATCTAATGACACCTAAAAATTGTTTGCACTCAAGAGGATTCAAGCCTTAGACCTAGAGGTAGCATACCACCAAGACCAAGGCTCTTACCACTTGAGCCAACCCCTAGGGGTCGAAGAAACTTGTTATATGGGATGCAATAAAGTAGGTACACAATTCAGAAGGCATATCGTTAAGGGATAAACATGTGTGACTCTCTCTCTCCCTCTCTCACTCATGTTCCCATTTGATGGACACTAGCAATTTTCAAACTATATACTACACCCCGTCCTACTCCCATCCCACTTTGTTTTCAAATGTCTATGAGTAGTGTCACATCAGAAGGTACAGTATTTAGAACTTCTCTTTCCAAATTAGTTTTATTGCTTATGGTAGATCATGTTCATTTGTCATTTTCAATATCTCAATTACAACCATAGATCATTGCATAAAAACTTAAAAAACTGAGTTAAACTAACCACAACAAAATTACGCCAAGCCAGAACATTGGAAGTAACTGAAACTATCGATGCAATCAACTTCTGTACGATGATTTTGATACACTCAACGGAAACACCTTCATTGTGATGAACATTGTCCCTCCACGATTCCACCAATACCAGAGACTTGAGCACCAAAGATCCGGCGTACATTAAAGAAGTCAAGAGAACAGGAAACACCACAGCTTGCCACTGATTCGTACACAAAATGGCAATTAAGCAATACAAATTAAGCAACCACTCATTCTTCTTAGAAAATCAACATAAGCAGAATAAGGAGCTCATCGCTCACAATTTTAGTAAACATTTAAGAGGTAAACGAAACATCTACAAAATTTACGAGTTAGAATACGACACTGACAATATGATCCACTTGGATTCCGTAAACACCGAGTAGAACCGATGCCTCCTTCCTTCTTATCTGACAAAATTCAACATTAAGAAAAAATAATAATAAGCTTTAATCAATTTTTGCCTTTCTGAAGCAAAACCTACTAAATGGAACACGGTATATGGTAGTCACTATTTTCTCTTTGGCAATAATTACTAACGGACTTTCAGTGAACTCTCAAAGAAGTGAAAGTAGAGTGGTGAGGTGGTGGAGCTTACGGGGAGGATGAGGGCGCAGATGAGGAGTGAAACAATTGAGGAGATAGCGGCACATACGAAGCGTCGGATCATGAAGCTGTTGAATGAGGGAGGAGGTGGGAGGCGGAGGATCAAAGTAGGAGCGTAGAGAATCGCAACGTAGGACAAGGTCATGGCGGTACAGGCCACCACTGCCGTCCCCTTCGAAACGACCTCTTCTTCCATTCCTTTGGGCTTAAGCTTCTCCAAAACCTAGAGAGAGAGGAAAAAAGCAGAGATTGCTTGAATACCTTGAGGAGCTGGACTTCTTTCCTTTACTGCTGTTCGATCACGGGCTTTGCTTGACCCATGGAGGACTGCTTGGAATCTCTCCCGGAATGACTCTAATGACCAGATAAACATCTGTCTTTATTAAAAAAATAATAAATAAATAAAAGAATAATACTGATACAATCACTTTGTATATTTTTTATGCACATTATTTATATAATTAGTTACATTAATTTTTTTAATATTCAACTAATCATATCATAGACTACGCAAAAGTGACTGGACATATTATTATTTTATAAAAGTATTTTTCAATTATAATGAAATTGTTAGTTAAAAAAATTCTATGTGCAGTCACTTTTGAATATTTTTTTGTAGGCCTGGGCTCCGACTCCGACGGAGTCGGAATCGCCCGCTTCGAACTCCGACTCCGACTGGAGTCAGAAACGAAAAGTCGCTCCGACTCCAGCTCCGATTCGGAGTCGGAGTCCGACTCCGATCGAAGGTCGGAGGTCGGAACTTTTGATCGAAATTCCGAAAACTTCCGATCGGAGTTGGGCTCCGAACTCCGACCGGTCCGATTCCGATATATTTGGACCCGATTGGTCCAATTTCGAGGGCTAAACTAAAATATATATATATATATATATACATATATAATACATATTACATTTTTCAAAAACTCCTATACATTGTTCAAAACATTTTGAAATACAATTCATTTCGAACATCTTCCAATACAAAAATAAAAACATCTTCCAATACAGAGCATCTCCAAAACATCTTCCAATACATCGTGGTTTGTCGTTGGTGATACATGAAATTAAAATAAATAAAAAAATGATTCAGAAAATTTATTATTGATAAAAATAAAATTTGATTATCATTTCTCACCAATAAAATTTAAAGGGAGTTTATCAACTTAGCCATACTCCAAGTATATCAGTCATCAGCAAGAATGCTAGGGTTCACAATTATATCTATGAAATCATAAAAAAGTATAAGGTTAATAGATTAATGAAATCATAAAAAGAATTAAATAAATCAATTGAAATACTAAAATAAAGTTACCTGATTCAAGCTTATAGCTATCAGCATCGAAGCCAATGGTATCTAATCCAATGGGCGTATCACTTAACCAGTTCTGTGTGCAAACGAGGGCTTCCATAGTTGAGGGTGACAATGAACTCCGGTAAGAATCCAATACTCGACCTCCAGTGCTAAATGCCGACTCAAAGGCAACCGTAGTGATAGGAATGGCTAGCACATCTCAAACAATACGAGAAAGGATCTGATACTTGGTGGAATTAACCTTCCACCAAGTTAGTAGCTGAAATACATCGCTAGGTGCCTCGACCTCTTCCATAAAATACCGTTCAATCTCAGAAGTACACTGCATAATATTCCTCGTTGCAACGAGTTGATGATACTGATTTACAATATTGTAACCTCGACGTGGTGGATGTAATGAGTCATCTGAGCTACGGTCATCGAACAAAGGTGTCGGAAGAGAGTGTGAGGTGCCCGCTGCAGATGAAGGCTGACCACTATTGTTGTAGTGGGAATATAAGTCATCAAGATCATTTTTAAGCATTGTAACAAACCGTGCAGCCTTCACTGCCCCCATTGTGGAATTTGCCCAAAATTCTATCAATGCCAACTTATATCGGGGGTCAAGGATCACAGCCACAAAAAATAATCTATTTATTTTCTCAACATCACCCCAATATTTATCATATTTGGCCTGCATCTTCATAGCCATACCAGATAATAGTCTGCATCGATCATTACAACCTTCTTGCAAGTGGTAGTGAAGTTCTGAGAGCTCGCTGAAGAACAAGTTTGCAGTTGTATATGCAGATCCAGATATCCGCATAGTCATATCATAAAAAACTTGTAAAAATCTCACAAAGTGTCCCACACTAGTCCAATCATGTGCGTCTGGAGCACCAAGCCCCTTTCCTGCAGGCTCCAGCAAAGCATACTTTAGACCCCCATCCTCGACCTCCATCCGCTCGAATACTCTTTGGTACTTTTGTGCCACATCCAACATAAGGTATGTCGAGTTCCATCGAGTCGGAACATCCAAGCACAATGTCTTATGATATGAAATCCCAAGATGGCTTGCTATTGCCTTGAACTTGGACAGCCTTTGAGGGGAAACCCTCACATACCGCACAATGTTGCGGACTCTGGTAATGGAATCGTCAACCTCTTTTAACCCACAACAATCAGGTTGAGGATATGAGCACAACATCGAACATGAATAAATTCATGGTTGCGGATGACATCAGCTTTCACACTCGTATTCCTCTTGAACCATTCAATTGCAGTGTCATTGGCACTGGCATTGTCAACTGCAATACATAGAACCTTTTGGATTCCCCAATCCTTTAAACAATCATCCATCAGTGCCTCAATTGATGCTCCCTTATGATCAATAATTTGTTTGAACCCAATAATCCGTTTTCTCAAATTCCACTCACTATCGATGTAGTGTGCTGTGATACACATGTAGGAAACGTTCTGTATCGAAGTCCATGTGTCAGTCGTAAATGACACTCTCTGGCTAGTGGTAGTGAACATCTTCTTCAAATCCTCCTTCTCTGAAGCATGCTTCCTCATACAATCCCGCATCACCGTATACCGTGATGGCATTAGAAATCGTGGCTCAATAGTCTTGACAAACTTGCGGAAGCCTCTTTTCGCAACTGTGGTAAAAGGCATCTCATCTTCAATTATCATCTCAGCAAGCATATCCCTCACCAATTTTTCACTGTACTGAGGGATGACCATTTTCTTAATCTGTGTAACATCAGTGGCCGTAGAAGTTTCATAACTGAGCTTGGTCTGATCAGTGGCGGACTCTCCCTTCGTTCTTTTATACCGTTGGCAGCCATTAAGATGGGCTATTAAGATAGAGGTACCTTGCTTCTTTGAATGACATCCACAGAGTTGCCCACAGTGGTGGCATCTCGCCTGTGGGTTCTCACGATTACCAGGAATCTTAGTGAAATGCTCCCATGTCCAAGACCATTTTTTAGTAGTTCGTGGTTGAGGTGGCGCTGCAGATGGAGCTGGTAGATCCCCAATACCCATCTCCTCAACCTCATTAAATTCATCCTCATCTTCTATGTCTACTGGAAGTGGAAATCGACTACTTGCACAAGAAGTAGCTGCTCTAGAAGTGGGTCTAGAACTCGGTGACGGAATTGTGGCAGTTGGATTCCCTGGTGACGGAATTGTGGCCTGAGGATTCCCTTCCAACCTTCCACTTGCGGAAGCATCCATATCTATAAAAAAAAAAAAGATAAATTAGTTTGGAGGTTGCTCCCTTAAATAGTAATAAAAAGATAAATATCAAAATCTGGATCTTCCACAAGTCAAGCAAGTTTACACGGCAAAAAAGGTATTATTCATTGTTGTATTGCTTATTCGCAGTGCTACGAAAACTATTTTTCTGTGATTCAAGTTAGTAAAATTACTTCCTCATTCAATATGTATGCTTTCTGTTTTCACCTTGTAATATCGTGCTTTACATTCTTTCTATAGCATGCTGTAAACCATTTCACAGATAATCCACCCAATGATAAACCACATTTCAGGTATATTGAATTGATATGTAGACTCAAGTTAACTATTAAAAAAAGTCAATAGATACATCAATGGTGAGTTATAAACCCACTAGACTAACAGTCTCCTAAAAAACACTCAAAGACAAACAATTCCATATGTCTTATCTGTCAAGTGAATACTCAGAACTTTTCCTCTCATGTATAGGTACTAGGAGCGTATGAATGGTCTGGATGTAATCCATTACCCCCAGAGTTCTGGCTTCTTCCTAATTCCATCCCCCTTAGTCCAGGTTAGTTTTTGTGACTCATCCTTTTTGTTTTAAATTCTTACACTTTAATTCAAGAACAAATATACACAGTCCAAGCAAGAAGAAAACAAAGAAATGAAATATGAGTGGGTGGAGTAAGTCCAATAATTACAATGAACAAAAAGGTAAATGAAAGAAACAGTTTAGAACAGCCATTACATAAGCACAAACACAAAGAATGCAGCCATAAGGCACATGCTAGCAAGAGCTTGTTCTCAATTTTGCATGGTTAAATAATATCATGATCAGGATCGGGCCATCATTAATCATTCAGAAGATTGATAATTTCTATCATATGCATGAGGCGAGAACCACACTTGGGGATGCATCCTAATTGTGGTGCATTAGAAACCTTCATCATTACATCTTATAAAGATATCTAATGCTTTAAAAAGAACAAGGAAAAGAATCCCATCATATCAATTTTTGTTCACCAATCCCAGAAGTCATCATTCAACATATCATTGAGAAGTATTTACAAGGTACCCCTGATAGCAAACCAACAGACATATTAAAGAATCCCGAGAAAATCATTCTTAGTTTATCTAATGAATACGCAACAGGTCAAAACATTAATGCTAAGGGAATTTAAAAATGGAAAAGGAAAAAAATAAAAGTTAAGAATTTGTGTCATATGCTTCTTTTAATCTCTCCCTCTCTCTCTCTCTCATAAGGTTTCTTTTAATCTCAACCTCAAAAGGATGCCAAAAGGTGTACAACTAGAGACGAGATAAAAAGACCACCTCATCCTGAATGTAGGCATGCAGAAGTTAAAATGGAGAAGAATGAAAAGAAATAGATATAAAAAGGTAACAAGCTCATCTCATATTTATTAAAACAGTCGCTCTGCACCTGCAATGTACTATCAAGCACACTATAATTACCATAAAAAATAGGAGACTCCTATGCCAGCCTTTGAGCTTAAAGATCAACGGCTAGCTTCTGTTGAGTATTGGCAATTCACATCTAACCCCACTAAAATGTCAACAGCCAGCAGCTTTTAGAAAGTGATCATATGGACTTGATGCTGGTAGTTTGAAGAAATGGGGGTGATGCTGATATTCTGCTGCACACGGCATTGGAACAGGGCCAGGTGATGGTTCACATGAATTGGCAGTGAAGTTTTGGTCAAGGAAAGGATTGCCAGCCTGCATTTTCATTTGAGTTCACAATATTAGAAGCTTAAAAAAAAAACTTGTGGATATTGGTAGCAATGTTATAGAAGTAAAGGCACAAGACAGAGCATTAGGGTCTCTAAATCCAAACATACACCTTTTTAGAACTGATAATATTTTAGATGCAAATTGGAAACTGGAAGACTATATCACATACCGCATGAATTAATTCTAACTAGAAAGGAAAGTGCATATGACCATATATCATGCAAGTACGATTTTAAGTTTTCTGGAGAAATAAAGTATCTCAATGGAACCCACATCAACATGGGGATAGGATGCCATCTTCTTCACCTCAGGCTCATGATTTTGTAAAGTGAAGTTCATCCTACTTCCCTGTATCTGTCGTGTAATCATCACATTAGACATCTTCTGCTGCTTTCCCATGAGTAGTGTCTCACAATGAAGGGCCATTTCCTTGTAAGGCACATCAGGTGCATTTGAGACTGAAATTCGTCCAACTTGATGTGCTGTCTCCAAGACCTGTACATTACAATATACCATAAATAATTATTTTGTGGGATACTCGCTAGAAAACTGAAATAAGAGAGCATGAAATGGTAACTTACTGATTCTAGAAGTTGACTGACACTCAAAAGATTGGGACTTTCCATGGCCAACTCTGAATTATGTTTGGTCTGACTTTCACATGAATCATCCTCTGTCGTAAACATTGGAACAACCTGGAAGAAAACAATAATGTCATGCAAGTCCCAAGGGTTAACAGACATGGGGCTACAAGACACGCATGATAATTACCTCCTTAAGAGGTTCATTATTTTCTGAATCAACCTGACGTATGCTATGTGGACTGCCAATGAGCAACTGGCTTCCTAGTGGACAAACTTGATTGGGTGAGAATTCTTCGAGCAGCTGCTCCCTTATAGTGGACAATTCAGACTGCCAAAAAGCCAAAATTTATTTACACTTGAAGATAAGGAGACAATTTTCATTGAAGCAATCCAAGATGGTTAAGCAATTTGTATAAAACTTTACTTCTGGCAAATGATCCAAGCTTTTCAAAATCTCAGAAACAAAGAACTCCCTAGTTTGGTCTTCAGTGATCTCTTTTTCTGAAAGATATTTTGAAGCTGAATTATCATCCTCTTTGGATCCATAAATATTAGCAGGATGGTCGGATCCTGTTTTAACAGCTTGTAACTTGCAATCTTCCACCACATGCAGGAATGGATCAACCTGATCCAAGTAGTAATATTAGGACAAAAATGAAAAAATTTTACTTAGGAAATATTTAGAACACAAGTGAAATGACAAGCAGCCATAAGTGTTGGCTCTCTTCTTTACTTGACAAAGTAATGCTGTTCATGTGCTTGATAATCATCGGCAATGATTCATACCTACCGTTTTATAATTAATTATAATTGACCTCAAGCACATGAACATGAGGAAGAATGCATTGAGTCATTGTCAATGTTCAAGAGGAGGACGACCGGTATTACCAGTGATCACCACTTCATCAGTTTTGACTCATACTTACCATTTTATCTGAAAGTGCAGCCTTGGCAATATGAACAAGAGGAAGAATATTGTATGCCTTAGATAAAAATAGAATCATTGAAGCTGCCAAAGTGAAGAGAGATCTGCGACGGGAAGGTGGTAGTGACCCTGCAATAGAAGTAGGGATACAGCTTGAGCTGAAGCGTAGAGATCCCATTAACAGGAAATCAGGCTGGTTCATTATTTGCTTCATGAGCATGCAAGAAATTGGACAAGAACAGTATAAATAGAATAAAGTACAGGCTAATTGCGCCCAATCACTTAAAAAATGTCCAATCACTTTTGAAGTTTAAATATTCAAATGGCTGTATATCTACATCTGCCAATAGCATTGCATAGCTTGTTAGTCTAGTATCCCTATGTTATGCACCAAGTTATAAACGTCACAAGAGCATGTGATATATGTGCCTCCCAGCTAGTTTGAATATAAAGTCCAGACCTATTCCATCTTGACACATGGAAGTGATATAACAATGACGACTTTGAGAACTGACCTTCTTGAAGAGAAAAGTTTCGTAAGAAAAATGCTAGCTGGAAACTTTGAACTAGAACTTCATTACTGGAATTCTGCAGGACAAGTAAACCTAATAGAAATGAAAAATAAAGCTCACAAAAATCATAATATTTTTAATGTAGCCAACAGAGTAAGTTCATCCACCGTCATTTCTAATTTGAATTCAAACCCAACTAAAGAACTATTTAAGGCTCAAGTAACAAGATAGCCCCAAAGTATGGATACATGATCCTCCCATCCTATCACAAGATGACATATTACTAAAACTTAGTGCTTAGTTAAGCAATTCCAATGGCATGGCATCTTGTGATAGGATGAAATTAACATGCCATATATACTCCCATAATACTTAGCAATTTTCTTTAAGGCTCAAAGTTCACAAATAGTACTCATATTTCCAAGTTATATCCCATGGGACCTAGTAAGCTGGAGGTACCATTGAAGGTTTTAGACTGCAATTAAGTGCCTACATTTCAAAACTTGCAGTAAGTACCATCTATTGGTTATGAAACGAAATTTCTAGCTATACCAACAATAATAAAAATCCCAAGTAGGGCTTTAAATTAAGCAAATCCCAGCTAACATAGGATTTGTTGTCTTTCAAAATAAAATAACATTTAACTCGCTGACAAGGTTTGTCACTAATTGTACAAATGGAAAGTTTGGCTCTCATTCACGGCATGTCTACTGATGAACCCCTGACAATATTTTTTTATCGGTAAACAAGATTTTATTAATCATAAGAATAGGCAACAGCCCAAGTATACAGGAACATACTCTCGACAAGATTAAAGCTACTTTGACAGGTCTTTTGAGGTTCCCAGGCCCCTAGCCAGCATCTAAAGCTACTATGACAATACCCTTGAGATACTCTTGACAAGATTAAAGCTAGGTTGAAAAGCTACTTTGACAAGTAATCCTATAGCTTGAGATATACTTGGCTTCCTTGTTTCACATAATGGTCAATTAGGTTGCATCAGTATCCCCTGGTTGTGTGGAACACAGAAACATGTGAAACACTACTAAATTACAATGCAAACATGCTAGGAAGAGGGATTATTATTATCTGAGAATCAATATCTGAAGAGAAGAACATGACCGAAAGCATAGAGGAAAAGCACAAAATCTGTTCATGTGGCAATTATTACCTTGGCCCGGGAGAAAAGCAATACCAGACTGTATGTATGAGCGATTGCTTCATAGTTATCGGGTGTATTTTCAGGAGAGATGGACTGAGCCCAAATTGATGAAAGCAAGAGAGTAATCTGGTGGCTACTCAGCCTGAGGGAATTAGACTCCTGAGGTTTAATATAGATAAAAACATTCAGTTACAATTGAAACTAAGAGCACTTTTCAACAACTGATAAATGGTAGCAGTGAACATTTGAAACTTTCAACCACAAATGGTCTTGGATATAGATCAAAGCCTGAAATTTGCCAGAGTCCAATCCAAACCCAGAAACCTCAATAGCTTTTATACAAATCCTTAGCCCCTGGAGCCAAGATTTCGCTCTCAACTGATGCCTAGGCCACTAAATGATGAGTAATATTTTAGGTAGCAGAGACGAATCAATGCTCTAAAGTTTTATCTGTGCTTTTTAAGGAGACTACCTTCTACTTCTATGTGTCATCCTACATTAACCCTTGTCAGTCTTAAAGCCGAAAATTACGCCATNTTTTTATGAACCGAAATGTTAGAGGCAATTAGCCACAACATGTTAAAAGTATCTGAAACATGAAACTGAAGTCCCTATGAGCTTCAAAACAAAGAACATATACGGGAACTAAATGCAGTTTTTAGAACAATGAAACTGTTGCGGAGTACATCCCCCCCTCAGTGAGAGGACTTATATGAGTGCCTCAAGACATATATATAAATAAGAGCGTTGATTTTTAAATTTTTCCAGCTCAAACCAATGCTAACAGTGCACCCACTTTAACTCATGTCTTGACTCGCAAGCTGTTTATGTATTCCATAACTTCACATAGATCACAGATTTTTCATATAAAAACAGAAGCATAAATCTCCAGTAACAGTGTAACACCAATCGGGGCAGGGACAATTTTTCGAGCGGGGAAAATCAACCGGGGCATACCTTGGCGGTGAGAGTGCAGCGGCACTGTGATTCGGTGAAGAATGAAGATGGCGTCGTGGGCACTGGGCAGCAGTCTTAAAGCCGAAAATTACGCCATGGCTCAAT
This sequence comes from Carya cathayensis, assembly GCA_011037825.1. NCBI lineage: Eukaryota > Viridiplantae > Streptophyta > Magnoliopsida > Fagales > Juglandaceae > Carya > Carya cathayensis. Next base: position 825,946 of record QGSO01000143.1, read on the forward strand.
GGGACAACCAGGGAAGGCTAAAACTAGAAGAGCCCTGTGACATAATGGATTTGGACATCTAAGATGGTAAAGAAATTTCCAAAAACTTACAGTCTCTCTATTTAAACTCTTCACATTATTTCCATCAGCTGTCATGGGTACAGAGGGACTTCTCATACTGCAGACCCGACTGTATGATGGCTTCAACATATTTTTCACCCCATTATTTATTGGTTGCTCCTCACTAACTCTATTATCTTTGCTATCTTCACATACAATTTCCGTCAAAGAAAACTTCTCCTTCCTTAGCTTCTCAAAAAGAGCAGCTGAAGAAGAAAAGACAGAGACAGTTCTTGACAGTGTCCGTGGAAGATCGGAGGCTGTCTTTGACTCAGAAATAGATGAGGACGGACGAGGGAAAACTGAAGATGGCACAAGAACAATAGAAAAAGTGCGATGAGCTCCAATTCGCGTTTCATAGTCTGGATGGACCATAGCTGGGAGTAACTGGTGAAACAAAGCCTCAGGGAAAGCCTAAGACAAGACAGAAATTTTAAATGCAAAATTAGACTTAAAATAAAAAGTAGCTGAAAATGAAATTCGCATGATCTTATAGTTTCTGCTTCTTGCCTTATTTTGATATGATAACTTGGGCAAAGAGGCTACAATTTCAGCTGTACGATAAACAGCTGAAATTGTAGTTCTGGCTATCACTGTAATAGTTGAGATGTTCTCCAACATCAAGGCCATAACCTCAAGAATTGGGCCTGCTTCTCCAACCTGTTGGCCAATCGCTACTCAGTTTTGTTTGAAAATTCTACCCATGATGGCAGATATCAGAGAAATATAACATAAACCCATTAAAGTATTTTCAGTGAGAAAGAAAAAATAAAAAGCAAGCATAAAAAAATAGTTGTAGCTCAAGTTCAAACTACGAATCTTCAATTTAAAGAACCATGGAGATTACTAATACCTTATGTGATAACTGCACGAGGCAGTCATCCACTGCTTCCCCAAAGCTTCTATTCCATTTAACGATGTCAGCTCCCAGATTCTCATCATTGAGTAAGGAGTGCATGCTCTTTCGCAAATACCTCATGGCATCACTTAATGCACCAATTATTGCCATAGAAGGCTCAACCTTTGCATCTTGAGCAAGGGACGTGGCAACCCGAACGATGTCAAGCTGCATGTCAGGTTGTTTAAGGACATTTCTATGATCAAGATGCTTAATTAATGTGGAAAGCAAGAAATGTGTATTTTGCCCTGAAAAATGTACAGAAGGTAAAACTCAGGAGATATTAACCATCAAGTACAGCTGAAAAATTGAACCTGCATGGAACCTCCAAGTGCTAAATAAGCAGAGAAAAATACCAGATTTATCCATTAAAAACTGCAATTCCTTAAGGACTGGGAGGGCAAGACCATATTCAGGAGACCACAAATTCCCATTATCAAAGTATCGGAACAAAGATTCCAGAACACGCCGCATGGTTGTAGCCTCCTTGGCTAGCTTTGCCAGGTTATACAAACTGATCCTGGACCAAAAGCACGGGTTCTTGGCATCTTCCCTGGGGAAGAAACCAAATAGAAATCATTGACAGGTGAAGGATTAAATACTAAAAAGTCTGAAGCATTTGAAAGATTTGGTGCCCAAAGAAATTACACTGTCACATTCGCTCTGCCCTTCTCATTCACAATTGTCTGCCAAGAAGGACCCCTTGTTGTGACATCAGGTGAAGAAGAGAGATGACTTTCATTTTTTAGCACATCTTGCACACAATGATTCTGACATTCCTTGTCGTGATCCATGTTCTCTAACTTTTTAGTGCGACTTTCAAAGTTCTCCAATACTACTGAAACAACCTATTTTTATTGAACATAAAACGAACAAAAAAATCCAAAAGATGGCATGGGTTATTAACTAGAATTTAGTCCTTAAACATTAATAAATAAATTACACTTTTCAAGCTGTAATTTCTGGTGATAAATTTTGAAGAATGCGGAGAATGTACGTAGGAAAGATGAGAGGAGACTATAAGCTTGTGCCACACAATATTGGAAATAAGTTGTGATAGTAGTGCCAAAGTAAACCATATGGTAGGGATATGGGAGATCTAGATTTAGGTAAGATATAACCACACCACTTAGAAAAACTTGGACTAAGATTGGAATAAGTATGAATCTGCTTACATTATCAAACTCCACAGAAATGTGAGAGTATTTGCCCATAAACCAAACCTACAGAGCAAAGTAGATGGTAAAATTTTCACTAAAATATAATAATATAGAATACCTAGGGTATATATAAATTTCTATTGGACAAAACAAAATTGAGATAGAAGATATGCTAATGTCATAATTTCAATATATTCTTAAGGTAACATGATACAAAGGATACACAGTCCAAACAAGAACAAAACAAAGAAATGAAATATGAGTGGGTGGAGTAAGTCCAATAATTACAATGAACACAAAGGTAAATGAAAGAAACAGTTTAGAACAGCCATTACATAAGCACAAACACAAAGAATGCAGCCATAAGGCACATGCTAGCAAGATCTTGTTCTCAATTTTGCATGGTTAAATAATATCATGATCAGGATCGGGCCATCATTAATCATTCAGAAGATTGATCATTTCTATCATATGCATGAGGCGAGAACCACACTTGGTGATGCATCCTAATTGTGGTGCATTAGAAACCTTCATCATTACATCTTATAAAGATATCTAATGCTTTAAAAAGAACAAGGAAAAGAATCCCATCATATCAATTTTTGTTCACCAATCCCAGAAGTCATCATTCAACATATCATTGAGAAGTATTTACAAGGTACCCCTGACAGCAAACCAACATACATATTAAAGAATCCCGAGAAAATCATTCTTAGTTTATCTAATGAATACGCAACAGGTCAAAACATTAATGCTAAGGGAATTTAAAAATGGAAAAGGAAAAAAATAAAAGTTAAGAATTTGTGTCATATGCTTCTTTTAATCTCTCCCTCTCTCTCTCTCTCATAAGGTTTCTTTTAATCTCAACCTCAAAAGGATGCCAAAAGGTTTTTATGAACCGAAATGTTAGAGGCAATTAGCCACAACATGTTAAAAGTATCTGAAACATGAAACTGAAGTCCCTATGAGCTTCAAAACAAAGAACATATACGGGAACTAAATGCAGTTTTTAGAACAATGAAACTGTTGCGGAGTACATCCCCCCCTCAGTGAGAGGACTTATATGAGTGCCTCAAGACATATATATAAATAAGAGCGTTGATTTTTAAATTTTTCCAGCTCAAACTAATGCTAACGGTGCACCCACTTTAACTCATGTCTTGACTCGCAAGCTGTTTATGTATTCCATAACTTCACATAGATCACAGATTTTTCATATAAAAACAGAAGCATAAATCTCCAGTAACAGTGTGACACCAATCGGGGCAGGGACAATTTTTCGAGCGGGGAAAATCAACCGGGGCATACCTTGGCGGTGAGATGTAGCGGCACTGTGATTCGGTGAAGAATGAAGATGGCGTCGTGGGCACTGGGCAGCGGCTGAGCAAAGGAAGAAGAAGAAGAAGAAGAATAAGAAAGGGGTGGCACACTCGCAGAGTAAGGGAGAAGACGAAATGAAGAAGGGCACTAGGGCCGGCTTGTTTATCTTCATGTAGCAAACGACGTCATTCCTATTTCTAGGAACGTCATCGTTTAAGTTAAGGGCGAAAAAAAAACACAGATTCAAAACGACGTCGTTTTGAATCTGTGTTTTTTTTTTTAAATTTGCTCCGAACTCCGACTCCGACTCCGAAATTAAATTCGGAGTTCCTCCGATTCCGACTCCGTGTTCCGAAAATTCCGACTCCGTCGGAGTCGGACTCGGAACGGAATTCGGTCGGAGTCGGAATTTTCAGAAATTTGCACAGCCCTATTTTTTTGTGCATTCTAATGATATGATTGATTGAGTATTAAAAAAAATTGATGCAGCCAATCACAGCAGTAGAATGCACAGAAAATAAATAAAAGTGACTATATGTAATATTACTCTATCACATTTTATTTATTTATTTATTTATTATTTTATTTTTCTTAAACTAATTAATTTATTTTACTAATTATCTATATACCCAGTGGCTCTCGTTAGAGCAAGGGGCATGGCCCCCCCGAAATTTGAAAATATATATATGTTAATTTTTTTATTTAATAAAATAATATTAATTTATCATGTATTGGCCCCTCCTCTAAAAATTATTTTGGTCCCTCCATAAAATTTAATCTGATATAAAAATAAAATAAATAAAACACATCTCATATACAATAAAATACATATTTTTATTATAAATAAAATTAAAAAAAAATTCTAACTATAACCAGTAGTATTTCTAAACTCTTTCCATTGTCTACATTGAAAGGGAAATAGTTAAAAATTTTGATTTAGATTCAATACTTGATGATTTTGTTTGTTTAAAAGAACGTAAATTACAATTTTCGACATTCTGTATTTCTTTTGTTTAATATATTTGTATGAATGTCTTTATATTATTTCAATTATATATTATTTTTGACATATCAAATACTTTTTTAATACATAAGTTGTATTAAACTTATTTGATTTTTATTGTAAATCTTCCTATTAGATTATTATATATCGTAAAAAAAATTATATAAAAGTAGAACAAAAAATATTTTATGTATATTGTTCTAGTTTTATTTGGCCCCTAGAGTAAAGTCCTGGCCCCACCACTGTATATACCACACATTTGGTAAAAGAAAAAAATAAAAAAAAAAATTATTTGTGATGTGTGATGTGAGGATGATGAGTAAAATTTTTCATTAAAAAATTATCTACTCCATAAAATATGCTATTTATATACAATTTATCCAAACCAAGCCAAAATTATTACAAATGTGACAACTCGGTATAAACACAATAATTTCGATCTTCCATATGACGAGTTGTCTCTCTCGTACTTTATCTCCCCTTTTCCAGACTTCCAACTCACACGTGAGTATGTCACTCCACATTTTCCAAACTTCATTTTTTATTGTACGAATGTTCTCCCCTAAAAAGTAGAGTATATCCGCCCTAATGAAAAATTCACATTTTGCTTCTCCCTACACATAGTAAGTTAACATGATAAGTTACTTTACCGTATTATACTTTGGGTATGTGAAAATTTTTCTTTCAGAATTTTTCTTAGTATGCGACGTCTTTAGTGGTGCTTTTGAACCACACTAACAAGTCGGTGTTTCCATCATGAAATCATCAACTACAGATGATGATGATTGGGTTGATGCCATGAGTATTCTAAAATACCAATCACAATTTCATATCACTAAAAAACCAATCAATAATGCAATGCATGTGTGGATTCAATGGAAATTACTAGTCATTGACTCAGATCATTAAAAAAAATGTCTGCAAATGCAATTGAACCTACACGATGTCTGTATTCTTGTGTGAGTGCTCATGGGTTTCTCTATCTGAATGTGAATATCATTAGACTTAGACTTAATGTGTCATAAGTGTATAAACAGAGTTTTAAGTGTGAACCAATATAAAATGAATCCAATAACTATAACAAGTAAAAGTTTCCAATTGATCATTGTTAAAAAAAAATCGTAGAAGTGTAAACCATTCTCCAACACAAAAGAATTGATCAAGTGCAATATAACGATTCTGTTAGGGTCGCTTAGGGTTGAAAATCGGACGGTCCGGACCGAATAAACCGACCGAACCGAATTGGATCCAGTCCGGTCCGGTCCAATTTCCAAGAGATTGAAGGTGTTCGGTCCGGTCCCAATCCAGGGGTTTTTCACCTCGGACCGGACTGAATGGAATTTTTTTATTTTAAAAAAAAATTATTATTATTATTTATATAATAGTTGTATATAATTATATATGGTATAAAAAAAATATTAATAGTCTAATATAGATTGTAGGTATACTTATACTAATATAGTTATATAAATCACTATAACTAATACTTCAACAATAGCTATAGTGACCTATACTAATTGTCTACTATTAATACTAATATACTATTATATGATTTACATAGTTATACTAATCACTATAATTAATATTATGTATAGCTTTATAGTATATTTATCACTATAATTAATATAATTTAATTATCACTATACTTATATTTAATTAATATAATTATCACTATACTATAATTTATATAGTTATACTAATCATTATAGTTAATACTTATATAGTTATACTAAAGTACTGATTCACCACAACTAATATTACTAATATATAGCTATATTAATGGTCTAATACTATTATAATTTATATAGTTATACTAATCATAATAAGTTAATAACTAAATCACTAGAAATATAACTATATATATTTAGTATGAATGTATTATTATATTCTTTAATATATAACTATAATATATAGTACTAGTATATATTAATATATTATAAGAGTTATAGTATAAATATAATATATAAATTATAATATACTAAATTACTATAACAGTATAACTAATACTAATATATAGTTATACTTATAATCTACTATTATATAGTTATACTAATTACTATAATTAAAACTAATATATAGCTATACTGTATACTTATATAGTTATACTAATACTATTAGTCTATTATATAGTCTAAGACTCTCAATTCTAATATAGGCTATATAGTTATAACTAATACTAATATTTATATTAATACTAATAATGTAGAATATAGTTATACTAACTAACTGATTCAACATAACTAATATTACTAATATAATATAGCCAAATTGAATTACTAATAGTCTAATACTAATACAATTATATAGTTATACTAATCACAAATTTATAATAACTAAATCATTGTAAGTCTATATCTATATATATTTAGTATCAATATATTACTATAATCTTTAATGTATAACTATTAACTATAATATATAGTACTAATATAACCGAAAAAAATATATAGTACGAGTATATATATTAATGTATTAACATATTATAAAAATTATAGTATAAATTATAATATATCATATATTTGTAAATTTATAATAGTATTAGTATAGTTAGCTTAATATGTAATATGTTAGTATTAAATCACCATAACTACATAGAATATTAGTAATAAGAGTATTACTATTATTTAATATAGTATTACATATATTTATTAGTTATAGTATTAGTACTAGTATAGTTATTAGTACCAATAGACTAATAGTATTAGTTATTAGTATTACATATGGTTACATATATTAGTATTATTACTAGTACTATTACATATAGTTACATATATAGCTATCACTATTATTATTATTACATATAGTTATTAGTTATAGTATTATTACTAATAAACTAATAGTAGTAGTGTATTACTAATATATATAATAGTATACTATATGTATATATATTAAATATATCATAATATAATTAATAAGTATTAAATAAAATGTCATTGGATAAAAAAATAAAAAAAGTAAAAAAAAGGTCATAGGGTGGACCGAACGGACTGGACCGGTCCTTAGGAAGTTCGGTCCGGTCCAGGGTGGGAAAACCCTGGACCGAATAGGTCCGGTCCGGTCCGCAAAACCTCCCCGGACCGGACCGGACCGAATTCACCCCTAGGGTCGCTTAGCCTCATTTCAATCATGCGGGACCCCCACCCCACCCCAACCCTGCAATCTACCATGCCCTCAGATTTTACAACTTTATATCCAACAAGAATTTCTAAAGGTGTGCATCAAAACAATAGGGCTCTTCCACTTGCAAATACAAACAATTAGAATAGATTCTCCCTAACAAATTGTACCACCAACACAGCGTGGACAAACACTACTAGTCCATGGTGTTGTAATTCATTTTGTAGAGGAAAAAATTGGCTAGGATTAAATGACTAAATGATAAGGTTTATCTTATCATTATTTGATTAAATTTGGATGAATGTAAAATAAGAGATGACTTTATCTTTAACAACATTGAGTTTATCTAGAAGTTTATAAGGTTGTTTAGATAAGTCAGTTACATGAATTTCGAATCCATAAGAGTCTGCAATTATCAAGACCTGAAGTTGAACACAGATAAATTACTGCAGAAGAGAGTTATCGCGAAATGTTAGCAATTCGTCAGGAGACGTTCTCACGATAGATTCTATCCGTCAGCAGAATCCTAGTTCAACTGGAACTCTTTCCAGATTGTCTATTTAAGAGATCCTATTGGTTAGGATCTGTGGAGATTTAGATCTGCATATTTTCTAGATCACTTTCTAGTGCATATTTTGGTGAGAAAATTCCTTAGTGAATTTTCATATTTGTGATCTCTCATTGTGTGTGATCGTGTTTCAAGCGTGAAGGATCGTTGATTAGATTTCAGCCACTGGAGTTCCAGAAGGGAAGTCAATAGTTTGAAAATAGCTAGAGATTCTGGCTGCTACTGCGATAGAAGACAAATGAGTCATTTGTCTGGACAAGTAAGAGAGTCAAGTTACAAAGGTTTTGTAATTGATTTTTAAATAATAAGATTGACTTTCCTGGGTTTGGTTGCCCCGGAGGGCTTTACTTTTAAAGAGTTTTTTAAAGGTTTTCCTTCGTAACCAATCGTTGTGTCTTACAAATTTATTTATTCTTTTTTAGTATTTTGATTCATTTAATAATTATAGATATTGAGATATAATCAATTTGTTCAAGAATATTGGTAAACAATTTCGTGGTTTTACAGAGATACATTGAAAATTTCACATCTATTCTTACATCAGTAAAAATTCTCTAGTTCCCCCAATGAACCTGCACAAGGAATCTCATTCAGAGATGCTCATAAAAAAAATTGTGCACCACGGACCAAAGCAATTCGTATTGCTTCGCATGCATTGCATCGCCAACACATTCGTCAAATCTACTCCGTATAGGAGACAAAGATCCTACATCGTTCAAAGCACTCAGATACTAGAATAAATCAAATTGATTTGGTCCTTCAAGCATTTGAAATCCTTTTTATATTGGTGCTTGAAGCAAGAATGGCACCACTCATTGCCTTAAGTATATATGCATTAATGTGCATAGACGATTATTAGCTTGACAGGGAATCTGCGGAAGGGATTCCATTTTTTAAGGAGGATTCCAAAATGTAACCCGGACCCACCATCATCATCAATCATAGGGTGATATGGTGTCTTGGGTTCAGTGATTTTCTGTCTCACAGACTTAATTGCTTCAATATCCTCCAAATTAACCGCATCCCATCTCACACGACCACTGTTATCCAAATGGGACGAAATGCCAAGATATTAGTATACATTGAAATTAAAATTCATAATATTCTAATATATAGAGTAGTTAAAACTCAATAACAAAGAATTAATAATACCATACAGAAATCGAAGGGCACAAACCGAATATCCTACTGGAAAACGTAGAAAGTAAAACTAGAAAGTACAAACCCCAAAAAAGATCTTGCACCCACAGTACCAATTAGTCTTATGGGCCATAGGCTATGGGCTGCTAAATCCAGATAACCATGGTAGTGCACTTTGGGATGTTGAGCTAACTTTCGAAGTAGAAAATGCAAAATTTTATTCTAATAAATTAAACAAAATTTGCAATAACACTTGTTCATGCTTCGCTTCTATAACTTCTAGACACAGTCTATGGTTGTAAGGAAATAACTCTTTCACTTTGATCTCTTTATATTTTAAGACAAACCCAAATACACAGTCTCACCCGCCAAAACCATGTATAGGGTAATCCAAGAAACCTCTTAGTGCATAATCGAAGCCCGGATGTCTGAGTCTACAACTCATACCAAGCCTGCCTTTTGGCCGCATCCTAACAAGTTATAATTCTTTTCATGAAAATTTGTTTAATGATTTTCCAGAGTTTTCATAAATTTAGTTTTTTAAAAGATTTTTCCTCTAAATAATGAGTATATGTAGCATCTATAGAATTTGTATTGTAACATCCACTTCATCTCCATTATCATCTAAACTAATTCTAATCACTAAACACCCTCACTTCTGAAGATATAATGATAATCAACTTCTTGATTGATTATTATCTCCAAAATTCTATTTCTAAAAGTGGCATTGTGCATGTCATCATAGAGATGTCAAATCGTGTTAACGGGTTGTATTCGTGTCATATCAAGACATATACATTATAGTTAATGGGTCAACCCGAACACGACCCATTAAGGGTTTCATGTCAAAATTTTAAATTCTAACACGACTCATTAAGATAACGGGTTGACATGACACAACCCGTTAGTTAATCATACAAAAAGGTTAGCACAACACGACCCGTTTGGACATGAACACAACTCATTTAGGCACGAATACGACCCATTTAGACACGAACACGACTCCTTTCAACCCGTTATTAATTAAAATTACAATATGACTAAAAATATAAAACTAATTCTTAAAGAATAATATCAATATTTCTCATTTTTAACCTATAACAAAACTAATAATACAAATTACAATATAAACTATAAAAATACAAAACCAAATCAAAATCCACAAAGCAGAAAAAAAAAACACTAAAACCAAAATCTCAACAATACCAAATATTGGCATAATCTAAATTTACAATTCAAAAAATATAAACATAAACACATTATAAGGGGGAGGCCTCGCCGTTAGGGCCGACGGGGCCATGTGCAGTAGACAGTTCTGACGAGCATGACCAGATTTGCGGTGCCCAATACGTTTTCAATATACTGGATCTATCTTGGCATTCTCAAACCCACTCTCGAGAGGATGCAGATCAGATCAACACTGGATCTCTCTCAGCACTCTCGATTTACTGGAGTCAGTCTCTTCGTCTCCTCTGAACTCTGTCAACGCTTCTGCTTCAATGGAGTCAGTCTCTCTGATCTACTCTAAATCCCTTTGCCCAGGTTCCTCTATTTGTAAAGAAAGAATTGGAAAGCAATAACCATAGTAGAAAGGAAGATTTGCGCGAGTTGACAAGCCTACAAAAACAAACTTTGCAAAAAAAAAAACCCGCAAAAAGAAACTTCTTCCTGTAGAAACCATTTCCAAAAAGAAACTTTTGTTGAGCTAAGAACCAAAAAATAAAATAAAACTGGCTCTTTTCAATGGCGAGCTCCTTGAGCGTTTTCTCATACAAGCCGATCAGGATCTCCCTCGCATTTGGCACTATGTCAAGGTCCACGAACATCTTTCAACTTTTGTTATTGTATTTGTGCTGTCGACAGCGTTGGGTTTGAGAGAAGATGAAGTTTCTACTTTATGAGATGTGAATTTGTATGGGTGAGACCATGAGAGACGAATGCGACGGGCGTAGTCACTTTAGTGTTTTTTAGGTTATAGGTTAAGGGTAAAAGTGTAATTTTAAATTCTTAAAGGTTATAACAAGTTAACCTGTTAGTGACCCGTTAAAAAATAGGGTGTTAAATTCTTCCTAAATGCTAAATGGAGGAAGAAAGGGAGCTCTTTTTACCTAAAGATAGTACACCTCCCCACGGATAGCTAGATTTAGCATTCATCTTTATCATACTGACTATCTTCTTTACACATAACCTTTGCTGGAAAGGCTATGAGAGGTCTGTCTTAGCGGGTCAACCCATTAAGGTCAAACTCAAACCCTCTATTATCGTGTTGTGTTCATGTTGGATTAACGGGTCGTGTCACATATTGTCACCCCTAATACCATGCATGGCCCTTTTACGTGAATAGTACTCACCATGTACTCCCCTTTTTGCATATTGCATCCAAAGTGTACTGAGTGCAATGGCGAGGAGCTGGGGTTCCTGCTTGGGCGGGAAAAGATTTACTTGCTCATTCTTTGTATAGTGTTTTTCATAAATGTAAAAGTTGAAAAACTAAGAACACTTATCAGAAAAGGATGTTATCTGCTAGTCTAATAATTATTTAGTGTGCTGGAAAATTGTCATTCTCTCACCTCTAGTGTAGAGATTAAATCAGATTTTACAGACGATGCCAACTGTTGATGTCTAAAAAATACATAACAGGTTAGAAGGGGAAAATGAATCATTTCTGGCTAGCTATGAAAATTCGGGCCTCGATCAGTATGGTTTGGAGCCATTGGCAGTGGTCTAGTGCGACTATACAATGTCGCTGTGTACATTCATAGTAGTGAAAGGAAAATAAGTGTAGAGAAAGTAAAAATAGATAAACATATAGATTTACGTAATTCGGTATGTTGCCTACGTCTACGAAGCATTTTGGGAGGAAAAATCTACTATAATATGTTTATTTATAGTCTCTCATAGTTTCTCATTTTTCACTGTATAATGTAGATATTGAATATATTTATTAGAAAAAACCCCCTTGCTACAGCTTCCCTTTGAGAGATTGAAGAAACTAAAAAGAAGTCGAATTCCCCGAGTCGTTTGGCCGATTGTTTTTTTATCCGACCCCCTTTCCGCATGCATCTCGATAGTGGTGAGGAACGTCCATTTTGCATATATGACATCTTCCTACTTTTTTCGCTTTTTTCCTTCCATTTTCGCTCTTTTCTCTTGTTACCTTGATTCCTTGTCCCCCTCTTTGCACCATTCCCTCTTCCCTCTTTCTTGTTTTTGGCTCTTAATGATGGCCTTTACGGCTGGCTGGTCTTGGACCTTAATATTTTATCCCTTACTTACACTCACTTTAAAAAACAGATAGGATCCTAGCCTCTCTTATTCATGGTATATTGATAATTTGATACTACGTATTATGATACCTTGTATATATCGGGGTCATTAGTACATTACTCATTCCGGGTAGTATTGGTACACGAAAAAATGGCATGGAAATTTCACTATTTTCCATCCAAACATTGAAAAAAAATTATGTAACGGAAGAAAGAAATTTTGTTAGCTATTCACCACAAAACCTTAAAAAAAAGGCGATTTTTCTTACTCGACCCAAGAGACGCGTTCCTCTCGTTTAAGGTAGGTAATTCTCATTTCCTTTGGAGGGCGAGAAGGTCATATCGTGACATAGGAAACGTCACCACCCCATCACTACGCGCTCTTACACTCCAGGGCTCTGATAGTCTCATCTCCTTTTGTTGGCAAGGATGTCGAAAGTACCCTCGATCACTTACTAGGGCAGAACGACACGCACACTCGCATCGCTGCCTCCTCCTCCTATTGCTCGTAATATATCTTCAGACCTCTGCGATTCATTCACTATTATCGGCATCTTTTATTCCCAATCCAAACAAAACTGTTTTTTTTTTTTTTTCTGAAGCTCTTTTAAAAGCCTATCCAATTCTGAATAATGAAGAAGGAATTCGCGGTGCCGCCGGTGGTGTTCCCTTCAGGCGGAAACCCCGCGGCCGGAAGCGGTGTCCAGCAACGGAGAGTTGCGGCGGCGCCATTTCAGCCTCAACGACCTACGGGATCCAGCATCCCCTTCATGTCTTTCGACATCGGGTCCGCAACGGCCTCCACCTCCTCCGCCTCGATCTACGGTGGGCCTATTGGCGGCGGAGGCGGCGCACCCGGGGGCGGGGGCTTTGAGGACGAGGAGCCGTTGCTAGACGAGCTCGGGATCCACCCGGACCAAATCTGGAAGAAAACTAAGTCGATCCTCAACCCGTTCCGGGTTAACCCGGCCGTTCACAAGGACTCGGACCTGTCCGGACCGATTCTTTTCTACATGTTCCTCTGCCTCTTCCAGCTACTCGCCGGCAAGATCCAGTTTGGCGTCATACTAGGCTGGATCGTCGTCTCCTCCATCTTCCTTTACGTGGTGTTCAACATGCTGGCCGGAAGGAACGGTAATCTCGATCTGCACACTTGTACGGGCGTGCTCGGCTACTGCATGCTTCCCTTGGTGATCTTCTCTGCGGTGTCGCTGTTCGTGCCGCAAGTTGGCGCGGTCCGGTTCGCTATCGCCGCGGTCTTCGTGTTCTGGGCGACGAGGGTCTGCACGGGTCTCATGGTCGCGCTCGCCGACGGCGGCGACGAACACCGAGGACTGATAGCGTATGCGTGTTTATTGATTTACACTCTGTTCTCGCTGCTTGTTATATTCTAGTGAGACATGGTGTCCGGTGATTGGAAATTGAAAATTTTGGTTTAATAGAACACGTGTTCTTTGTAGATGTTCTTTTTTGCCTATCATCCACATGAATCTAAATGCTATAATTAGAATGCATTTTATGTCGTAGAAAATGGAGATGGTGCTTGTAAATAATTTGTCTGAGGTTTTTAGGTATTTATTTTTTGGTGTGTTATTGTCGAATTTGTGAAGCAAATGGGTGTTTGTGGGCTTCGTTATGCTCTGCGGGGCTTCTTTCACATTGGTTCATTCTTTGGTATAATGTTGCATTTCTTAGGATCTTTCAAGGTTATGAACACCTTTCATTTGGATCTGTTTGCTCGATTAGGTTTTTGGCCCTTTATCCGATTATCCTTTTGGTTCTCTAAAATTCTGTGGCTGGTGTGTTCTCTGGCAGAAACATCAGCTTTACTGAAAGCATTTCAATGGTAGTGAACAAATGTGGCTATTCAGAGACCTCTATGTTTCCAGCTGCCAATAATCCATTAAGCTTTTAACTTACATCTCACGATCTTTTATTGATGATGGGGGAACCACCCCATGGTAGAGCCCTTAGGACTCACCCATGGAACCTAAACCCCCGGGGAGACTAGCACAGCAATCCACCGCCATGGCCTCCCACTTAAATCGCAGTTTGATCCCAGGGGGAATCAAACCTGTGACATGGGGCTCATGCATACAAGTTTGCCCTCACCACTTGGGCTACCCATTTGGGTTCATGCAGTTTGATCCTAAGGGAAGTTGAACCTGTGACATCTCATGTTCTTATTTTGTGAATGCTGAAAGCTAAACGAACACTTAAAAACTACAAAAATGGTGAGAGTTGCATTTGAAAATTCACATTGAGTGAGGATTATGAGCACCAAACTCAGTGTAATGGGTAACAAAGTGTTCACATTTGACTACCTTTCTGCAACTACATGTTTGATTTCAGTGCATGGGTTAATTGAAACAAATCACTAGAGGTTGTTTGGGCGTACTTGTATTATTTACTCTGTACCTTTGTTGTGCATTATATCCTTGGATTCATGGTGTGAGTTGAACATCAATCTAATGATTCCTTTGGCGTATTAAGGGGTTTGGAAGGGCTTGCCCTTGTTCCTACTAAAATAGTAGAATGACTTTGCAAATTTCGTGATTGAGTACTCTATCCAAAAGAACATCCTTCTTGAGTGTGCGTCTAATTGAAATGTGGCTATCTGGGGAGTGGTAGATGCCTCGGCCTTCCCATCACAAATTGACCTGTACATATTAATCATTTTAGGAAAGTTGTCAGCTTAACTTGGAAAAATTGATTTTTCATTTTGATAAGTCCTTTTGCATCCCATGGTTGATAAATATAGCAAATGAGTGGGAGATGCGCCTGCCTTCTCTTTTGCACATCAGCCTGTTCTTGGTAGTCTTTCTCAGAAAATTTTCATGTGTTAGGACCTGTCAGTTTAACTTGGAAAAGAGGATTCATTTCAATGTGTTTTTTAATCTCTTGTTCAATAAAGACGGTAAAAGCTTTTTTGTTTTTCATAAGTAAGAATGAAATAACTGTCTTCTTATTAATACTACCATTTACCTATAAAAAAAAAGAAGTAAGAATGAAATAGAATAAATCAAAACCAGGCAATTTTATTTTGAAGCAGTTGTTTGTTATGGCAGCCCCCCCACCTTGATGGTTGGGGAATGCAATCAGTTCCAATTAGCCAGCTCAAAGTTCTAGCATTTAAGCCTAGAACTTGGAGGAAAGCCCCCTTCTGATTAGAGCAGCATGGTTTATGCGCTTTGTTTTTGTTTTTTGTTTTCCTGGGATTCAAAACGACAATTTATATGTTATACAGACTGGGTTTGCCGAGTGCAGTGAAGTTTAATCACAAGTCAAATCATGTATCTGTATATTGGTGTTTTCAATGTGTTGTACAATTTTTTAAGGGACATGAAAATTGTTTTAGCATCCTTATTTGAATCTGAACGTGGTGTTTCTTTTAAACTGTATCAGTTACTCATGAGTGATTATGGATATATGGTCCTGGTAGACAAGAATGCCTATGGTTCAAGTAATTGTTACCGTGTTGCAATGATGCTGTGGTAGTTTTTCTAGAGTATATCTGGTAGATTGTGCTTGGATTATTTTCAAGTGCAAGGAGATGTCAGTCTAGAATTTTAAAACTTGCCCTTATAATTGTCCGCAATTGTGTTTTATTACTACTTAAGTAGAGGCACTAAGGGCTTTTCCTCTGGTATGTTTGGACGCATTGTTGTCTGTGACAATAATCTCTTAACAAGCCATGGATTCTGCAGTGTTCTGCATTTCCTAGTTTTAAGTTGTAGGAGAAACGTCATCTCCTAGGTGCAGATTTCTTGTTAGCTTTTATGTGCAGTAAAGATTTTTTGTTTTGTTTTGTGAGGATTCTGTTCAAAATTTATTCTGGAATATCATTTCCATTGGTGGTTTTTAAAATGAAGTATCGTATTTGATATATGATAAGAAGGTTAGAGATGATACGCTTTGAATATTGAGTCCTTTCTTGAACAAATCTTAGGTAAGGGTGTATGATGTCCGTTAATACCCTAACCTTGATGTCTGTTTGAAAATGTGTTCCAGGTTGACTTCTAACCCCTTGAATCAGGATGATGTTATATTGTGTTATCTAACTATCTGCTTGGAGGAGGAGTCCTGTTTTTGGAATTGTTGGTCGGGACTCAAACTACCATCGCTCGATTATTTATTCAATCGAGAATATGTGCAAAATCCTGAGTTTTTGTTGAGGTAGTTGGGTCTACTTCTTTCGACTCTGTTTGATGGTTTTGGTGGATGTGAATCAACAGCTTCACTTATGGTTTAGGTAGTCTTTCATTATGTGCTTCTTCTTCTATACTTTGAAAGGGCTCCCTCTGTTCATTGTCATCGACCAATTGGAACTATACAGTAGATGGTAGATTACTATTAGCAATAGCAGGAAATATTGTATTCTCTTTTTTGGGTTTTTCCCCCCCTCCCCCACTACGAGCCCTCTTGGTAAATTCCGCCGCAGCAAGGATTGGGTGGTACTGGGAAAATAATTACTCGATGAAACTTAATACCTGAAATTTGCTGGAATATTAACTTTAGGTCTGTGCATCCGCAGATTTCAAGGCAATTGAATTAGTTATGATTCTGAGAACAACATTTGAATACCCTTTAATATACCACTATAGATTCACCAGATTGTATGTCAGCAATCAAAGATTCAGCAGATGGTAGGTTTCGAAGTTGGTCAATAAAGGAGGAAAAACCACGGTTTATAGTTATTCAGAAATTTCAGAACGACCTTAATGCATTTGTTGTTTTTATTTATTTATTTGAAGGACCATAAAAATGAAAGTACAGTAGAAAGTTCTCAATAAAGTAATAAACATTATTGTTTTTTTTTCTCGGCTAATAAACATTATAGTTAACAAAAGCAAATCGAGAAATAAATTAAGGTTGTGTTTAGTTGTTGAAGTAAAATTCATCTAAGCTCATCTTAAATCAATTATTGATGGGATCTATTATTTTTTCAATTTTTCATAGAAAAATTTATCTCAACCTACTTCATTTATTTCAATCTAAAAAGTTAAAATTTATTTCGATCTAAAAAAGTTAAGTCAATTTCAATTGGATTCACAAAATATTACTATTCATAACTCAATTCAATTCATCTTTACATCTAATCATAGTCTAAATAATTATAATTGAAGGAGGATTTGTGACATTGAAAGTACACCAGAGGCCGTTTAGATTTAGAAATATTTTCATCTCATCTCATTTCTATAACTTTTTTAAATTTTCATATAAAAATATTATAATTTTTTTTTTTAAATCTCAAAACAATAATAATATTTTATTTAACTTTCAATTTTTATATAAAATCATCCCTTCTCATCCATCTCACTGTTTAAACAACCTTTAAAATTGTTCGTGTTAAGTGCACTAAGCTATATATGCGTGGTAGCCACATATGGGATGATTGAGGTCGCCATTAAGCGGGGAAGCTTTTAATGATGGGACAAGTATAACAGCTGGCGTTTCAATACGTTGGATTTATACTCCAATAGCATGAAGAAAAAGGAGAAATGTTATGACTCACGAGGAAGAAAAGGAGATGGGAGGAATAAACTAGAGAGGATTGGAATTGTGAAAGGGAGAGTCTCTCATTTTGTCCTGAGAAAAAAAAAAGGAGATCCTTCTCCACTCCTCTCAACACAAACAACTTTAGCGCACGTTACGGTGCTTGTAGATTTTTCTTCAACCTACTCTTTCAATAGTCTTTTCCTTGATTAGAAGTGTACCTTACCTTTTTTTCCCCCTCCCTGAAGAGAAGTTATTTACCGCAAAATACAGGATTATGTTTTTCTTTTTAATGAAGAGTTTTAGAAGAACAGTTGAAAACGAAAGAAGACAAGGACGGGCATTATGTCAGCAACACGTTGGATGGAAGTAAGAGGAGCTGCTAAAGATGCCATTTTGGAGACCAACCTCCAAATCCTCTTCACAGTTACAGATTTGTTGAAGGGCGTTTTACTTACCACCTTCCCACTACCCAACCACCAATAAACTTGGGACATATATACGAGACCACAGAACTTTTAATGCAACCCCACAAACGTAGCTAGCACCATCATGGCGTCCCTTGTGGAAGATCCTTCAGAACATGATGATCTTTCTCTCAAAGGTTTAGCAGACATGGAGGACGAAGACCTTTTCGAGATCAATCTCGAGGCCGTTAACAGCATCCCTCCTCCACATTACTGGGACAGCTATTTCACGGCGACCGGAAATGCACTTCTTGCCAATTGCCTGCTGCCCATATCCGACGTATCTGGGGCCATTCCGATTCTACCCAAAGATGTTTCCGGCGCATTTCCGACCGTATCAAAATCATGCGAATCGTTGTTGGCAGGGTCGGACATGTTTGTTACGATTGCGGAGCCGATGCCCCTTGGTGAACTTCTCAGGTTGCCATTCATGGGGGCTTTTGGGGTACCTCGGAGAGTCAAATGAAAGCTATAGTGCAAATTCTAAATCAATCAATGTGGTGGGCTCTTTTTCTTTTTTGTGTGAGGTCTAGTGAGCCATCAACAGGAAGGAAGATTAGCCCCTTTTGCTGTAACAATCATGTTGTTGTATACGAAATTCAAAGGTTCCACGAACTTAATTTTAGTGTTAAATGTTATAGCTTGTTTTACCTTTACATTGGTTTTTTATTTTTTTTTTATTGCCTTGTCCTAAATTATTTTCCCGGCTTTTAGTAGCAAGGGGCTGGGAATGGGGCAGACAATTTTGAACAAGTTGGACACTTGGACCTGAGTCTGGACTGGGCTTGAGCTTGGCAAATCAAGCTGCACCAAAAGTTCTTGAATTGGGTTTGGAGCAAGGTTTGTGGCCGAAGTATAGGTGTTCGATATTAATAATCCATTAGGATGTTGGTTGGAAAGGATCCAAATTTAGGGTAGCTAGGACCCTAGGTTTAGGGGTGTAAATTAGTCCGGGAAAAATGATTAATTTTTTTCTTTTTCTTTTTTTCAAATAAATCAATAAAAAAATTTATTTAAATTATTAAATTAAAATTAAGTGAATTATTTATGTGGATTAGGTAATTAACTCATTAAAAAAATATTTTATATGGTTAATGATAATAAATTAGATAAAAATTACATCATTAACTTATATTATTACTATAAAAAAATAATATATTAAATTATTAAAAATATCTTAAAATATATATATAGGATTCGGTCCATTTGGTCTAATCCGATCCAAAATTTGTAAACTCCGGAACCAAATTGAATGTCAATTGGTCCACACATTTTGAGACTAAGATTGACCGATCCCAACTTTGGCTTAGACGATTTCTTCGATCTATCCAGACCGGCTTGCGGCCTTAGCTAGGTAAGGGAAAATCATACCATATTTTTTGAGTTTTTCAATTTGATTGTTTATGTATTTTATTTTAATTTTTAATTTTTTTATTTAATGATCAATGATTATTATTATATTAATTTTTTTAAATATTTTTAAAAAATATTTGAAAAAAAGAGAGTACAATTTGTACTTAGGGTACATCAAGTCTATCAAGGTCTTATAGAGTATAGGGTCTATGGTACGTGAAACTGAAAGTGTAGGTCCTTACCTATTAGTGGTGGTACAAATAAAGCCAAATAGCAGTGTCATATATACTCAGATATAAGGTACATATTATTATGCCTCCTCGATGGCAGAGTACTTCAAATTCATTTTATTTTATCTCCTTTCTCTCAGCCTATTCCTTACAAAAAAGATGCATGGGAAGCCTTGGAATGAGTAGGCAGCCTAATGACTCTCGATCAGTTGTTCATGATGAGAATCGAGAACAAATGCGAAAGCAGAAGGAAAGAAACAAAAAGAGAAAAGAGAGGAGAGAGAGGAGAGAAAATAGACTGGTACGTAGCTAGCCTCGTCTGAATACAGTAGGATTACTAGCCACTAGGGGTCATACCGTCATACAACAGAGGTAGATCAAGCACGCTTAGTGTGGGACGCTATAAACACTACCCCCACCCTAGCACGGTGCTAGTAGCGCACACTTTAAATATCCGATTCATCGAACCCTTTTTGTCATTGTCATAGAAATGAAGCCCTGCTCAAATTTCTCAACCCCACCATCATTACATTCGGAAGTTTCTTCAGTTTTTTTTTTTTATTATTGGAAAAATTATATATGTAAAATGAATAAAGAAAGGTTTTAGAGTACTGCAACGCATGGTATTTACTCGCTATATTTAAAGAGCCAAGGTAGCTTTATATGTTGGTTTAATGAATATTTTATAACGGAAAAATGAAAGTTATAGTGATGAATGTATAAATGTCGTATAATTATTTTGATAAAAATAAATAAATACATAACGTATATGGAATAAAAATTAATTTTTTAATAATAGACTTTACTAAACGACTACACGATACTTGCATACTCTATAATTATATATTTGTGAAGAGTTTGTTGGACATGGGTTTTTGGGATCTTTCAAACTTGAGAATTTTATTTATTAAAAACCTCCACTGATTAAGAAAAATAATCAGAATTAGATATTTTGGGTTCTTTTCAAATAATGGAATTTTAATCCAAATTATAGCTAGCTTTGAAGCTTTACAGGAACTTTTAATCCAAATTATTAAACGACTACACGATACTTGTATATTCTATAATTATATATTTGTAAAGAGTTTGTTAGACATGGGTTTTTGGGATCTTTCAAACTTGAGAATTTTATTTATTAAACACCTCCACTGATTAAGAAAAATAATCAGAATTAGATATTTTGGGTTCTTTTCAAATAATGGAATTTTAATCCAAATTATAGCTAGCTTTGAAGCTTTACAGGAACTTTTATCCTCCGCGCGTCATGTATTGTACATAAAAGTTAATTAAAAAAAATCTAGAAACTATCAATTTCAGCAACACTAGACGGAGTCACGGACGGTATAGAATTCGAATCCATTTCTCAATTGCCTTCTTTAATCATATCTTACGTTGAAAATTATTCAGATTTCTGAACTATAAGCAGTGACGGGGGCTGTTTCAATTCAGGATTTATTTCAATTTATCGTATATAACCATTATAACTTTTATAAAATATAATAAATAATTTAATTTTTTTAAATCTTAAAATAAAAATTATATTAAGAAAATTATATTTTAATAATATTTTATTCAATACTCAAATCTCATCTCAACTAAACTTTATAAATATGTTACCGGCTAGGCATTGAGTAGTAATAGGAATGTTTTAGCTTAACTAAATTTATAAAAATAAACTCATAAATTTATGAAATAGTTAAATATGACACATCAGATTGTAAAATTATTTTATTTTATAATAGATCTAATGTTTTACATAAATATATATAAATTTATAAATTTACTTTTTTTTATACGTACATCTGGGAGAGCGGGATTTCGAACTTCAAACCTCAATTTTGAAATCCGAGACAATCAAGCAATAGCCTTTGACAATTTATAAATATACTTTTATAAAATCTCATTATACTGTAACAGTCATTCTCAATAACCATACAATATAATTTTTATTATTAATAAATTAATTACACACGTCTTTATTCTTTTCATAGCTAGCCAGTAAAAGGGTGTTTGGCAATTTTACTAAAAAAAAAATGTCATATACATTATTTAGGATAATGATATACTTACTATTCTCTTACCACCTATCACAACTATATAGTATATTTGAAAATTTTGAGTTTTATTATTTTTACGTAATTTTTTAACATCCTTAATCATTAATAAAGAAATAAAAATATATACAAATTCATTAATAATCACTTTCTTAATCATTAAGTAAAAAAAATTAATAAAATAAAAAAGAATAGTAAAAGAGTGGTAGTATGGTAGCAAGCTTATCATTATTCTATTATAATTACCGGCTAGCGGATGGCTAATCCATTAAAAATAATGATAGATTTACTGCTCCTCTACTACTCTTTTGCTACTATTTTTATGTTTTTTAACTTTTTTGTTTATATAATGGTTAATGAAGTGACTATTAGTGATGTTGTGTATTTTTTTTAATGATTAAGGATGTTAAAAAAATATTTAAAAGAAAAAAAAATTCAAATACACTAAAATATTAAAAAGATGATAAAGAGGGTAATAAGTGTATCTTCATCCATAAAACCTTACAGTAGTGCTTGAATTGGCTGGTCATGGGAGCTTAATTTGTTGTTATTCAGAATAAAACGTTTGCAGCCATTAAGAGGTACGTATATATACAATTACAGCAAAATTTATATTTCCTATATATGGAACTATTCCCAATTATGGTAAACTGTGAAGGTCGACGACACTGTCAAAAAACGTCCGGCCCACGTCCAGCTATGCACTTCGCTGTATACGACATGTAATTCAGACTATAAGGGAGGTGAGAAACGATGGCCGATGTGATACCGATGTACGGTCGCCCTTACTTTTCTTCAAGGCTCAAGCTTGGAACCACTGTGTAACATTGATGAAGCCAACATACTCATCTGGAAACAGTAAAAAAGTTGGACAGAAATGCACGTTGGGTTAGTTCCAGATGTCCTTTATAATATGATTCTGCCATTGAAAATAAAAGGCTTCGTTTTCCACATGTAGATTATAACTATGAGCAATAATATATTATAGTAGTAGTGTGTGTATATATTATATAATCACTTAAAAAAAAAGTAAATTTTACTATTAAAAATTTAATTTTACTTATTTTTTTAAAAATAATTAAACAATACTTACACACTTTACGCAAATATCAAGTACTAGCCCAGCTAATTTATAGCCTTGACAGAAATAGATCACAAATACATAAGATTTCACTGGCTGGAAAGCATAAATGACAGCGTACGTACGTCACATATACAGATCAGGGAGTGATTCTTTTTATCTGCATACTTTATTTAATCACATTATCACATAGACGGTAATGGATCGATCTAGGACAGAGATCTAACACTTGAACAAAAGCCTTAGTAGCTAGATTATAAGTACTCCACTTTATTCTAATAGCTAGGTTTCTGCAGTAACATGGAGTTTTTTTTTTGGTTTGCTTCAGTACTTAATTGGCTATCTAGCGTCTTCTTGCTGCTGTTTCTCTTTGCGCATTGAAGTAGACGGCAGCAACTGGGAGGCCGAGATCGTTTTCTGCAGCAAAACTTCGGGTGTTGAAGTTATCCCTTGAAGAAGGTGGCGTTACTGACTGCCTGCGTCTCTGCTTGAACAGAACAAACACAAACCTATGGATTCCTATATTAGGCTTTGGAACCTCATAGCTCACTACCTCCCTTCCTGTAATGTACAAGAACCCACCAAGAGATCAGTTACTTACAATAGATCAACACCCTAGCTAACTCTGTAACTCTCTTTTTATTGATTTGGAAGAGATGATCAATAAACATACCAAATGTAGCATCAGTTGTGCCAGGAATGTCTGTGACTACCCTGCAGATATAATTTACAGTATTAGTTCTGCCAGGTCTATTTTAATTAACTTAATATATTAAATCATACTTCCAAAAGTATATTTCCATCCTTTTGATCTCCTGCATATTGGTTTTCTTTTTAGATCGAAGTTTGAATTTTAAAACCGGTAATAGTAGTACTGTTCTTAATTATTCAGCAGCATATAATTAGATTACATACATTAATGGTCACGCTGAAACATTAGTATAAGAGCACAGAGATAACCACACATATATGTTCTGGCTGTGACAAAGTTAGTTAATCTTCAATCTTGTATATTAGAAAGTATATATATATGCATGTTATCTTTTCATGCTTAATTAAGGGCATGACATGAGATCATCATGTGCTAGTATGACCAGTACAGCCGAGAATTCTTGTCAAATTGGCTGTTTGTAATTAAGTTTGTTTTTTGTTGGACAGAGCCAGAGGTTATGGGTTACCAGTGCAGGTGCTCCCTTAAATAAGGATCACTAGGGCCAGGAACATCTGGGTCTGTCATGACCTGCATACAAAAGGAACACAAAAAAGGTGCACATAAAATCATCAAGAGGACTTCAGCGGTGGAGATATATATATATATATATATATGTAGAAGTAAATATTAATGCATATGTATATGCTATATGCAGATAAAAGAGGAGATAAATTAATGGAGGAAATTATTTCAATATACCAGTGTAAAACAAGATCTCATATCGCCCCCTTGAATTTCAACCTTAGGTTTGGTGTTGACTGTGGAAGGATAGAATTCGTGCCCATTGTAGACCTGCTTGTTATTGTAAGTGACAGTCATTTTTATGCTTCTCGTGAAAGAATCGAGAACATCTCCAATGACTCTCCCAACAATGAGAGGTTCTGACATTTTTGCCATTGAAAGAGAAAGCTAGGCAGAAAAGGGAGAGAAGTGATCTAGGAAATTGAGCAGGCAAGATAAGTTGCGAGATTGTAGTTGGAATGGAACCTGAAGCACCTTATTTATAGTACTTTTGAAGTACCTACAAGTCACTTCAGACGAAATGTGGCTCCAGATTGAGTATAAAAAGAATAGAATAAGGGAACATCTAAAAAAATCATATCGCTAGGCCCGTACTAGTACTCTCCCTGTAGCTCTCTATCTAATGTGGGGCACATCAAGAGTTTAATGCCTTGCTTTCTATAAACTCTTTAACAGTACGTGAAGCCCGGCCTGATCTCACAGTACTGCATGGGTTCCTAGCAGGGAATTGGTTCGAATTGATTGGCTGTATTCCTAACCAATAATCATATCTTGAAACTATTAGCACTATATATATATATATATATGTATTAGCTAAGGGAGGTATCGAAGATTACCAAAACACACCATTTTTTTCCTTACCAAATTATAAAGCCTAATCGCTCGCATCGAAGGAGAACGAAATTCCATTAACTTTGGTCGTCAGAGAAAATAATTAATGAATTACTTGTTTGGGGTGTATTAAAAAAAAGTACCTTAATTGGCTTGCCATCCGAACGAGTTTTTTCTCAGAATTAGTCGGAAGAGACATTTTAATGAAGGGTACTAGCTACTGCATGCGGCACAAGCTATTCCTAGCTAATTTCCTACGTATACAACAGCTTCAAATTTCATGAAAGGAATGATGGGCCAGCTAGACTTTGATGTAGGCCGGTCGCTAGTTAGCGCAATAATGAGAAGAAGATAGTTTGTAAAAATTGAGTACATCCAAATATGCGGCGGGCATGGCCGGATTTTCCAACTAGCGTGCCCTCCCAGCAGAATATATATATATATATATATATATATACAGGAGTACTGGAGACTCACTTGATATATATAATTAATGCTCAATCCTTGTCACATTGAGCGTTCAAGGCCAATTAATACTTTCCTAATAAATCGTTCTTTGATGCAAGAGCTGCTGGTAGCGATGCATTGATCATGATTTGGATCCTTAACAGTTTTTGTCTAAACTCTAAATATTAGTTCTAGAGCATGATCAGAGGATTTCAATAAGGTGGAGCTCGCGTGGATGATTCTTGGACTAGAGAGGCGTAGATGTCATGTCCTTGCTTTTCAAGTTGTCATTCCTGATATCTCTCTGATCTTCAAAAGAAGACAAAATAAATTAAGGAAAAACAAGAAACCTCTATGCATGGATTCTTCTTGAACGTTGATCAAGGCTAGAACTCTTAAAGGTAAGTCATCTTTTGCATTTAAGGTTATACATAGGAGAGAAATCGTTGAATGGAACTCTTAGAACTTTCCTAAAACACTCGTGCACAAAGGAAATTTACCAGTTCTAGAGATTCTTTCAGAGCTTTATGGCATAAAGGAACTCCACCAAAACTGACGAGGGCAGTGAGCTGCGTGAGTGCTTAGAGGTCATCTCAAAGTAAAAGAGATTCAGTTCCAAAATGGGAGGGTTGAAGAAGGTGGATTTTCCATAACTAGAAGCTCAAGTACTTTTATGTATATGATCCCATGCATGCATGCTGTACTGGCTCATCTTCATGTGATAATTCTCAATTAATAATGCACCATACAATATATATGCATGTACGCACCATCTTTTATTCCCCCCTAATAAGGATCCTTATTCCTTGATCACCCGCGTTTGTCTAGCTTTTCCTAATATTTTAAGAACAATCATGTTTAGCATCGATCGTGATGCTTCCAAGATCTATATAACTTGAACTTGCTTTGATATCTTTGAGAAAGCTAGATGGAAGAAAAATCCGATGTAATCTATCATATGATATATGCATAATCCTTTTTTACAATCATTTATATATACAAATATATTTCAAATTGAGGGTATTTTTGTAAAATGATGTTATTTTTTATTTTATTTTATGAAAATATCCCTCATTTAAAACACGATTATGAAAAATATTGGATATATGATCATTTTCTTAATAAAAAATTTAACTCACAAAGGAATGTTAATATTTTCTACTTTTTTTCTTATATAGTTAAGAAGCATATCATATCATACGTTCATCTTTGTTTCATGCGAGTGCAAAAAAAAAACGCACATTATTACCTGAGGAGGTCTTAAATTTTGTTACCCGGCTTGAAATGCAAATGAAAACAGTATTTATTAGGAAGAACGTAGATCAGTCTTTTGGGTCTGCGGCAACCAGGCTTTAATCTTGATTAAGCAATAACGATTGGATTGGGCTTCACGACGGTTCCAGAGAAGCTTTTTACTTCACAGTTGGGCCGATGACCAATATCCAACATAGATTAATGGGATGATGATTAGGTGGCTGCAATTCTGGAGGCCCGGGATGGGATCTTTTCAATTTTTTAACAAAGAACTTATTTTATCCCTCAAAATTATTATTATTATTATCATTTAAAAGAAAAAACAAGATTAGAATTGAATAGACACATGAACGATCTCGTATTTGAATTTTCTTATTTATTTTTTTAATAAAAGAGGTGGAAGTTCGCATTTAAAATTTTCCTTTAGAAAATCAAGCTATATGCCATATGTTCACAAATTTTATTACTATTTTTGTTTGATTCTACTTTGAGGTGTAACGTAACGTTATGTCTAATATTTGAATTCTTTTATAAGTTTTGCTATATATAAATAAAGTAATGTATTAATATGCGTATTAATGCTAATTCTTTCATATTTAAAATTTAAATTAGTACTGTTTTTAATCAAATCAACTTTTTAACCAATCGCATTCGATTAATGCATATATTAATGCGTAATTGTGATTGCAACTAGATTTTTCCTTCGTTTATTTCTATTAGCTGTATTTGTGCCGTCTCTCTCTCTCTCTCTAAACCCAAAAAAGAAGGAGAATGAATAACATCTCTTTCTTTCCAATTGCAGGAA
Source organism: Carya cathayensis (assembly GCA_011037825.1). Lineage (NCBI taxonomy): Eukaryota > Viridiplantae > Streptophyta > Magnoliopsida > Fagales > Juglandaceae > Carya > Carya cathayensis. The sequence continues at coordinate 853,769 of QGSO01000143.1, forward strand.
TCAATTTTATAAAGAAAAAATCTAATTATAAGTACAATTGTGTACTAATATGTGTATCAATTTAATGTGATTGGTAAAAAAATAGATTTTATTAAAAACAGGACTAACTTAAATTTTAAATATGAAAAAATTAATATTAATACACATATTAATACGCGATTTTACTTTACTTAGCAAAACTTATTGACAAATTAGTGATGCCTAACTATTGTCCCGCAGCTCAAGACTGATACTCATCCAATGAAAAGTCAAAATTACCCACAAAACTTTTGCATTTACACCACTCTGTAAGGTTCTAAACTTACGGGAAATTAGTAGAATAAACGAGGCCTTTTTAGTCCTGCAAAGTTGTAAAGGCAAGATATCAGTAGCGAGACTCTCCGCAAGCCCCAGCATCAAAAACTCAAAACCGAGTACAAAACACTCTCTGATCTATCTCTCTCTCTGGGTCTTTGACTTTTGGGGTGATTTTGTTACTGGGTTTTGGTGGGTAATTTGGGGTGGAAATGGCGGGGGGCGTGAACAGGAAGATATCGGCCGCGTCTGCCAGAGCTCACACCAGAAGAGCTAAGCAAAAAAGTTCCTTTCAGCTTCCCTCAGGTAGGTTGTCTGTTTTCGTTTTCACCTGATCCATTGCTGTTATATGATTAAATCTTTCATTGTTCCTCGTTCTTATCGTATATACATCGGAACCATTGCATCGTCTCTATCTTGGTCGCTATTTAATATTTTATTATTGCGAAAGAAAAGAATGCCACAGAAATCAGGCTTTTTTTAAGATATCTATAATTTTTCTATATAATTGATCAGTTGATTATTACGAATTAGATCAATAGAATGTATAAAATGGAATTTACATGCAATTACATTTTAAGATGGTTTTTATGTAAAGATTCAGAATTGCGTCTTCTAAGTGGAAATTCAGTTGTTGCTCATGTAAACCTTTTTCTATGTGATGATGCGAAAGAAAGTTTTTTACTTGAAACTTTGAAGTTGGAACAAATGGGTACCTGTCCATGGTTGTTGGTATCTCATAGTAGACATTCTTATCGTTTTTTTCTTTTATATTTTCATAGTTTATTTTAAAGTTAAAACTATTGCAATTGGGAATTTCGAAAGAAATATTTATTTAGTTATTCAATTAAAAATGGCTGAGAAGTAGTAAATAAGAGATCTTACGTAAGATTGAGGTACACGTGTCATTATAGATAGAGAATAAATAACTTAACATAGAGTTTTTAAGATTTTTTTTAAGGTTTCTTTGTACTTGAGAAAAAAGAATGAAGTCCGAGATAACTTAAGATTTTACTTAACCATAATTTTTTATGCATATATATGTAAAACCATAACCCCTAAGGGTTGGCTCAGTGGTATGCTCCATCTAGGTCTAAGATTCAAATCCGGGGGGTGCAAACAATTTGTAGGGTTCACGTCCCATCGGTGAAAAGCCAATGAATTTTACTTGATCCGTGTGATGAGGACGTATTACATGGGTTTGGGGTTTAACCAGGTAAAAGACACTTGTTTGTGCGTTCTGCAGAATTTCTCTTCATGAAACAAATATATGTAAAAATCATGATATTTTATCTATGCTTTAATGTTCCAAAATTCTTTGTGATGCACAATTCAAAGCCTTTGAAAGTGATTCACATTTTCACGATTTAAAAACTACGTATCTCCCCTCCACCCCCCCTCTCTCACTCTATATATATATATATATATATATATATTTCTGTGTTATAAACGTTGAAGGATTGTTTCCTTCAAGTGGCATCTGTTTGCTTGGGAATAGTAATCCACGGTGAAGTTGAAATAACTAGTACAAACATTTGTTCTATACTGGACAGTACTGCACAACTAACTGGGTTATGGTATAACTAGGTCATTGTGTACAAGAAAAAGAGTATTTACCTGGAGAAGCACTATACCCAATATGTGTATTTCCCAAAACCTTTAGCCGGTTTAATATCCCACTTCTTGTGCATCTCACCATAATATATCACCTCTTGACTTTGAATTCTAGCTTAAAGAACAATGGAGAGTCAGGTCATGAGTTTAAACTCCACTGGGTGTGCATCTTAACGATCCATATTTGATATTCATCACCTCTAATTTTTTAACCCGTCAATCACAAACTTATGCTGTTGGAACAGAATTTTCTCTTTGCAAATTGCCCAGGCGTTATTTGAATATGTGCTTGAGAAAACTATGGCCTCAACAGCACTACCTGACAATGGCTGTTAAGACCACCATACTTCAATAGTTTGCCATACTTCTATAGTTTATAAAAAGCCATTCATTCTAAATAAATGCGACGCAGAATAATCATGTCCTTGGCATAGTTTATATTCTCAGCCTATGGAATTTAACAGGTTGATTAATTTTTCTCTCTCCATAATTTAGTAGAGTTGCTCAATGTTTTATCCAATCCTTGTGCTGTTATTTCCTTAAAGCTCAAAATTTGCAGGGCTATTAAAGAAAACAACAGTTTTGTTTATGGTGGGGTTTCTAGCATGGGCTTTTAAGGCAGTCCAACCTCCTCCACCGAAGATATGTGGTTCCGTTGATGGTCCCCCTGTTACAGCACCAAGGATCCAACTTAGTGATGGAAGGCATTTGGCCTACAAAGAGCATGGTGTGCCTAAAGAAATGGCGACCCATAAAATTGTCTTTGTCCATGGTTATGATTCTTGCAGGCATGATGCTGTTGTTGCCAAAACTCTATCCCCGGTACTTTTTCATTGGTTTACTGTAGTTCTATATTTTTACACCTATCTAAGTTTAGATATGATATTCTTAGATTTGTTATTGTTTGAATTGATGGTGGGTTCTTCCAGGATATAGTTGAAGAGTTAGGGATCTACATTGTTTCTTTTGACAGACCTGGTTATGGGGAGAGCGATCCTAACCCAAAGAGAACAGTGAAGAGTATGGCTTTGGACATAGAAGAACTTGCTGATCAATTGGGACTCGGATCCAAATTCTATGTAATTGGTTTCTCCATGGGTGGGCAGGTTGTTTGGAGTTGCCTCAAGTACATACCTCACAGGTATGAATTGTCTTAGCTGTATAAATAAATGCAAGAGAAGAGAGGGAGACATAAAGAATGCCTGCATTTGTTTGTGTAGAGAAAAAAAGAGAGTTTTCTACCTACTGTTTTTGTGCCTTTCTCTTATGCGTGGGATACTTGTAACACTAACAGGCTAGCAGGAGTGGGACTGTTAACTCCAGTGATTAACTACTGGTGGCCTGGTTTTCCTGCAAATTTATCTAGTGAAGCCTACAATCAACAGTTACAGCGAGATCAATGGGCACTTCGTGTTGCTCACCACACTCCCTGGCTTACCTACTGGTGGGAGACACAAAAATGGTTCCCTGGTCTTAGCGTTGCAGCTCATAGTCCTGATATCCTTTCTCACCAGGATAGAGAACTCATGTCTAAGCATTCCGATAAGGAAAACTATGTGGTTAGTATCTAGCTTTTCTTGGAATTTTAACTGTCTCAAAATTTCTTTGATTTTTTTCTTTATTTAAATTGAAATTACTTCACCTTACCTTTCTGTCAATCTGATGAAAATTGCTGTGGAGTGAAGAAGATTAATGATTGGTATTTGTGACCAAGAAAGTGTTCTTCTGAGATTGTAGCTTGCTTGTAGTCTTGGAGATCTTTGTTATGACACCGATAGTGGTATGAGATTAATTATTGATAGCATTTTATTGACACTCTACCAACATTGACAAGCAAAGATTAAGCTTTTAATAGGGATTTAGAGGATTGGCTTTATAAAATAACAAGGGATCCCCTTGCCTTAAGCCTTGGAAAGTGCTAAAAAAGCCAATTGGATAGCCTTTCACCAAAACTGAGAACCTTGCTGTCAATATGCACCATCTAATCCATGTACACCACCTCTCCCCACAGCCACATCTCCCCAACAAGTACAACAAAAAGTTCCAGTTGACATGATCGTAGGCCTTCTCCATGTCTAACTTACACAAGAGACCCAGCTTACCCGCTTTTATTCAACTATCAAGACATTCGTTAGCTATAAGAACTGAATCTAGGATCTGTTTTCCCCATACGAATGCATTTTGTGGGTTCATAATGATCCGTCCCAAAACTCTACTCAGTCGGTTTGTGAGGTCCTTGGATATAATCTTATATACTCCATTCACAAGGCTAATAGGCCTGTAATCCTTAAATTTCGATGCCCCATCCTTCTTGGGAATACGTGCAATAAATGTGGCATTGAGGCTTTTCTCAAATTTTCCAACTGAAAAGAATTCATGAAATATCTTTAGTAATTCCTCCTTCACCACTTCTCAGCAGGTTTGGAAGAAGCCCATAGAAAAGCCATCCACCCCTTGTGCTTTATCTTTTACCATCTTTTTAACCGCTTCATGAACCTCGGCCTCCTCAAATGGCTTCTCCAACCAGGTGACATGCTGCTGTTCAATGGACTCAAAAGTTAGCCCATCAATCTTCGGCCTCCACCCCTCAGGTTCGCTAAATAATTGCTCAAAATAACCAGCCACATGATCCTGGATCACCGGGATCTTCGTACAAACAGCTCCATCAATATTCAATATCTCAATGGCATTGGTTTGCCTATGAGAGTTTTCCACTCTATGAAAGAACTTTGTGTTATTATCACCTTCTTTTAGCCACAAAGCCTGTGATTTTTGCGGGCAAGAAATCTCCTTGAATAGGGTGACACTTTCTAGTTTTGAGACCAGTTCTGTCGTCCGAACAAGTTCCTCTAATGAAGTTGGTTGTCTCTCCTGAGCCCTTTCAAGTTGGCAATGTTCGTAATATCCAGTCATTGGCTAGCACTCTTGGTTGTAAGGTCTCTTCATTCCATAAGAATTATCTTGGGTTTCCTCCAACTCTCGGGCTAAAACTATTTGGGATGCAGTGATTGTGAAGATTAAACGAAGGCTGGCAGGTTGGAAGCGGTCATATTTGTCGAAAGGTGGTAGAATTACTAATCTTCCTACCTATTTTTTATCATTGTTTCCAATTCCTGCAAGTGTGGCGGCATGCATTGAGAAAATGTATTGTGACTTCCTTTGGAGCAGACTTGGGGATGAGTTTAAATTTCATTTGGTTAAGTGTGGTACGATATGCTCCCCAATCTCTTCTGGTGGCTTAGGAGTAAGTAACCTGAGATTGTTCAATCGGGCTTTACTTGGGAAATGGCTTTGCGCTATAATACCGAACCTGAAGCTCTATGGAAGTTGTTCAGGAAGTATACAAAATGAGACACCTAATTACATTCTAGAAAGCCAAAAAGAAGACAAAAACTCATGAACATTCTCTCCCTTTAGTACTGTAGTCGATAAACAAGAGAGAGAGAGAGAGAGAGAATACTTTGTTCTGATTTATTGATGAATATTCAACTATACATATACATAGGGTAGTGACCATTATACCCTCATACTATACATTTAATTACAACTATGTATTCCAACACTCCCCCTCAAGCTGGGGCATATATATCATATAAACCTAGCTTGGAACGAATAAAATTTAGCCGACTATGACAAAGTGGTTTGGTAAACATATCTGCAAGTTGATCGGCAGACTTCACAAAGGGTGTAGAAATGTCACCACTGAATATCTTATCTCAAATGAAGTGACAATCAATCTTAATGTGTTTAGTCCTCGCATGGAATACAGGATTAGACGCAATATGTACTGCAGCTTGATTATCACAAAATAACTGAAGGGGGACAGGAGCTGGAAACCCAATCTCATGATGAAAGTGTTGCAACCATGTTAGCTCATGTTATCTCATGAGCTACTACTATTTGCTTCTTACTCTTCCATGTAACCAAGTTACCTGGTACAATATCCAGTAGTCGATCTTCTATCTGATGGAAATCCTGCCCAATTAGCATCTGAAAAAGCTTCAATTCTAACATGCTCATTTGGTCTATACAACAACCCAAGTCCAGGAGCTCGCTTAAAATACCGAAGAATGATTATAGCATCCCAATGTGAGACTTTGGGCGTTTGTAGAAATTGGCTCAATACACTTACTGCATAAGAAATATCAGGTCTAATGATAGTCATATAATTTAATTTTCCAACAAGTCTTTGATACCGACCTGGATCTCCAAACAACTCACCTTCCTCTTTCAAGAGTTTACGATTTGGATCCATAGGAGTGTCAATAGGCCGTGCACCCAACATGCCAGTTTCTTCCAAAAGATCAAGCACATATTTTCTCTGAGATAGGTTGATACCCTTTTTAGATTTACTAACTTCGATTCCAAGAAAGTATCTAAGTTTACCCAAGTCTTTTGTCTGAAACTGATCATGTAAAAATTGTTTCAGCCTGACGATTCCAACTGAATCACTCTCAGTAATTACAATATCATCTACATATACAATCAATAAGATATGACCTGCATTACTATGCAGATGAAATACCGAGTGGTCTGTTTGGCATCTATGAAGACCGAATGCCAATACACTATTAGAGAACCTCCCAAACCATGCTCGAGGAGATTGTTTCAAACTATATAATGCCTTTTTTAACTTGCAAACTGTACCTCGACACTCCTCTTGAGCAACTGAGCAACAAAACTAGGTGGTTGCTCCATATACACTTCCTCATTTAAGTCACCATGTAGGAATGCGTTTTTAACATCTAACTGAAATAAGAGCCAATCCAAATTAGCAACAAGAGAGATCAATACCCAAACAGATGAAATTTTAGCAACGGGGGAAAAGGTATTGTCGTAATCAATGCCATAAATTTGAGTGTAGCCCTTAGCTACCAAACGAGCTTTCAAACGTTCCACAGAGCCAGTATGATGAAATTTGACTGTGTATACCCATCTACAGCCAACAGATTGTTTTTCCGGTGGCAGAGGAACAAGATCCCATATCCCATTATAGTGAAGAGCATCCATTTCATTTTCCATGGCTGTCCTCCATCCCGGATCAGATAAAGTATCCTGAACTGTCTTAGGAACATAAACTTTTGACAGTTGAGAAGTAAAAGATGAAAAAGATGGAGATAAGGCATGACAGGAGACATATTGGCTAATCGGATGTTGAGTAACACAAGAACGAGTACCTTTTCGGAGAGCAATAAGTGGAGATTTTGAAGCACTAAATAACTCGGGGTCTGAAGACGGAGACAAAGTTGGTGGAGGCAGGGGAGCCGGGGTCCGTGAGTGACGCGAGTACACCTGTAGAGGGACAAGAGAAGGTACTGAAGGGGGTTGGGTAACGGTGATTGTGGAGGAGAAAGGGTTAGAGTAGGTAAAGGTAAAGGATCACACTCAACAACTGAAGACGTGTCTGAGAAATAGGGTATGGACTTAACAAATGTGACATCCGCACTTGTGAAGTAGCGTCTAAGGTTAGGACTATAGCAGCGATATCCTTTTTGAGTTCGGGAATAACCAACAAAGAAGCACTTGTTAGCACGTGGATCAAGCTTATCAAAGTCTGGGCCAAGATTATGAACATAGCAAACACACCCAAAGATTTTGGGTGGAAGAGAAAAGGATGGCAATGAGGGAAACAAGATGGAGAAGGGAGAGGAGCCATCGAGGATAGATGAAGGCATACGATTAATAAGGTGACACGTAGTAAGAATACCATCACTCTAGAAACGTTTAGGAACATGCATGTGCAGTAAAAGTGCTCGGGTTACATCTAACAAATGACGATTTTTGCATTCAGTCACCCCATTCTGTTGGGGTGTGTAGGAACATGAAATTTGATATTCTTTAGCATTGTCAGAACGCAAAACTTGAAATTTTTATCTAAATTGAGTTTTAATTTCTTTTCGAAAAACTTATCAAAAAAAAATTTCTTTTCGAAAGACTTTGAATATGGAAAGGAGTTCAGATCGTGCTTTCATCAGAAATAACCATGTCATACGAGAATAGTCATCAACAAATGTAACAAAATATTGAAACTTGTTTGATACAATGTTGAATGGTCCCCATATATCAGAATGAACCAATGCAAAAGAACAAGATGCTCGATTATCAACTCGAGGTACAAAAGACATACGATGGTGTTTACTAAGTTGACATGCTTCACAAGGAAAGGGAGACACATTTCAAAGATCCCTAATTTGACGTTTCAGATGAGAAAGTGATGGGTGTCCAAGGCGGCAATGCCATTCAAAAGCAGAGGAGGAAGTGAGGGCTCGAGTGGGTGACTGCTCAACGTCGAGGTAATACAGATCACCAGTTTCATGCCCCGCACCAATCTTCTTCCCCGTCTTGAGATCTTGAAAGATACATACAGAAGGAAAAAAGGTCACTGAACATTGAAGATTTTGAGTAATTTTACTAATGGACAGCAAGCTAAAGGGAAAACTAGGAGTATATAGAACAGATGATAGGGATATAGAATCAGTGAGTTTGGTGGATCCAATGCCTGTAACTTTAGCAAGAGAACCATTAGCAAGAGTAACGCTCTTGGGAAATGACATAGTACCTAACTCAGATAAGGAATGAGAAAAACCGGTCAGATGTTCATTTGCTCCTGAATTGATGATCCATGGATTTTGGGTAGATGAGACAAGACATGTAGATGTTGTACCTGGTTGGGTGAGAGTAGCTTTGGAAGATGAAGCCGCTCGTATGACTAAAAACTGATCATACTCATCTTTCGATATATCTCTAGAAGCAAGTTGGAACTCGTTGCCTGTGATTTAGAGTCTTGGCAAATGGCCTGATTAGCGGACCCAGATGGTCTACCATGTAGATCCCAACAATAGTCCACCGAGTGGTTAGTGCGACCACAATGGGTGCACTTACGAGATTCACGACCTCGAGTGCGGTTACCTCTGGCATCACGTCCCCCATGTGCACCTCTACCACCCCGACCTCCACGCCCACCAGGAGCAACATAGGAGACAACTAAAGCGGATCTCTAATTACTCTGGTCAGAAGATAACTAAGATCCTGGTCCAGATAATGTGGCTCGCTGGAGTCGGGAGAACACATCTGGAAATGAGGGGAGCTGTGGGCTTGCCAGAATTTGAGAGCCCACCGACTCATACTCAGGTTTTAGGCCAACTAGAAACCGAACAACGTTGAACTCTTCACGTTATTTTAGCATAATGGAAACATCAGAGGTGATATGTTAATAAATTTTGAGTTCCTCACATATGCTCATCACTTGAGAATAATACTCTTCCAAGCCCAAAGCACCCTGTTCCCCAAAAAATTGTTGACACAACTCATAAATACGAGTTGTGTTTCCAACACCTGAGTACATCTGTTTGAGGTGCCTCCATATCTCTTGAGCAGTGTCAAAGTGTACTAAACTAGCACAAATATTAGGCTCAATACTAGTTAGCATCAAGGAGCAGATTTGAGCATCTTCTTGCTCCCATTGAGCAAAGGTAGAACTAGTTGAATCAGACATTGAATCAACCAAGTGGATACGACAAAGACCCTTACCTTTTAAGAACATTTCAATAGATTTTGACCACAATATATAGTTTTTTCCATTCAATTTCACGGTAGTCATAGGTATATTAACGTTTGGTGCAATAGATAATGACTCAAACTTAGCCTCCATGGAGAAAAATATGAGAATATGGATCAAAAACAAACAAACACACGCTGGAAAAATAGAAACCAGCTCAACAAACCAAATTTCGGATCTGTACGGGTGAAAAACAGTGTATACCGATCAGAACAGCCAATTTCAAGGCCTGAACCGGCCTATATCGGCCCTGTTTCGGTCGGAACCGGTTCTGTTTCGCCGGAACCGGCTTGTATCGGCCCTATTTCGGATTCGGGCGTCTCGGATTCAAAAATAAAATCAAACTGCGAATAAGCTATTCCTAATCAGGAATAAGGAAAGCAGGATTACCGTATACCTGTTGCCAAACGGGTGCTATTCTAGATAGGAATAAGTTCTTATTCCAGATTGGGGGCATGCACAACCACGGATAGAATAGTACGGATAGAATAGTGGGAACTTGTAGCCAAACGCCCCGAGACTCATTCTCCGGCTGGCGATACACCGTCCCTCCAGCAGCCGATGGAGACGAAAACTCACCGGAGTGGACAGACCACGCTGGTGACCTCGATTCCGGTGTCCATTACCATAGATAACCCCTTATGTCACCGGAAAAATACTCTAGAAGGAGTTGCCGGCCGAACTTCAACTGAAACTTCACAACACCACCAACGACCAACGACAACCACCAGCACCCATCGAAAAACACCACTAACTCTGTCACACAACCACCACCGACTACTCACCTCTCTGATACCATATAGTCGATAAACAAGAGAGAGAGAGAGAGAATACTTTGTTCTGATTTATTGATGAATATTCAACTATACATATACATAGGGTAGTGACCATTATACCCTCATACTATACATTTAATTACAACTATGTATTCCAACAAGTACAATAGCAGAAAACCATTGAACAAGAGAAAACGCAAAGAAATTCGATATTTCCCCCACTACTTACTCCTTGTTGTTCAAGGACGTGTCATTCTTTTCTATCCATAAACACCACATTAAGCACAAATGTATCATCCTCCACACTGCACACAGTTGAGAGCTATTATGATGTCTATTCCAGCATGCTAATAGATCCACCACACTCTTGGGCATAACCCAACTCAGCCCAGCTCTACTAAGGGCTGGTTTAGATGGTGAAGTATTCTACTATTCATTATTTTATCATTACTTTTCACCAACTTTTTACCATTTTATACTACTATTCACTATTATTAAATATTTTTTCATTACTTTTTCACTACTATTTATAGAGTATTTGAGATCACTCCACTACCCAAACACAACTTAAGAATGCTAGCCCATAACTCCCTAGCCACCTCACAATGTAAAAGTAAATTGTCACTCGATTCCCCATTCTTCTTACATATGCAGCACCACTCCATAACAATTATACCACGTTGGGTTATGGAAGTTCTATAGAAGTTGGTGATTGATTCTAGATACGGAGGCCTTTTTTTTTGTTGGTGGGGGGGGGGGTGTTCTAAAGAGGCGAGCGGGACTTATGGTGTGGGTTTATGGAAGCATATCAAGCAAGGGTGGGGAACCTTTGCTCATCATACTAGATTTGTGATGGGAGATGGCTCAAGAATTAAGTTATGATATGACATATGGTGTGGCGACAGAGCTCTCAAGGACTTATTACCTGAAGTGTTCATGATTGCACGTGAGAAAGAAGCTTCAGTGGCCGAACTCATGGAAAGGGTTGGGGATTTATTCCAGTGGAAAGGGCGGCCCAAGATTGGGAAGTCAGCAACTTTGAGAATTTCTTCAAGCTTTTATACTACATGAGACCGAGCACTTAAGGAGCTGATACTTTGTGGTGGACACCTACTAGGAAAGGTACATTTTCAATTTGCTCTTTCTATAAGGCCCTCACACACTTGCAAACTAATCACTTTTCCGTGGAGATGAATTTGGAGAAACAAGGCCCCCCCCCCCCGGGAGGGCGGCTTTTTTGCCTGGATGGTAGCTTTGGGGAAGATTCTGACAACAGATAACCTACAGAAATGTGGGGTGATCGTGGTAGAATGGTGTTGTATGTGTAAACAAAGTGGGGAGACGGTAGACCATCTCCTCCTACATTGCGATATTGCTAGAGCACTTTGGGTCGAAGTATTTAGCAGGGTAGAACTAGCTTGGGTCATGCCTTCTACAGTGGCCGAGCTTTTGGCATGTTGGGTCAATCTCGGTGGTATCCCACAAATTTCAGCAATGTGGAAAATGATTCCTATATGTCTTCTATGGTGCATTTGGAAGGAACGGAATGACAGGACATTTGAAGACACAGAGCGTTCTATGGAGATCAGATTAATTTTTGTTAGAACTCTTTTTCTTTGGGCCAGAGCTGTAGATTTTAATGGCCTTGATATTCATGAGTTTCTTGTTTCTCTTACTTCCTCCTAAATAGGTGTTATCTCTTGTATACCCCCTGTGTACTTGGGTTATGCCCATTCTTATTAATAATATTTTAATTGTTTGCCTATTAAAAAAAAAAAAAAAACAACAAGAGAATCAAAAGCTCCACCCTCATTGTTCTCTGGGCATAGGTTTTGGCCTTCTATGTACAGCTTTCTAGCCTTTCTTTTCTCCTTTTTGTCTTGCAAAAATTCTACACGGAAAGAACATAGAGGCAGGGTTGCAAAAAATTTTATTGGGAATTTTTTTTTTGTAGCCTCATTTGTTTGAATCAATGCTTTTGAAGGACCTATAAAGGATCCCTTGAAAAGATAAGTATTATGAAAGTATTAGGACATTAAGGGACAGAAATGCTACCGTACTTTTTTGCAACTATATTCATTTAGTTGCTTTCTAAAGCTGGGACATTGAAATAGACCAACTAATCCATATGGATCCCTCCTGTGTACTTGGAAATATTGTTATCCTCAATAAAGTCCTTGTTCTACCATAGTTGCAGAGTATTGTACTATCAGCCCTTGATTTTAAAAATGAATGGGTGTCCCTCTTTTATCAAAATCACAAGTTCTGGTGCACTAATAACATAATCGAACTTTTGAGACAAGATTAAGCTTTCAGCTCATTTTCTCATTCAAATTTAATGCTTGTTGACTAATTAGTTAAACTGTCTGATGGACCCAAGTTTAAATAGAATTTTGTGTGTAAAAATGAAGGGATTATTTTCAGCTTTTTCCAAGTAGATAAATTGATGCAGCATCACCAATAAAGTCGAATGTTCTACTCTCTCTCTCTCTCTCTCCCTCTCCCCATTTTATTTGGATGATCGATGCGGATTTAAGACCAGAATTTCTTGCTATTATGATTAACATTATTTAAAACAAAATGTAATTATGTTCTGAATTTGGCTTCCTCAGGCACAGGTAAGACAGCAAGGAGAATACGAGTCCCTCCATCGTGACATTAATGTTGGATTTGGGACCTGGGAGTTCAGTCCCATGGATCTGGAAAACCCATTTCCAAACAAGGAAGGTTCAGTCCACCTGTGGCAGGGAGATGAAGATATGATTGTGCCTGTTACACTGCAACGTTACATTGCACAACGGCTACCATGGATTCACTATCACGAGTTAGCGGGTGCTGGGCACCTGTTTCCCAATGCTGATGGAATGTGTGATAGTGTCGTTAAGGCAATATTGGTAGGGAAGAAGTAGGCTTCCCTATATGTAATGGGCTACCCCCGGTGTGCCCTGTGCATTATTTTCTCCTTGATGTGGTAATCTAAAATTTCTTTTGACCATTTTGATCTGTTTGATAAATTCTGTACCGGGCATTAGCATTTTCATGGACCGTTGTATTAGAATGCAGTTGCTAATTTTCTATTATCGAAACAATGTAGCCTGAATAATTCGATCTTGCGTTCGTTGAGTCTGTTGAGTGGAAAAGTTTCATATATCCAAGTAAAGGCCAGACTCGAGTTAGGAATGCCTGGTCGATGCGTGGGGTTCATGTTGAGTGGAAGAGCAGGAGCTGGTTTTAGTCAGAAGAAAAACACAGCTAATGACGGAGTTTGTAATGAAACGTTAAAAAGTTTGGAGTTTACACATACATGTTATGAGCTTATTTATTTACACCATCTTTCATGAGACAGGCGAAATTAGTGTGTACCTTCCTATTCATTAATGGTTTGGTAATTGTTTTCCTTTTGTGTATCAGTATGGTTATGCTTGCGATCACAACTTGGGTGGTCATCCGCCTTGTACGGGCTAGATGGCATCGATCCCAGCCCAGACCCTGCCCAAAAGGGGGCTCTTTTACTCCCACCCCACCCCCATCCCTGCGTGCATCTGGATTCAGCCGCTCCCACCCAACCTCCGGGCGGGTAGGCATGGACTCTCATTTGGTTTCTTCACTTGGAAACCATGTCTTAGGTTCGGTTTGGTATATAAAAATTTTCATCTTATCATTATAACTTTTCTAATCTTTGTACAAAATATAATAAATAATTTAATATTTTCAAATTTCAAAACAATAATAATATTAAAATTTTCTACTATCAAAAGGAGGCTGCTTGGATAGTCAGAATACTTTATTAGTATTTATTATTTTATTATTACATTTTTACATATATTTTTATTACTATTCACTATTATTTAATATTTAAATATTACTTTTTAAATAGAATTCATAGAATATTTAAGATCATTTTACTATTCAAACACAACTTTTAGAGACATGGATGAGATTTAAAAATGGCTTATTAAGGCCAAAAACCAAGAGTAACGGAGGAATAGAAAGAGAGACGGAGAAACAGAGAAGCTTGATAAAGAGATGAAGACGTCCAGTCCATTTAAATGACCATATAACCCTTTTAAAATCAACAAACAATACCAACTAAAGCAAAAATAGTACGTGAAAAATACAATGCATTCTTTTCACCGTCTACCTCACACCCTGGGATCAAATTTTCTCCTCATCCTCCCAATTTCCTTAGGACTCAATCCAAAAGCCTTCTCTAAGAGCTCCTCATTGATTCCAGATCCAAAAATGGCAGCTGGGATTTTTTGTGACCCGGGATTTTGGCTATTGAAACTACCAAATATGGTTGCCGGCTTATCACCCACATTCATTTGGAAGTGCACTAGACCTCTGGGGAACACCATGACCTCTCCTTCCTCGATTGTTCTAGCAAACACCCGGTTGCCCGAATCCACAAAGCCCGAATACACACTTCCTCGCAACACATAAGAAATTTCAGTGGCTCTTGGGTGGAAATGTGGTGGATTGATCCCACCAACTTTAAGGTCAGCTCGTATAAATGACATGCCTAGAGTGTTAATGCCAGGAAAGATTATTGGGTTCACTGGTATGGCTGCCAGGCCTGTGTCTGAGAAGTTGCCGGCGCTCTGCATACCTGAAAACACAAAATCATCGACGGAGGCCTCGGATGAATTCTTGCATGGGAGAATAGCTAGGTGGGCAGTTCTTATGGAACCGTATCTTGGGTTTGGTATGCAAAAATCCTGAACTGGGTCGGGATCTGAGGCCGAAATTATAACACAATGGAGGGAGAATGCTAATGTAACAAACAAAACTGATAAAGGTGGGGACATTTTTCTATGCTAACTTCTTTTGATCAATCGGATTATGAGTTCAGGTTTAGATGAGATTTAATTTATAGAGGCAGATAAGATTTATAAAGTACTAGAATGCCCTTACTTTTTAACCTATGTAGTCAGGCCATTTAGGCTGTGTTTGAATGTTGAGTTAATCTGAGTTTTTTATGAATAGTAATGAGTTTAGTTGGTAGAATGAGTTATGTAGGGTCCATCTAAGATAAGTTTAGAGATATTTATAGAAAATTGAAAATGGTTGTGAATTTTACGTATAAACAGGTATTGAGTTGAAAAAGATTTCGAGTCCTACGTGTAAAGAGGTTTTGAAGAGTTTGAAAAAGTTTATTTGCAGTCTTGAGTGGGGGACTACGTGTGCAGTCCCATTGATAAATGAGGGTAAAAGAAAAAAAAAATATCATTTTAAAAAGGATATTATTCTAATTTTAAAATTATTTTAAACATAATTACATGGGCTTACATGAACAATCCCAAAACGGAGACTGTATGTAAACTAACTCTTTGAGTTGATATGAGTTTAGTAAGTTGAGAGATAAATATTTGGATATTAAATTAAGCTTACTGAACTGAGTTGATCTCAGTTGAGTTTAACAATTAAATGGGCCTTGATGGATTAGATTATAAGAAAATAGGATTTGAGAATTTAATTTCCGAGATTCAAGGAATCTGTATAAGAAGCTGATACAATACAATAATCTAATCTGTGTCCCACCAATAATAATTTCCTCTGCCTATATATTCGAACATCTAGCTTATTGATCATCATTTGAAAAAGTAACTAAATAATAAGTGGGATTTTCACGCCATGTCAGACACGTTGATGACAACCATAATTGGTTCTCGATGTCTTTTTTCACGTGACTAAAGGTGACCGTATTCATGTATTAATTTACACGACATATGATAAAATAATTCCCTGAAAGTCTAATGTGTAACCAGTAACAAAGGAATAGGACCATGGATACTATGGTAAGTTTGGTGTTACCCTTTGCTTGGGAGTGAAGGGATAAGAGGCCAATGAATCATGGGTTTCTCAGAATTGCGACTCAACAAAAGGAAAGTAGAAGGAGGAGGAGAAAGTCATGAACTGTGCCGTTTTCGGTTCGGTGACATGTTTTTGATACTTCTGAATGCTTAAACTTGAAGCAATAACATTCAGCCCCTTGTCCTTTTTCCTTCACGTAGATGCAGCATTGGATCGAAAGGCTGCCCAATCAGGTGTGATTACCGTCTACTTAGCAATGTTGTGGGATTTTTCCAGATCATTATGGGCAGTTCATACATGACTTCTCCATTCATTTAGGGATTGGTATAAATATTTTTGCAGAAGTTTTTGCAATTAAAGTTGGTCTCTCTTCTTGTTACCGGCTAGGTTTTTATGACATCATTGTTAAATCAGATGCTTTGATGGTAGTTAACTGGTATAAAAATAAAAAAAAGCTCTCATTGCATATATGTGAACATTTGGGAAAATAGAGAAGGTAATGGGATGGCAGATGGTTTAGCTAACCTTAGAGTAACAGGTATTACGTTGTCTTTTTCTTCTACTTTACAATTACCTAGCTCAGCGATTGTATGGACTTTTTGTTACTGATAAATCTGGTTTGTCAAACTTTAAATGAAAATAGCATTTTTTAGACACTAGCTTTATATTCTTCTATTATACTAAACAACTTGAAACAATTATTATATTTTCTTGGAATATATGAGGCTTTGGTTTCAGGATTTACGTAACCCCAAAGCTCTCTCTAGTTTGTATAAAGTAATCCTCCACAATAAGAGAGGGTAATCAATAAAATTAGGGTACCTTTCCTCTTCTAAAAATAAAATAGCGGTTGACCAGCCATCAAAGGAGTTAATGACATCATGAACCAACATGTACATACTTCGTATAATTCCTACCCATTAGAAGAAACTTAAGCTAGCCCACATACTCGTCAAATGATCAGCCCCCTAGTAGCTTATAATAGTACTCAAATTCATGGTTTGGGGTTGAAAATGCTGGCGTGCTTATAATTTTTCCAGCATCACAAGGAATTAGAACGAAGGGACATAATTTGGGTGAAGCAGGGTTTGTTTGTAAAAGTAGGGAAGTTGATATTTGTTTGCTCTAAAAAAACAAAAAAAGTGTTGTATAGGGCTTAAGGTTGCGTTTGAGTAGTAAGATGATTTTAAATATTCTGTAAATAGTAAAGAAAAATGAATAAAAAAATATTGAATAGTATTAAATTATAATAAAAAGTAATAATAAAATACTGAATAGTAGTATCCAAATGGTGCCTAAAACGATGGATAAGATTATTCTAAGGAACCGATCACCTCCCTAGCTCGCTTCATTGGCGTCTGAATAACTAATGCAATATTAGTAGGACTTATTCGATTGTTACAAAAAAGAATATATATCATCAGCATGCCCTTTGGGAACTAAACAAGCTTTGACTTCTTTGTCCCGCCAGTATGTCGTTTGAGCTTGCACACACACTTGCAGCCAACATTAATATTGTTCTGGGTCGAAGTGGGTGCGACATGTTTCACCCAGGTTCCGTTTCAAAGCAGGGCATCAAACTGATCAGTGTACATAGCCTTTCTCCGTTCGGGTGTGTAGCTGCCCCAGTGGACCATGGAGGTTCGGTCTTCTTGAGTGTGAAGATAGACTAAGACCCGGACACACGTGCATAGAAAGCAATGCGTTTGGTAATGGATACCGGGCAAGAATATTTCAAGCAATACTCAAGCGAGTCTATGCTTACAGTTACAGCTCTGTATCATCCTGGGAGACTCGGACTGAAAAACAAGAGCACCAAGTGCAAGAACCGGGCGCTGTCTGCAAGAACCTTAGAACCATAAGAGCCAGGAGTTGTCTGCAAGCTATGCAGAAAGGAGTATATGTGTATATATATATATATATATAAACATGTAACGGCCGAGTACAGCACCAAGTGCAGCTAGCTTTTAATACATGATTAGGTAGTGATTAATATATTATAAGTGATGCCAGACAGAATTTATATTAATTCTAGCGGCTAGTTTCAACATATAATCGGGACAAAGATGATAAGAGATTTGCTCAAAAACACAGATAAAATTCTGAAAATTATTGATTAATAGTACAATTCAAAATTTTTTTATGAAACCCATAAGCTGGACTTAAGTAACCGCAAAATTCGAAACTATGAATCTAAATTATTGTATAAGAAAAGCTTAATATCTTCCTTGGACTATGAGCAATATTAGTTATTTTCTCTCAAATCATATATTTATGATCATTTTTGCCTTATTAGGAAATATTTGGTTTCGAGTTTGGAAGTGATTCTGATTTCGATGTTGACCTAATTTTTTGTAGGATTCTTATTTATTTATGTATTTATTTCTTATAGAATAATTTAGATTTTTCCATTTAGTCTCAATAAGCTAATCCTATGTAATATTGCATCGCACGCCTCATACAATTATGATTTAGTTGCTTCACAATGGGCAAATCAAATTTCTTCTCATGATCACCTTCATCCATTTAGCTTTTGATCTTGCTTTGGTTTGACCTTTTCAGGTTTCATTCCTCGATACACTGCATAAAAGGTAATTCTTCAGGCATATGCATATACTGCCGCATCAGAACAAGTGAGATTCTACAATGCTGCAACTCAAAACTCAAAATATGAGGTCGCAATTTCCATTGATCAAGTACTGATCCTTACATCACAATGGGCAACTTTGGTTCCTTTTCAACGCCCTCAGTTTCTCTTTAGCTTTTTGAGCCTTGGTTTGAACTTTCGTTTTCATCTCTTGAGAATACTGCTAGCGATGGAGAAGGATTTTAAAAAAGAACATAAAATTATAAAAGACACGATATCATGAAAAAGAAATGCATATTATACAAGGGTTTTGCAGAAAGATTTTGACAGCAAAAGAGGAATAAGCACAAATCTAGAAGAGTTTCTAGAAAGAAATTCGCATCAAAACCACAACTCCACCTGGGAGTTACGGCCCTATCAGGTTGCAAATCTGCAAAAATTTGCATACCTCAAGCATATGGCCATCAATTAATTAATCAAATACGCAGTTCTTAATTAGCAATAACACATGATGGTTCTATCCAACAGAGGCGGGATTGATTCCGTACTATATGTAGATCCATGGCCGGTAAATGTAAAAGCGTATGATCCCAATGCATATTGATACTAAAAGAAATTACGACATCATGAGTTACCTGTTGGTTTCTTTTCCTCTCAATTTCTGCCTGTTCGAAGAGGAGATCAAACAAAGCAAGACTTGTATGATTAGTTTCCATATGAATTTGAACCTTTTAAAAAATCAAACATTCGATATATAATATGCCGTTACCAGAGCCTGTTTAAGGTTTGTGTTCTCGTCTCTTAATTGGTTCAGTTCTGCTTCTAGTTCAACCGTGTATGCCTGTAAAAGTAAATTAAATTAAAATTGCATAAGAATATATCATGGCATTATCTGTAGGATGGCAGCACTGTCCATGAGAAGATAATTTAGACTCAAGGGGTCTTCTCAATCGTTTCTCAGACAATTCCAAAGAAGTGTGTTCCTTAAATCGATAATCACACTGCTCCCATCATACTTTTAAAAAAAAACTTAACCCGGGGGGATTCCAATTTACAGGAGCATGTTTTTCCTTCGTTGCACTTCTATTTCATTCCCTTGCAGTGACTTTGGAGAAATGCCATGAGAATTACCAGAACGAAAAAAATAAAGTTTACAACAAACGTGACAATAAAAAGAGCAGAGCCATACAATTTGACGTACTTCGTCAAACAATGCAAGTTTATAAAATAAATTTTCATAATTCCCATTGTAAGTAACATTTGGGCAATATTTGGCTGCTACATGTGGAAAGGTGGGATATTTCTCTTTGCAATTTAAGCCTTGCAATATTGATACTTCTTGTCTTTATAACTTCAACACTAGTACTATGCCTCTCCTTGCATGCGTTCCTTGATGAGCAATCGATCAAACTAAATATGACTAGAACCATGAATAAGCTGATCGATGTACGAGGTTATGATTTACAGACAGTACTAGCTAGTACTAATTGATGATCGAATCTAGTCTAAATTCCTCTAATTAGACGAGTTTTAATTACATTTAAATTACACTAATTGATTAATTTAAAACTGGAGGTTTCCTGCCAAGTTAATTTAGGAATTACTATCCAAGTTAATTAATTTGCAAGACGCAACCGATATCACAGCCATGTGAAAATTAGGATTTAGGGAAGCTGGCAAATTTGAACAAATATGTACTGGAACAAACAGTGGATTTATTACCTGTTTCCTGGCTCTAGATCTGGCCGCGGACTCTCTATTCTTGATCATCCTCCTCTGTCTCCTCTCCACCACCTTCTCCACTGGACCATCTATGATCCTCTTCCTTCCCCTTAGTCCCCCCATGTCCGGTCCAAATTGATTGCCCGAGTTATCAACCAGAGTTGTGCACAACCCATCAGAAGAAGCAGGACTAACCGGTGCCACCACTCCCATTGCTGGCGCCGCCCCATATCCACCACCACCGCTCACTACCCTTCCACCATAACAAACAGGCGCCGGCGGCCCGGGTGGGTATCCCCCACTCCTCTTGCCATTTCCAGCATACCCTGACGACTCTCCAATAGCCCCACCACCACCCTGTGGCATTGTTTGGTGAGTTGGAACAGTACTCTCACCACCAGCAACACCAAATCCTGTTGTAGACCTAGTTGAGAAACTAGGACCCGCTGTGGAATTGTTATTCTGGTATAACCCGTACTGCTGCTGAGGTTGGGGTTGAGATACTGGCATTGCACATGGTTCCCTCACCACCCCTGCTTTTATCAGAAAATCCTCCAAGGTCATCTCTTCGAAAGTCGGCTGGCGAGCTCCACACTCGGGATTCTGAATGTTATCACCATTTTTATGGCTAGTACTATTACTCTGATGCTGTCCTTTGTGGATTTCAGACCAAACTTCGTCCACCGTTTTCCTACAGAGAGGTGCCGGAAGCGTGAGCGAACCTTGTCGTGGCAAGCTTGGCTGCTTTGCTATTCCCCTCTCAGTATGCGCTTCGCTTAGAGACAGCTGGGTGCGGCTGTTCATATTATTAGCGGCGATAACATTGGTGGTGGTGATGGCGGCGGTGGTGTTGACAGCTTGGTTTTCTTCGGCAGTCCAAATACTGGTGAGGAACTCATCCATGTTCATGGACCCGAAATTCTTGCCGCTCTCGCTGAGCGTGTGCTGGAACTCGTCGAGAGTGAGGGAGTATATTGAGGATTGTCTTCCGAGCGACGAGAAACGATTGATCTTGGGCTGTTGATCTGCTAATAGTGACGACTCGACCTGGCCTTCGGGGATCATCTCGGACTCCGTGGCCACCATCTTTGTCATGCAGATCAGATTGCAGCTAGAAGCCAGGTGATGATGATGGCAATTAAATGCACCTGCGCTTTGGAGCGTACAAGATAGGGTTTAGCTTAAGCTTAAGCTTAAGGAAGGTCATGTTAACAATGCACACAAGCAGTAGCCCAGCGTTTACGAGCAAAGAGACGCTGTTTTGCGGAATACACGAGAAGAAATTAATGACTATCACCTTAGCCGATTGAACGACTTTGCGAGTTTGATTCTTCGAAGCGTAATTTAAATATTGCAGTAGTCATTTTTCTTTTCCATGCCTAATAATTTGGCTGATTTGGTTAATTTTAAAAGAAATTCATTTATAAAGTTAGTTATACGTAAAATATATCTAATATATCACATTAAAATAAATTAATATATAATTTATGAATTTACTTGTATAATTAAATTTTTTTTTACTATGTTTAAAATATAAGATGTTTCTAAAAGTATGGATCAAATTGAAAATAATAATAATAGTAATAATATAAAAGTAAAGAATTGTTTTCTAAAAAAACATTTGTATTTAGTTACAACAACAGCATGATGGCATTTTATTCCTCATCACTTCGTTTCTGACACCAAATTAAGTTAAAAGAAGAACATCCACGTGCACCGATTAAGAAAAATTAGCATTGCCTCTTAAAGGACAAGGGTGCGCTCAAAACATTGGCACATGGTCTGTAAGATCTTGATGGCACGCACTTTCAAGCATATATATATATATAGCATTTATTTGTGTACATGACATTGATGTTGCGTTGGTACTACTTCTTGTTTGAATAAAAGTGAGGATGATCATGCATACTAAACAAACTTCTTTAGGATCGAGCACTTAACTAGGAAAATACTGGACATGTACAGGGTATTTTTTTTTGTTCTAATTAATGCATGGATTTGCATTTTTGAGCTGAATGCTTATGTACACAGATAGAGTATATATATACCTATGTTATAAATTATATATGTACGTGTTTTGTATAAGTTGAGAGTACGCGCGTTTAGTCATAAATTCAGTTTTTCAAACACTCTTAAGAGTTTATATATATATATATATATATATATATATATATTAGGTAGGAGCAACGTACAAAGCACGTTTGTCTAATTTTATGAAATGATTATTTGTAAAAAATAATATATATTTTATAAAAATTATTAATGTCACTTAATAATTTAAGGCATATTGGAGAAAATAAAAAAATTAGTTCAAAATATCATATAATCCAATACATATTTATAACATTCATAATTTTAGCAAAAATGTATACGAAAAATTTAATAAAAGTCTAACACAAACGGTAGTTCAAAATATGTGTCGTTTGATATTTGTATTATAATTCATCAATTTATGTCATCCTGTAGACGATCAATAGAGACAACATTGAAATTCTTATTTTTCTATTGGTTGAGTCGATTAGGGACAATATAAAGTTAAAACATAATCTTTTATGCATTTAATACACGTGTATATGTTAAAGAGAAAGAGAAAAATATAATAACTAATCTTTAATTACTTATTATTATATAAACTATTAAGTATTATAATTATTGTGATTAATAAATCATATAACAATATTAAATGCTATCTCTCTCAATATTTATGTCTTTATTTTAAATGTCAAACCGTTAAAACAAACGGTGTTAACTTTAACGGAAAACAAGAAAATCTGTTAAAATAAAATTTTTCGTTTCATACACACTTTTTATATATAGAAGATATAAGGTAATAACTTCTATTTACTTTCTCAGCTCTATTCCCATCGTTTTCTCCTCAATAATAATATTAGCTTGTAATTAACCAATGATCACTACCAAATCCCACCTAAAAACTATCGTCAATGCATGCACTAACTGTACTGGAAAACTACCAAAAACAAAAAACGCCAATATTGAAAAGCAGCTGCATGAACCTACAAACCCTAACAACTGCATGTCTTCGGGCTCAGATCTGGTATCCACTTCATGAAAAATAACGAATATGATTCGGAATAAACTGTTCCAACACAGCTTGGAGCCCAGAAATAAAAGAAAAGAAAAGAAAAATGGAAGAGTTGTTCACAATACACCCGCAATCATAATCGAGGCAGATAAATATAGCATGTACAGAACATACCTGATTAATTATGCCCTTTGCTCCACCTTTTAAGTTTTAATCGTATTGGACATGAGATCTCGGAACTTCGAGGTATCCAGCAAAGCCGACCTCACAAAACGGCTACAAATGTGTACATCATGTTCTTTCTCAGCTTATATACATATATATATGAAAGGACCAAATCTTTCGCAGAGACAGTACATGAGCTTTAAGATCAGAAAAAGGAAGGTTTGTTGGGTTTAGGAGTGTTTGCACTTTGCAGCGACAATTTCTATATGGTGTCTGCTTCTTCTCTGAGTCTGCAACTCGATCCACCTGCCCTCTCTCTCTTTCTCTATATTCGCGGCGAAGTGTGGGGCCCCACGCAACAGGTTTTATGGTCAATCCAATATAGCCACACTGCTCAAGAGAAATTCTGAGGGGGCAGTCCCATGCTCGGCCCTCTCGCCACGTATCGGCCAGGTGTCTTCACTTCGCTCCTTATGGTGTCGCCTCCATTCCGAGCCCCCAAGCAGATCTCCAATGTATTTTTCCCATGAGCTTTCCTACGCCTAAATCAGACATCATGCACTATATTTTTTTTATTTTTTAAATTTGTTTAAATTTATTATTCTTAAACTAATTAAATTCTTCTCCTCATTATTTATATATATTAAACATTTGGTAAAATAAAAAAATATATGATGGATAAACTTACATTTAAAATTTTTCATTGCCCATACTCCCCGTTGGTCCCTCCAGCTTTAATTTTGTACTCTTTTTTTTCATATATACATATATATATAAAAGTTAAATTTCACACTTTTATTTCCTATGTATCTCATTTGTCTGCAGGTTATCATAAGATCTTATTTGATTATATATTTCATAATAGTTCACATATATTTATATATGTTTATATTTTAATTATATTTATTTTTTAAAACAGATTTTATTTCAGGCCAGTTTATTGACTTGTAATCAGCTAGAAGTAATTTTTTTTGTTTTGTGGGGGGGGGGGGGGTGTTGTGTGGTGGTTTGTTTGTGGTTTTGAATAGGGAAGATTAACCACACCTTGTGCGATGGTGGTAATCTGGAAGATACGTCATGCATAAGGAGTGGGGATCGTTCGCAAGGTTTCCCCACTAGTTGGACAGGAACATCCCGAGAGGTGTGCTTATTCTGAAAAATATTTTTCATTTCAGTAGTTTTTACATGACAGGCATGCAGCTACATCATCATGTTTCAGTTCATCCGCCAGCTATACGAATCACAATATTAGCAAAGCTAAAGAGTGTCGTACGATCGCAAGGGTTATTGTGAAAAAAAAAATGGTGAATGTCGAGGACGACACAACCAATGTATAGCTGCTGCTGCTGCGAGAGTCCACCAGACAATGAGACATGCACGCCAAACCTGCTTCTTTCATTCTACGCCACTCTCGCTGGTGAAATTTTCGTCAAGAACCATTGCTGCTAAGCTTGGGTGGGGAATAGTACAAGTATAAAACGAATTGTTTCATAGAGTCTCGATTCATCACAAGTTCAACTGAACTTTTAACCATCACCCTGCTAATTAAGCAGCTCCAGTATTGGTTGTTGTCATGAAAGATTCACCGCAACCACACTGCCCTTTCGAGTTCGGATTGATAAATATGAACTCGGACCTGACCAGGAATTTTGAAAAAAAAAAACCGTGAAGCAAAACTTAAAATAGGCATAAACTCAGATATGTAACAATAAGAGGAAGAACGCATATAAAGCCAACACAAAATCAAGCATAATGGATATGTCATCCCCATTAGTACGTATGGCATCTCAGCTAAAGAATTTCATCATGTCAACTATGGAAACATTAATCGAAGTCAAAGCATAGGGTACTTGAGAGAGAGAAGAATAAAATGGCCAATTGGCAGTAATGCATATGCCCACAACATAACTCCTAACATTTCAGTTTCTCTCAAAGTGAAGAGTTTGCCTCTCCCGAAAATTACAAGGAACTTGGAGGCATATTTTCCTCATATTAGTTACCCCAAGTGCCCATTTCCATTCTGACATCAGTTATCTATGTGCCATGGCCAGACCAATGCAACAACAAAAAACTGGATGAATTCAATGGGGCCAATTCCGTTGCCAGAATGGCACAACCTCTGTCACTGCAAGCATCTAAAGAATAGGGACCGAAGACGTAATCTATTTCTCTCACATATTGAATATGTATATTAATGCCTATAAACCCCCAAGCAGAAGAAGAAAAGTGTACCTGAGTTTGTCATCTACAAAATCCATCTTGGTCCCGATTACATGCATAAGGGCCTTTGGATCAATTAATATCTTTACACCCTTGTCCTCGACCAATTCGTCAAACTTTCCCTTTTCTTCTATCAAATTTTGATAAACCATATGGAATTGAGAATCAGCTCAACAAATTAGTGTTTAAAAAAAAAAAGAATCGGCTCCTTCTTTATTATTTTTTGTTTGGATGAGTTAAGAAGGAATAATTTAACAACTCATTTTTTTTAATAAGTAGGAATAATTTAACAACTCATATAACATATTCTTACAGAACAATCAAAGAGGCATGTTTAGTATAAGAATGATATGTCCACATGGCTAGGAAGTTTTTATGATGTTTTTGAGATTATTATATCAACACTAGGAGAACACCTCCCACAGGAACGTCAAACTTTCTATACGTTAGAGCAAAAGATTTGGCAACATCATTCTTAATTATGCATCTTATTTCACATACAGCATACACTTGAAGATAGAGATACAAGTTGACCTTAAATAAATGGTGACTCATAAGTTTTATATGATTTCTTCGGATGTGTCCCTCTGGGTTCTCGTTCTTCAAAGAAAATCTTAAAACAAGAAACGATAAGGAAAGCTAGAAAGCATCCAGGAAAGGAACAATGGAGGGAACTGCTCCTTATCCTCGATATGGGTCGAGATGGTGAAGGTTTACAAGCTGTAAACCATACACCATCTAACTTTTTACCTCTTTCTGAACGTTCAGAAGGGCTGCACTATCGCTCTACATTTATTCAAGAGGCAATATGCCGACCCAAGGAAAAATATGTGCCGTAGATTGTCTTAAGGCTGTTTTTTTTTTTTTTTTTCCTTCTTGATAAGTGATTATGTCTTAAGGCTGCTTGGAGGACAATCGATCCAAAGAAGCAAGAGTCCCCTCAAAAGGCCCGAGAAGACCAGTAAAAGATCCATTAATCTTTGCCTACTAACTAAGCCAATATGGTACATAATAACCCATATGACTACTCAAAGAGGCACTGGTTTTTTTTTTAAAAAAAATTAAGTCAAAGAGGCATTGATTTTGAAAGGGAAGGAAGTACAACGTTGAAAGGAAAAGAGAAATCGAACCCAAAAAAAGGAAAAAACATGGACATGCAGCCATCTTCGCAAGAAGCTACTCAGGGACACAAGGATTCGTATTATAGGATATTCATTCAGTGATATCCAACTGCGAGTGCATGGAGATGGAAGCGGATGCGAGAGACCGACCTGCGTAATTGAGGGTGTACGACAAGCCGTTACAGCCACGAGCCTGGACGCCCAACCTGAGGAAGGGCCGCTGCCGCTGTTGTAGCAGGTGGCTTATTCTAGCGGCGGCGGCATCGGTTAAGTTCAGCGCTTGGCGCTTAGCCGATGCGGATCTCATCTTCGACGCCTGCGCCAGAATCCGAGAAGCCATCACGATCGATTTCCCGATTTGTCTGAAGTCTGAGCCCCAGGGCTGTGCCAATGCCATTGTGATCTAGCCCCAAAGAGAGAAGAATATAGGATTTTTTTCATGGGCTTTGGACTCTTGAGTTGGGCTAAGCCCATAGAAAGTATAGTTTTTTTTTTTTTTTTAGATTTTCATAGGTAAGCCCTATGTCTGTACCTCCTCCCAAAGAGTAATTTTTATTAATTAATTAATTGATTTAATAAGCAATTCTTATAAAGCAAATTATTTGTTTAAAACTTTACTCCTTCCGCTCGAGATTTTCGTTGCTAAGTGGCTTAATTGGGCTAAGCAAATTATTTTCGTTGCTAAGTGGCTCAATGCTAGACAATTGGGACCCCCTAGTCAAGTCGGTACCCAAAATTTTCTAGGAGATTTGTTCTCTCTGCTACATTGGACTCCTGCTTTCACACTTCTCACGCTCTCTCTTCCTCCTAAACCCAGGTGCCGTTTTCTCTCTCTTGCTTCAATTTGTTGCATTTTCCTTCAAGTTCGAGTTAATTCTCTTCTCAATATCTGGTCCAATGGCGTCTCATTTTACAAATTTTGATTCTCTGTTTTCTCTAGGCTTTATGCTTAGAAAGAATTTGGTCCTATGATTTCCTCATCTACTGTGAGAAACCTGTCTGAAGCAATGCTCTATTGTTTCTAGGAGTTTTCTTTCTGTTTTTTTCTGAACTGCAAGCAGGTCTTGTATTTTCGTGGCAGTCTGCAGTATAACATACATTTCCTAGGACTTTTTTCTGTTGCAACTCTTAGATTGGGCCACTCACAAACCGATGTGCAGTCTGTAGTCTCCAAAATGCGGCTTTCTAAATTTCTAATTATTGCTGGGTACTGTTTTGATCGTCTGGTTTTTGTTAGCAGGTCTTGGAAGAGAGATTTGTTGTAAAAGGGAATTTAAGCCATTTGTGGCCTTAAAATTCCTCGACACACATTAGCACTCTAATTTTCGAGATTCGAGTTTTACCATTTAGTCATGACGACTTGTATGCCTACGAGTTTGATGCCTTCTAGTGCTCGAAACCCAAGTGGGGTATTAACTGTGCTGGGAGGGAGAGTATTAATGGAGAATCAATTTGGCAGAGCTTGCTGTCTGAAAATGTCTGAGGAGAAGAATGGGCTTTTCGGTGGTCGTCAAAAGTTTACTTTCCCTCAGTTCAAGTGTTCCGCCAACTCCCAGAGTGTTAGTCCATATCACAATAGAGACCCTTTTCTGAATCTACACCCTGAAGTTTCATTGCTTAGAGGGGACGGGAACAATTCCGTGAACAATCCAAGAAAGGATAGTCTAGGTGGAACTGTCAAAGAGGGTTTAGAGGACACGTCTAGTTCGAATAATTACAATGAAGCTAAGATCAAAGTTATTGGTGTTGGAGGTGGTGGATCAAATGCAGTTAACCGCATGATAGAGAGTGCAATGAAGGGTGTGGAGTTCTGGATTGTCAACACGGATATTCAAGCCATGAAAATGTCGCCTGTATTTCCTGAGAACCGTTTGCAAATTGGTCAGGAGCTTACTAGGGGTCTTGGTGCTGGTGGGAACCCAGAGATTGGCATGAATGCTGCAAAAGAAAGCAAAGAATCAATAGAAGAGGCCCTTTATGGGGCAGACATGGTCTTTGTTACAGTATGTCCAACTTCTCTTTAGCCATTATGACTTTAGAAACTTTTCTATAATGTTGTACAACTATTATTGCTGCTGTTTTATGGATATAAGACCACAGTGTGTTTTCTGATTGTTTACAATTTTCATCTTATTTGTATATTTTCTGAAAGATTGTCAAAAAGGAAAGTATTGGAAACAAGCATGTAAGACTTTGTTCACGTTCATGGTTAGTTCTACATGCAAATGAACACTCAAACATTATAATATATATTTTCTCCATTAGGATACTGATTCACAGAACTCTCAGTTTGATAAATTCATGAAAACACGTACATGGATGTGTTCTTTTCTTATCTAGGTGTATTTGGGCCACGTGTACTCTCTTTTATTAATAAAATCTTACTTTACCTATAAAAAAACTCTTTTCTTATCTAGGAATTTAAACTTCTATATTTTCAGGCTGGAATGGGTGGAGGAACTGGCACTGGTGGGGCTCCTGTAATTGCTGGGGTTGCAAAGTCAATGGGTATATTGACTGTTGGCATTGTCACTACCCCTTTCTCTTTTGAGGGACGAAGGAGGGCAGTTCAAGCACAGGAAGGAATTGCAGCTTTAAGAGACAATGTTGACACGCTGATAGTCATTCCAAATGACAAGTTATTGACTGCAGTTTCCCCATCCACCCCAGTAACAGAAGCATTTAACCTCGCTGATGATATTCTTCGTCAAGGTGTTCGTGGTATCTCTGACATAATTACGGTACGAGATGTGCATAGAACCTTTTATTAGAACTTTATATTCTTTCCTTTCTGTGTTTAACATAATAATAATAATAATAATAACCATAATAATTGTATTTGTAACAATTTAAATTATGGATTAATTAATGAACAAAGGAACAAAAGAGAAGAGAACAAAAGGAGAAGGATACATGTTATTTCCTTCCTTTGTCTTCTCATAGACTACAATAGTGATTTTTTATTCTTTATGATTTAATTCATATTCATGGGGAATGGCTACCTATGAAAAGATGGTGGAAAGAATGTAGGAAAGGCATGTTTGCGATAGGTAGGGCAAATTGCAGTTTCATGTTACTGAAATACACTATGGTTATCATAGAACCTCTAACTTTTTGGCCGTTGAAATTCCTTGTTAAGCACATATTGCTATAAATGTGTGGACATATATGCAGGTTGCATCTGAGTAATATTTTCAAGCAATGTGTTAATCAGGGATAAGTCTGATACATAATTCATTTTTTAGGTAAACGGAGTTGATGACTATTGCTTTATAAATATTTTATGGTTTCTAAGAGACATCGTAATTGCAGATACCAGGACTAGTAAATGTGGATTTTGCCGATGTGCGAGCTATAATGGCAAATGCAGGTTCTTCATTGATGGGAATAGGAACTGCAACTGGTAATTTCTAGCTAATTCCTACAAGGGTGTCTAGATTTCCAAATCCATTATATGTATTGCTGGTCATGATCAATTGGGGCCTGTATTAGGTCTGATTCTTGCCTAACCATCAGAAAAATTAAAAAGAAAAATGCTTCCTGGAGTAGTAAGATCTAAGATAAATGGCTGAACCTCAGGACAATTAATGTTTATTCATTTGGATAATCACTCACTGGCCAATTCACACTGATATTGGATTTTTACTGAAAATGTGAACTTAATCTAGAAGGGAGCTTAGCTGAAAACATGTCAGCTAGGTGAATTATGACACAGCAACCTGTATACAGTGCACCTTCTTATTGCTAAAAAGGGAAAGAGGGTGCTGCATGCAAGAGGTGGTTATCAAATTCAGCTCATGCAGTTGTCAAGTAGGAAAAGAAGTGCATAAGGCAACAGTGGGCTTAGCAAACAGTCACTAGTTCATCAAGGTCTTATGCTTATGATCTTCACAAAGTTAGTGTGGCTGCCAAACATTGGTCCTTGCACTACCTGTAGGTTGATCTTCAAGCACACTTACATCTACATACTAAAGTTTCTAGAAATAGTTTTTGCTACTTTTATATTTTGGCATTGAAAATACTGTGCTCAATTAGAACTGGAAGGAAAAAGATCATTTACACCCAATCATTTGTTGTATTTTTCACAATGCTTTGCTTTTCATGCTATCAGCAATTTATTTTCCCCAGAATGCCTTTTGCTTGAGCTTCTTCAACCAGAACTTTTTGTCTATTCTCATCGAGTGTGTACATACAACACTCAAAACGTTTTTGTGGTGCTTGTTTTTGTGTAGGGAAGACCAGGGCAAGAGATGCTGCATTAAATGCCATACAATCACCTTTACTAGATATTGGTATAGAGAGGGCCACTGGAATTGTGTGGAATATAACTGGTGGAAATGATTTGACCTTATATGAGGTAGCTCTCTCAGGAGGACTTGACCTGTATCGCATCTTTCTTTCTTTCTGCCTGAATCTTTCTTTGGCATTTATTTATCAAAAAAACAAAAAAATCTTTCTTTGGCATTTTCCAAAAATAACCCACATCCATGTGTCAAAGCTATGTTGGTTACAGTAACACTGAATGTATTGCAGCCTGAAGTTTTGCTCAATTCTTAGAAGGAAAGTGATTGATAGGTTGTTGCCACCTCAGCCCGCTTTTAAGCAATTATTTCATATTTACATGAAAAGATGGGATGTATCATTTACTTGTCAAGTTGCATTTACATACTATCTGCATTTTATAGTTCTTGAAACATCTTGGTGCTGCTCCTATGATTTTTTGTTTTCTTTTTCCATTGTTAAATGTCGTGATATAATTTATAAATTAAGCAAAGGCTGTTGTGAAATATACTTGACCCATTGAAATTTAAATGTTAATTTTCCACTCAACCTGCTGAAGAGATGTTGCAACCTCATTGTTTATATCTTGCCCAATCCATGTACATAGCCCGGATTGAAAAATAGTGTTATTTGTTAGCTTTTTGTAGTTAAAGAGTGCAATGTGTTTGCTTTGGTAGTCTGGGGTACAAAGTATAGAACACCTAGTAGTTAGAGGGTGCAGAGTGTATTTTTCTGAAAAATTATATTGTTGATGGTGATTATATCACTTTTTCTTGGCCTTCAAATCAAATTAGTTGTATTGTTCTTCTCTAGATAATTTACTTGGTTGAGATTTAATTGTCTTAAAATGCCTATTAATTTTGAAATTCCACTCTTCTCTCAGATTATGGTGAAGCTCTGTTACAGACTGATAATATCTATCTTCTCCCTTCAATTACTATGTGGGTATGTTTGCAGGTAAATGCCGCTGCAGAGGTCATATACGACCTTGTGGACCCAACTGCCAATTTAATCTTTGGAGCAGTGATAGATCCATCAATCAGTGGTCAAGTAAGTTATTGCTTAGCCTAACATAAGCAGGGTAAATTTCTATTCATCTTCATACACACTGTCATGGACGTGCCTGCAACAGTGCAACTACATGGGCTCATCATATGACTGCCATTCATATAACATTCAAAATTTTGCTTTATTAAGAAAAAAGAGCGAAGGATAGGTAAGACTCTATATGGTGAAAATGCCATCAAGGTCATTTTGTGAATATGATAATATGCCTTTGCGATGTGACTGTTTATTGCTATTTGTTTTTCCGAGGAAAAATGTTTGCTTTCTCGTGTAGGGAGTGTACAGATTGCATGTCTATTGTGCCAAGGGATTTTCTACACCTGTTGATTTGGCATGTTAACTGAATCATGCTATAGAAATTAAGTATCATAACAATCCCTGGAGACATTCTTGCACGGGCTAACTTTTCAGTTTGAATGCATGTTATAAGGTGGTTTCCATAATGGAATCAAATTTTTTTGGTTCTTCATTCAGGTCAGTATAACTTTAATTGCTACTGGGTTCAAACGCCAAGAAGAAAGTGAAGGGAGGCACCTCCAGGTATTCCCCTCTCTCTCTCTCCCCCCCCCCCCAAAAAAAAATTCTGACTCTTTTCTGGTCAATACGCAGGCTAGTCAGTTAGCACAAGGAGACAGCAACCTTGGAATTAATCAGCGACCTCCCTCTTTCACCGATGGCAGTTCCGTGGAAATCCCAGACTTCTTAAAGAAGAAAGGACGCTCACGCTTTCCCAGAGTTTAGGATTTCCCATAAAATACTCCATTTCTTCATTTTCTTCCCTTCCGCATCCCTTCTGAGGTATTCAAAGTACACCTTTATAGGTTCTATGTACACTCCGTGCTCTTTGATAGTGATTAATAGGATTTCCCATAAGGAAGCTTCGAGAGATTAGCTTGTCTGGTTAATATATAGCTAAGAGTAAGTTCTGGATTTGTTTTGTGCTTGAGTAAGAAGATAAATTTCAGATTAAAAAAAAAGGGTTGTACTGGTACAGAGTTACCGACTTGAAAGAAGTTTAAAGCGGTGTGCAAGCAATAATTGTTGAATGAATGTTTTTGGTCTTATATATACTGTTCTTTGGATTGTTCTAAAACCTTGTCGATTTGAACGTTGAGCTATAATTTTTTTCCAAATTCAAGCCAGTTATTTTCCTGAAGAACTCTTCTTTTTCCTGTCAAAAGCAATTATTTATCAGGGAATACTATCGACTCGAAGGCATGCGGAAATTCCTGTTTATTTTCATGTGGATGATGAATACTCTGGCATGACTAGGGGAAGCAACAGGAAGGAAGAAAATAATGTAATCTGTCTTTTTTCTTGAATCCACAAAGTTGATAATCAATCACTAAACTCAATTAAGTGTGTCATTATTTTCTTACTAGCCATAATTCGTCTTGATCATGAAGGACCAAACATATATGGAGGTCACTATAATTTGTTGAAATAATCTATTCATTATCATTTTTCTCGTCATTATTTTTCTCATCATCTCGTGATGTGATATTAGATAATAAGTTTTTAAGTAAAATATAATAAATAATTTCTAATCATCTAATTCCATATCACGAGATGATGAAAATTAGGATGATTAGTAAAATTATTCTATTTCCACACATCTCATTTTAATATTCTATGGAGTTCTTTTGCGTGGTCAGTGGTCTGCCCTAGGCTATAGTTGATATGTTTGCTTAACATGAATTGCTATTTGTGGTTTGCCCTTTATTTTATTAAGAGTAATATATATGTTAAGACGTACAAGTTATGCATATTTCCTTTTTTCTTTTTTTAAATAGAGTTTATTATTAAAAAAATAACTTTTTGATCTGAAATATTTCTATTTTTTTTTATAAAAAAGTACATAAAATTTAAATACCTTAATATTGCAAATATTATTTTTCTTTTCTTAACAACCGCACATCCACATCTTTTTATGTGATGTTTACCTAATAAAACCTAACAATAACCCTTTTTTCACAAGATAATGCTACAGCCACTGCTGATAGCTCCTGAGCTCTACTAGTTATGAAGTATATTTTTATTTTCGGTCTTTTTTTTAGCATGTATTTTTTTAATATTTTTAAATTTTTTTTGTTAAAAAATTCATAACATTATTAAAAAATACTTATTTAATCATTAAGCAAAAACAAAAAAAAGAAGAAGAAGAATGAGGGGGAGAAAAAAAGAAGAAGGCAGCAGGCCAGCCAGCAGTAGGCCCCAACGGTGGCCTAAGCATTTTCCTTTTTCACATCAGAGTACTGAATATAATTGGCTCATCTAAATCCATGATTTAAAAGACATTTCTGACCCACATGTATATATCTGTGACTAGAAAATGTTGTAGCAATTGCAAAGAATGTTGCACGGTCGACTTGACTATTCATCGGAATACCAACTAGTTTTTAGGAAAAATCTAATTAATCTAATAACTAGTCTCTATCAAGTTTTGTCCAAATTGTGTGTGGGGGGGCCGAATAAGATTCGTTCTCATAAGGAGTACTCCATGCTCTCAAATTGTCTCTTACCACCATAACCCAATGCTCTAGCTAGCTAGTTCATGTACATGAGAACAGTTCAAGATGAAATGAAAATAGAGCAAAAGGGGGAGGAAAATAAATTATTAGCAGTGAAAACTAGAGAGACATCACATCCGTAGGCCCTGAATGAAAAACATGTCCATGTGATCAAGAGCCTTACGATTTGAAATAAATAAATAACAACACACTTTGACAACGTATGTAATCAATTGACACAAAAGTTATGAGCCAAAAAAAAATGGAAAATGATAAATTCAAAGTTAATTTGATTTTAAAAAATGTACATAAAGATATAATATAAATAATCTATTATATATTTTAAATGAAAGCTTCTAAATAAATATGAAATTATTTTATAAATAAATAAATTGTTTGTGAATATTAATTAAATGTAATTTAAACTCGAACTTGACTCATATTATAATTAAAAAAATAATAAAATTTGATCTACTTGTCAAAATTTATCAACTTTTGTATATCGATTTAATTCATACATGAGGAAGAGAATCAAAGCCTAAGAAAAATAACATTTAAAAAAAAAATAAAGATGAGTAGTTACGGTGTCAAGATCCTAATGACCTAATGATATATGATCTGATTCTCTATATAAAAAATATGAATAGTCTGAAACCCCCACTCATGTAATTAAAATAATATAAAAATTTATAATTAAAAAAAAATAGAGGATGAGTAGTCAAGTTGTACATCATGATCAGGAAATGAAAATATCTCCTCCAATCTCCCACACAAGTCTTCATCTCATTAAATATTATTTATTAATAGAGCTTTCTATTATTATTTTATTTATAATTTATTGTTAAATAATAAATAGCTATCGATCCCTCCCCAAATCGAATCATGCAAGATGATTGGCCAGGACCCAAAAATCCCTATGCAGTGTGCCCAAAATCAACATCAACCTCAGAAACCTCCTAATATCCATCCAAGGAATCGTTCACGACTCCATAGAGCTTTTAAGAGCCTTTATTTCCATCTTCGTAATACCAAACTCATAACCAAAGCCACCCATATTGCCATCCATTCTCTAACAAGACACGTACGCTTGTCACTTACCATACAAAGAGAGTCCACTTGTGAGGACGTGTAACCTAACCCCCCACCCATTCTCTTTGCTTTTTTATTCCCACACATGATAAATCGAACCCCCCCGCCCACCCCATATTGTAATCTTCTCTCGACCCAAAAAGCAAGCAACTGAGAAAGAAAGATCGTTGTAGTTCATTGCATGTGAAAAAACACCCACCAGAATGGATCGCCAAGACTCACCTCATGTTTTCGATCGCTTTACTCCTTCACAACCATTAGAGTCCAAGAAAAACTATGATCAGTCCGAGAATGGGAGTGAAAAAGACAGCCGCGGTTCTGGTAATAATGAAAAGGAAACAAAGATCAGCTCATCTTCAAGAATCCGTCAGTTTGACAGAGATGAAGTTGCATTATTTGCAGGCATGAGTTCGCGTCCAGATCAAGATGATGATGGAGAAGAAAAACCTGTAGTAGTACTGTCGTCCGAGGCCATGCCTGAAGATAGCGGACGTGAGAGGCTGAAGAGGCATAGGGTTGAGGTGGCGGGTCGGGTTTGGATTCCAGATATATGGGGCCAGGAAGAGCTCCTGAATGACTTGATAGATTGTTCTGCGTTTGATGCTTCGTTAGTCCCCAACGGAATCATGTCGGCTCGTGCGGCTTTGGTTGAAGAAGGAAGAAGAGCAAATTCTAGCGGATTAAGAATAGTAAACAGGTGTTGAATTTTTACTTTTTCTTCTAAGATATTTTCCGTTGTTTTAAGCTTATTGACAATGCACTTAGTTTATTTAAAACCCTAGTTGATAACAAAAAATAATATATGCGAACGGTTTCTTTTTCTGGGTATCATGATATATTTTCTTTGTTGTTCTTTCTCGAACCTTTAAACATGGTAAATGATATTGATCCTCGATTAGTCCTCTTAATTTTATGATGTTTAGGATATATTGTGATTATCATATGTCGATCTTCTTACATCAAGAATTGTTTGATCTGAGATTTGCTCAGAGATAGAAATAGAATGGTCTAAACCAGTCATCACAAAAAGCTAGGGACGAAGCTAGCTAGCTAGAGATCAGATTGAACGTATATATGGAACCATAATCATGAGTAGAGAGAAAATGCAGAAAATAATTCTCCTTTATATAAGGTTATGGCAATCCTAGCTCTGATCTCAACTCTCAAGTATTGGACAAAAACCGGCCATCGTCATATATATACCCTGCTAGGGTTTGTATATATATATGCAGGTAAATCCGGCAGAAGAGCTGGTAAAAGAATTCAACTTGATGAGTACGTACTGATAATTAATGGAATTGGTTCATGAACTTGGTTTGAACTTTGAATGATTATACGATGTTAAAAGTACAATTCTGCAAATCCTTCACTTACAAATTTAAACTACATATATATATATATATATATATATATATCAAGATAATTACGAGAACGTACATAGAATTTGCTTGTCAAGATTATTAAGTTATAGATAAAATCATAAGATATATATGAAACATATAATTTCTTTTTTAAAATTGAGTAGCTCGATCTGGAACAAACTCGAATTTTTTTTTTATTAACAAGTCATGAGTTGTTTATACCCACAAAATATAATTCAATGATGAGATCGAACTCATGAATTTATGCTTGAATAAGACTTAAATGAATAGAGATATTGGACCATCTTCTGCGTGCTCGATCGAACTCGACTTGTTTACGGCTCTAACTGTGATTGGGTTTTCTTAAAGTAAGAAAAAGAAAAATTAACACTAATTAGAACCAATGAACCAGTACCACTTGGATATATGTAATATTATTTAGTTCAGACAACACACATGGTGGTCGAAGAGGATAGAGGAGAATAAAAATTCAGAACCAAAAGTAACTCTATAATCCACAATATCGTTCAAACGATCAACAATTCTGCTCGAGTAATTTACTAATTATAGCTAAAATTTCCTTCTATTAAGCACAAATTAATTCCCTTAATTGTTTTGCATGTCCGGCCCCATGGATAAACTCCCACCTCCTGACCTCCATACCCAAATGAACGGAGCTTGAAACTGGCCGGGCCTTATCCACATACTGAGGGATTAAAATTAAAACCCCGAAGGCTTATTATTGGCCACAAAAACCATCTTGATTTTCCCCACACACTGAATTAGTAGTAGCCATTTCTACATGACCATATATCTAATGCGATTTTCCACACACTGAATTAGTAGTAGCCATATATCTAATGCGCATCACCATCACTAGCAGAAGCTAGTAGCCGTTTCCTGACAATTAATGAAACGGCAAGAAAGATGTTACTACAGATCATAGATAGATAGATAGATAAGGCTTGAAACATTTTCATTGTCAACTAAACAAATATAACACTTTAAAGCTCAATCATATACGTTTACCTGTACTTAATGAAACCAGCTCCCATATCTTTATCACACCATCATCACTCGCGGAAGCTAATAGTCGTTTCTCCTGATAATTAACAACATAATAAAGGAAACCACCATAGAAAAAAATAAAATAAAATAAATGAGACTTCAAACATGGCAACAGTAAATAGGCAATTAGAATGACTTTTAAGTTCCAATAAAAGGTGACCTGCTAATATCAAATATCGAGTAAACATCTGAGTTAGCAAAAAATAAAATTATGTCCACCCACTGAAACTTTCATGCGTGTAGAAGTTATGAAATGTGAGTGGGACTACACTGCAGACTTTTATCAGTCTCGAGTAACAAATCTTACCCCAGGGCTCCATTGCACTGAATTTATATCCATGTCATGGGCCTTCTCCTTCTTCAGCAGCAATTTATATGAAGGTCCATCTACCTATCATATAAACACAATGCAGTTGATCAACTTATTTGGTTGTTTCTGAACTGCATAAAAAGAAAATCAAGGAATCTAGAATTTGAAAAGATCTAAATGACCCTTCACAATTGCAATATCTATGATTGCTGAAATGATTTTCTCAGAGACGTGGGATATCAACTATTTTTTTAGAAGCGACTTGGGTTATCAACTTCACAAAGGTCCACGCACAATTCACTCTTATAAAACGAAAAACCAAGAGCCCCATTGCCCAACAGTGCAAAGGACTTCTAATTTCAACCCAGTAAATTAATCCAAATAAGCTTCCGTGCTGGTAGATATCATGTTCCAATCATTTCTCACTATAATTTCTACTATTGCTTGAAAAAAAAAATAGGAATGACACCATATGTATGTGTTCCAGATACATCCCCAGGGCATTTTGTAGACGGATGGAGCATCCATGGAATCGTAAAGAGTTTCTAGGGATACTAATATAAACACCCCAAAACAGTTACGTGCACAAAATCAAGATTCATATCACATTATCTAAACGAGATTGGCCCTCTATAAACATATCATCTTCAGTACACATGGAGGCTAAGATGTATTGGGGACAGTGGAGATAATCCATATCACTTTCAGAAAAATTGATGACAGTGGGACAATATCGCTCACTGGGAATTGTCAATAAATCATAGCAATGAATGAAAAGGTGATTAGATATTATGAATACCAAACCGTCATTGTTCCCCACAAAAAATCGTATGGCATCATCAGCTGCTCCACTTGCAATAATACCCCCGCTGTCATATTCACATATAGAATGTATTTAATTCATGATGTGGCGGAGGGGGGGAGAACAGAAAACAGAATGGAACAGCTAGGTTTTCACAATGGGAAGAACATAACTCACCCATGAAGAGGGAAAAAAACTCGTATCAATTTCACTCAATCAAAACTCAAGTTGACAGCTTTGAATTGTTATTTATATTTACTTAAATATATACTTTGATCGAATAGAGTATCTAAACCAAATTGAGGGCTAGTCTCTAAAGGATACTCGGCATGAAATAAAAACAGCTAAAATTAGCTAGAGTACCACATAGTATCTAATCTCATATATATGTGACGTTTAATCTGATGCCAAAAAATTGTAATGTGGTGCGCATGATGATGTCTATGGTATGCTCTCATTTCAAGATACCCTTTCGTACAAGAATAATCTTTCAGACCAAGCATATGACTAACACGTGTGATAATGATGCAAGTGAAAAGGCAAAATCTAGCCTAACACGTGTGATAATGATGCAAGTGAAAAGGCAAAATCTAGCCTATCTTTTTCTTTATTCTCTTTTTTTTTTTTTCTCATTTTTTTGGAAGCGGAGTAAGCACAAGACAAAATTGATGGTATAAAAACTTTTCTGTTACCCTGTAGTAATTCTAATTGAACATTTAAAAGGGTGGGGAATGGGGTTTAAATCTGATAATCACAGAAATTTTAAGTCCATCTCAACCAGCAGATGAGCAAATATTTGTCTTAATAATTTGACTTCAAATACCTCGACCAATGAACTGAGAAAATTGTTCGATCATGATAACCAGTGAGAGTGCAGAGATGTCTCCTGAAAAACCAAAGAGAGGGGGACCCTGTTAAAGGTTTGCATATAAGAAATCAGAAATCGAACTGTTACCACTCTAACAAGTACTTCCATAATGG
Organism: Carya cathayensis; assembly: GCA_011037825.1. Lineage (NCBI taxonomy): Eukaryota > Viridiplantae > Streptophyta > Magnoliopsida > Fagales > Juglandaceae > Carya > Carya cathayensis. Next base: position 894,150 of record QGSO01000143.1, read on the forward strand.
GCAAATTAGTTTCAATTCCCATCGAATGCATGCCATACTTAATGAAGCAGGTGTTATGAAAGCTGCATTGCATAATTTTTGTTCAGTTCTTTTAGCATTGCTCTTCTCACTCATGAAAATGCATTAATGAAACTAGAAAGCAATATATTCAGCAAACAACACATTACCACAAGTCTCAATCGTGAATTTGGGATGGGGGAAATGCATAATCACATTTTGTGTGTGTGGAGTTCGAACAACCAAGCTTCAAAATAAAAGTATTCCTATCACAGCCTTATCAGGAGAGGCAGAAAAGGATGAATAAGAAGGCATTAGAAAGAATATGAAGGAAACAACAAGAGAGAAGGGGAGGAAGACATGGAGATTCAAACTTATATATACCACGTTCCAAAAGAAAATGAGTTAAGCACATGCTCCCTCTCTATCTGATTGATACGTTCTAACAGCACTTCCATCAACATGCTCCTAGTTTTTGGAGCTAAAGTCCTCAACACATAAACATAATCAAAATAAAGAAAGAAAGCAAATACGCATAAGATGGCATATTCCTCACCAAGGAGCATAACCATCACCAGAGTGCATCTGTACGTTGTCTGTTTCCCATGTCTTTAGGGTAAGATCATCACTGAAAAATCAATCCAGTATCAATGTCGTTTACAGAGTTGGACAGGAAAAAGAATGTCCCATTAGTGAGCATGGAAATGATAGAATACTTTCACCCACCTACATGTGACCATTTTGTCTCCGCTAGCATTGAAAGAGAGTGCCCATACGGTAGAAGAGTGACCACTGGCAAGAAAATCAGCCTAGATGAATTAGATTAAATGAGCATATTGTTAACAAAATGGTTGACAGTCTATAGATTGGCGAGCACAACATATATCAAACCCAAGTGCATGTTACAGAGAGATCAAGGATTTAAGGTAGAGTACTTGTTAGGTTCACCTAGAGTCTGAACACATTGCCAATCATCATCATCATCCGCCCAAACCTGCAACATTGCATGGCATCATAAATCCTACTATCCAGTCTTGATGGCCTTAGATACAAAGCAAGCACCATCATATCAAACATTTTTTAGGGTGTTCATAGCTAAAAAGAAAATCACAAAAGCCACTTGGACATAATGTAGTACCCTTTTTTTATAGGTAATAATGCAGTACCTTAATGGTGTTATCGTAGCTACAAGAGAACAAAACATCCGTTGTCGGATGCCACTGAACCATCTTAACATCTTGAGTATGTCCCTGCAATACCGAAACACACTCGAACTCGTTGCCAGGCTGCATTTCCCAAATCCAAACCGATTTATCTCGGCCACACGTTGCAAGCAACGTCCCCGATGCATTCCATGAAACGCTTTTCACTTCATTCTCATGACCCTGCGTAGAAATTAAATGCCAAATAAAGCTATGTCAAAAAAAAAAAAACTTCAAATGATCAGGAAGAAGATTTACAATAATGATGATAACAACAGATTATATATAACAAAATACATCTATAAGAAGGAGAAGATACCTCTAAAGTGGAGACACATTCGTAATCGCCACCAACGTTTTCCCAAATGGCAGTGGTGGCATCGAAGCTCGCGGTGGCCAATAGCTTCCCCGACGGCGACCAAGCACAAGATCGGACGGTCCTAGTATGCGTGTCTTCCATAATTGCCTACATAATCAAGCTTAAGATGAAAATTAAGCTCCAAAATTACCCACCAAAAGTAGAAAATAGAAAGCAACTGGAGCTCACCTTGCAGGTCCAAGTAGCAGAGTGAGAGGGAGTGTGCTCCCAGATTCTGACGGTCTTGTCGCCGCTACAGGAGGCGAAAACGAGAGGATTCCCAGAGGCGCCAGTGGCTGGATTCCACGCCAGGCTCCATACCCTGTCGCTGTGGCCTTCTAGCGTTTCGAGCAGCTTCAGGTCGCACCCTCCCTCGTACAACTCCATCGCACGAATTGTAGGAAGGCAATGAGAGACGATCGGACTTAAGCGGAGGAATAATTGAGATTTTCGTGCGGCGCTAAAGTCGACTAAACTAATTGGTGGTGGATTGAGCACGCGCGGGCACACTCTGTAATTTGAGGGTTTGACTGCCGGTGGATTATTCTACTCTTCCGTTTATTTTTATCTCAATGGCTGCATGAATAAAATAAAGTACTTTTTATCAATTTTAATTGTTTTTTTTTTCTAATTGCACGCATGTCTTCTACCGTACAAAAACATTAGTTAAGTTTGAATCTCTTCATATTAAATTATATATAATTGTTTTATAACAATAAAAAAATATTCTCTTCATATTAAATTTTAAATCATCGCTAAACTTATTATATAAGATATTTTAAAATATTTTTATTTAAGTAATTAGTATATAAAATTATTCAAAATATATTATATAAATAAATAATATTAGATATAATTTTCGAGTATTGAAATTTTTGCATAGAAAAAATAAAATTTAACTTTTTATTTATTTTAATAAGTGTGATGAAAAAATAAATATGAAGAAAAAATAAGGAAAATTAAATTAAATTTTTCTACTAAATAAATATTACTCTATGATACCCATGCACTACGTACTACGTAGAAGTAGAACTCTCTCCCGGTGTACGCGTATCGTTGGTCAATTACTGACTACTGACTACTGAACCAATTAGCCCGGCCCAAAAGATTCGCACATTGAGAGGTCCAACTTAATTTCGGTCCGCTTATAACCAAACAGTCCCCCATGAGCCTTCACAATTACTAAATCGACCTCCCAGTCCCATTCCCCATTGAAGGCATACAGAGCGCTCTGCAAACCCTAGCAAAATCACAAAATTGGGAGCGAAGAAGCGACGCAGCAGTCTAGATCTAAATGGATTCAACTGCTCGAAGGAGCGGCGGAGGCCTTCTCGAAGGTCTTTACAAGGTAATCATGCGCCGAACCTCCGTCTATGCCACCTTCGTCATCGCCGGTGCTTTTGTTGGAGAACGGGTGAGGCTTCGAGATTTATTCTAGCCTTTGATTTTGCATCGGATCGCTCATATTATCCTGTTTGATTGCTGAGAAATCTGAGGGATAACTTTGGAAATGATAGTTTTTGAAGTCTAACTGCGAGCTCAGCCCCAAAATATGGTTATGTTATTTCTGATTGCCGTAAGACTTCTGAATTATAAAATTTAACGAGACACATGTTTAATTTTCTGTTTGATAGTATTTTCAGTATTTGCCGTACCGTAATGGAATATTAAAGTAGTGTGGGACATTTTTGGTCGATGTGATCACAGATTATGGTTCCTCAGATTTAAAATCGCAATATATTACAACGTACATATCGCCAAGCAACCAAATAGAGGACCTGGAATTTTACTAAACTGTTTTTCATTATTAATACTGATCGCTAAAGTAGCATTAAGATTTTTGGACTACAATAATTTGAATACATAAATTTGTGGGCAATTAGAATGTTCCGAAGACATGTTACGGCTAAAAGGCGAGGCTTCTTATAAGATTAGTTCAAATGGGTGCAGGTTGTTGATTATGGAGTTCATAAGCTGTGGGAATACAACAATGTTGGGGTATGCATCTAGTATCACAATTCTTTAAATTTATTTTTCTATGATTTCTTATTGTCGCTCACTTTAATTAGTTTTTCTGTGGATTTCATGCTTCAAACAGCTGATTTTAGATAAGTATTACACTTGGGTGCTACATAAAAATATGCAAGTTTAAGAGATTATGCTGCTTCTATACCTACAACCGTTGAGATCCAGAACAGGGAATGATTTATGTTTATTAATCTTGCCCATCAGCTGACCAGTTTTAATTTACCTTCTCCTAGATATAAAACATTACACAAAACAAAAATTTTTGTTTCTTGATTGCATTTGTATCACCCACATCACGTCTTTCCTGTTGATAGATACTCAACATATTGCTAGAGGTTCATAGTATCTTTATTAGTTTTGTGTTCTTATGCACGTCTGGATGGATTACCAGGCCCTTTGCTGTACATTAGGATGGTTAGAAGAAGACTTCACTCAAGCCAAGCTGAATTTTTATTTTAATGTGATTTGAGTTTGGATCATGTTGTTGAAATTTACATGGTGGTATGGTCAGATTCCTATGAATTTATAAGACTTCATTCTGATTTTTCTGAATCTGCAGAATTGGTTTGTATTGGCGTGTTTTAAGCACCCTCTCCGTCTCGACAAGATTGGTCTAGTCATTCTAATTGCTTTCTTCTCTCATTCTATTGGTAATGGATTATTGAGATTTAGGATTTACAATCAATAGAATCTCATAAAGAGAAGGAAGAAAACAATCTGTCCTTTTACATGGATTTGATACAGGTTGTATAAAATCTGTCTTTTTTTATTTTGTATTTTCTGTGCATATGAGATCAGTCAGTTTTACTAGCTGTCTGGATACTGTGCATCTGAAAGGAGTTGCAGATTTTGGTAATAACATCGAACTTTCCAAAGATATGAAACAGTATGAAGCTTTGTTGAGATATTATCATTGCCCACTTTCTTCTTAGCCATCTTAAATAAGCATTTCCTTGACAACCTCTAGCTTGGGAGTATTAAAAAACCTAGCACATGGTTTTAGATGACATATATCTCCTGATTTCTTTGAAGGTCTCAAGGCACTTGTGAGGTAGTTATAATATATTCTCTACAGTTTCAACGATGCTCAATTTACTGCATTGGTCGCAGGACTCAGATTGTAATAATGTCTATTCTCTACAGTATTCAATGATGCTCAATATACTGCACTGGTCACGGGACTCAGATTGTAACAATGCCTGCTATGAGTGATCTAATGGGCTGAATTCCTTGTGCATAGATGTAGAAGAATAGAAAATTTTATATTGATGATTCATTTGGTGTAGGGTCAGACTGCTTTAAGTGGGAGTGGGCAGTTAACTGTTTTTTATAAGTAAAGGATTTTATTAATAAAAATAGGCATAGTCCAAGTACACATCGAGTATACAATAGGTAGGGAGGAAGAAAGAGAAACAAGAAAATCATGAAGATCTAGGCCATTGAAATCAATGTCTTTAGCCCATAGGAATAAGGTATTAACAAAGAACAATCTAGTGGTGTCCTCCTGCGAGCACTTCCTATCTTCAAAAGTATGATCATTTCATTCCTTCCATATGTGCCATAAAATACAAATAGAAACCATCTTCCTCCACATAGCTGTGATTTGTGGAATACCGCCCATATTCGTCTAGCTGGTCAGAAGCTTGACCTCAGTAGCAGGCGTAACCCAGGCTAGCTCCAATCTTTCTAAAGACATCATACCATAATGCTGTAGCAACCTCAAAACATAGTAGCAGAGGATTCACTGTCTCACCATTCTTTCTACACTTGCAGCACCAGACCACAACAATCACCTAACGTTTCTGTAAGTTATCCATGGTTAAGATCTTCCCCAGAAGCTGTCCAAGCAAAAAATACCGCATTTAGAGGCACCTCATTTGTCCAAATGCTTTTACAAGGAAAGTGATCGTTCTGCTGGTCTGTAAGGTTCTTATAATGGGAACGAGTAGAAAGTGTACCATTTTCAATCACAAATGTGCTAAGCATAGAAACTACTTTTGGCTCACATATAACCTTACTTTTGGCTCACATGTAACCTAACTTTTGCTGAGTCTATTTTCTTGTTTTTACTGAATTTTAATTTTCTTGTTACGCTGCAGAAACGTTATGAAGACATTCCAGGCTTGGGGCAAAGGCAATCAGAAGAATGACTCTTTGAATTCCTCCCCTTGGCGACTTTTTCAGTCGATGCTTTTGGAGTTTGAGGCATTTATGTAATTGATAGCTTTGTGCATGTTTTCAATAAGTATTATATGCTTGTGTGCATCAGACATTTTCCAAGCATGGTTTGATTCATCTTAGCTTTCGGAAGTGTTAAATTGGTAGATGTACGGCTACAAGGATTCGTCTCATCCGGGAACATTGTATCTTCATTTCACTTTCTGAATTTCTAATCATGTTATCTCGAGTCTCCATCCCCGTCTTCTGAATGTTGGTTTAGCAGTTGTGACCTTTAGATGGTACATGAGTATAGGGTAAGAAATAAGTCTTTATGATTGGTACTCGCTTGGTTCCGAAGACGACTCCCAAATTTGAGAGTGAACTTTAAACTAGATAAATGATATTTCAAGCCATAGAATGTTTAAGTGTCTGTGTATTTTTTTTTTTTTAAAAGAAGTTTGTAAAAATGAGAATTATCTGAATTTTTTTTTTTTTCAAAAGAGCAAACGACATTTACAAAACCTATAACTCTATCTAAAAATACTCTTTTTAACTATTCTGTGAAAGATTCTTAAATTTTGTTTAGTTGTGTTTTTAATTTCTTTTTCTGTTTAGAAAGGTAAATAAACTTTTCTTTACAAAACAAGAAAACAAGAGAAATAACGTTTGGATCTAGAGATGAGATGGTTTTATATAAAAATTAAAAATTAAATAAAATTTTATTAGAATATTAATTTTTAATATTATTATTATTTTAAAATTTTAAAAAATTTAAATTGTTTATTATATTTTATATGAAAATTTAAAAAAATTATAATGATGGGATGAAATGAAATAATATCAATCTCACCAAGTTCTAAAAACTAGAAGGAAAATCAATTAATTAATTTAATTTATAGGAACAATATTATTTGATATAATATTTTCGTGTAAAAACCACATTAGTGGTTTGATTTTTTTAATGTATTTGTTAGTTTAGTATATGTTACGATAATAGTTACGTCAACAATTTGCCAATTAACGTATTAAAAATTACAGGACTGGGAAAGCACGTGTCTTCAACCCTTGGCACGTGTCTAGGGTTTTTATTCATATGCTCCAAAGATGCGTCTTGCTCTTCCCCTGCCGTCGCACTCGCTCACTGCAGCCTCCGCTTAGGTTCGCTCCTTCGTTCTCGCTTCCATCTTACCTGTTAGGGTTTCTGATTCATCCCTAATTCCAGGGTTATATGTCTCAGATATCCAAAATTAATCAATTACATAGTTTTGTTTGATTATATGTATTGCAGGGTACCATCGGAGAAGCAGCTGGAAAGAAAAAGCTCCACCTATGAGGCAATCGCTCTTTTTTCTCGCATTTTCCTGTGTTTTTGTGTTACGTTATGTTTTACTCTCATATAAATATATCTCTTTTGTTTCTTTCTTTCTTTCTGTATTTTATTTTATTATAAACAGTAAGCTTCAGAGCGATACTCTTAGGGAGGTAATCTCCCAGGTCTTCAACAACGCGAAGGAGAAGAAGCGTAACTTCACGGAGACTGTTGAGCTGCAAATCGGGTTGAAGAACTATGATCCCCAGAAAGACAAGCGCTTCAGTGGTTCTGTGAAGCTCCCCCACATCCCTCGCCCCAAGATGAAGGTTTGCATGCTGGGTGATGCTCAGCACGTCGAAGAGGTACTCCAACTGATCCGTTACCCGATTTTATTCATTCCCTATTGTCCTTTCGTATTTAGTTGTATGCTATATTTCAATTTATGTATGTGTCCTGTACGGCCTGCATTGCCCTGACGTGACCAACCCCCGACGAGTATTTGAGCTGGTTGCGCTATAAGAAAACATGTGTGCTTCTTAAGCGATTTAATGGACATTTTTGTTATTTTTGCGTGTGAAGTTTGGCCATAACTTAGAAGTAGCAAATTTAATTGCAGTTTTACAATTTAAGGGCCTATATAATGCGTCTGGGTTTGCTTTTACCGCAATGCTAAATATTTCACGTACTGATTCTGTTATTTATTACTGCAGGCTGAGAAGATAGGATTGGAATATATGGATGTCGAAGGGTTGAAGAAGCTCAACAAGAACAAGAAATTGGTCAAGAAGCTTGCGAAGAAGTACCATGCCTTTTTAGCATCTGAGTCCGTAATTAAGCAAATTCCTCGTCTTTTGGGCCCTGGTCTTAACAAGGCAGGCAAGTAGCTCATTTCTTTTAGCTGCCTTTTCTCGTCTGTGTTGCAGTATAATGATTTCCAATGTGGTATTGGCAGAGTTAGAGTTGGTCTTTATTCAACTTTTTAAATTCCAACACTCAGTTCTTGTTTTGGGTTTGTAAGCACTTTGTGAATGAGGATGCCTCTCCTGGCTGGACATTTCCCAGTAGAAACATTAAAGGCAAATTCCACCGATAGTTCTTTGTGCTCAATTGCTTTGTGATTCAAATAAATTTATATTGATGATTAAGATGCTTGGTGGTATTCAAATTGGCACTTGATCTGTTATTTGCAAGCATTAATAAGACGTGGGGCTGTGGAGTTGCCTGTTTAGTTTTTAAACTAGCCATTTTGTAAGTAGTTTTTCCAAAAAGCTTTTGAACATGCTCTGAACCTAAGGACCTGCCTTTTCCTTTATTAGATCCCCGATTTATAGTCCAAAAATCTGAAGTATTAAGTTGTTTAGAGAATTTTGATTTGCAGATTAGCAGGCTTTCTTTGTGATCCCCAACATAGAAACCTGCTTCTTGTTGTCACCATCATATCAATGTAATTGCTACATACAATTGGCTAGACCATTGTTAATAACATAAAGGGTGTGAATGCAGGCAAGTTTCCGACCCTGGTGACTCATCAGGAAACCCTGGAATCGAAGCTTAATGAAACGAAGGCAATGGTAAAGTTCCAACTTAAGAAAGTTCTTTGTATGGGTGTTGCTGTGGGGAATTGCAGTATGGAGGAGAAGCAGCTGTTCCAGAATGTGCAAATGAGCGTCAACTTCCTTGTTTCATTATTGAAGAAAAATTGGCAGAATGTAAGTTCATTAAATGCGTGTATTCGTGATTTATCTTCTCACTGCTCAGTGGTTATTAATTTTGTGCATTTGGTCTGCTTAAATAGGTGAGGTGCTTGCATCTGAAGAGTACCATGGGGCCTGCAATCCGCCTCTACTAAGTTCATTTTGCTGTTTGTGAGAGTTATTTCAGGAGATGGCATAAGCAAAACTTCTTATGAACACTTTGTGAGCGAGACATTTCTTGAGAAATGCTGCTGAGGACCTTTTTGTTTCCTTTTAGATTCTTAAGCTTCCTCAAAGTTTACTAATGGTCATTAATTTAATTTTGGTTTGATGTTATTGGGGGTTGAGTAAAGGAAATGTTTTTTTTGTCCTTGTGCGTTTGGCATGGTTTTGATGCGTGATTGGACGACTTATGCATAGTTTGAATAGTGAGATGAGATGAGATAATCTGTGAATAGTAGTAAATGGTTTGAGTTAGGATGTTTATGGAGTTGTGGAAAATGTGAGAGAAAAAGTTGAATAAAAGTATTATAAAATTAAAATATAATGTTTTAATACTATTTTTGTTTGGAGATTTGAAAATGTTGAATTGTTTTTTGTATTTTGTTTGAAAGTTTAAGAACATTGTAATGAGGTAATGATTAGATGAAAAAGTTAAATATTTGAACTTGAAAAATGTGTTTATGGTGTTTGAATATTGATATGAGATGAAACGGAATGAGATGTAAGTATCTTGTCATCCAAACCAGGTCTTAAATGACTCTTGCTCGAGGGGTGTCATTTGTGTTACATAAAGTGAATATAGTCCATACGCATGGGTGCATCATGCTTGAGCTATGCCTATTATGGTTTAAATAATTGTTTAAATGAGATGAGATATTTTGTTAAAAGTTAAATAAAATATTGTTATAAAATAATTTTTTAATATTAATTTTGTTATGAAATTTGAAAAAAGTTTAATTGTTTATTATATTTTCACATTTTGTATAAGAATTTGAGAAAACTGTAGTAATTAGATGAAATGAGATAGTTTAGTATTTGATAACCTAATTAGGACCAATGCTCCCCCCCTCCCCAAAAACCTTGTGGCTCGGGTGGCTTGTCCCTGCATGGTGCAGGCAGGGTTGTGATCAGGAGGGGCCGGGGTGGGGGGCGCCTAGAATTTATCCCAGGCCATATCTATGACAGTTATGAAAGAATACAGTGCAAAACAAAATGCAACGACACGAAAAGCGTCGTACGTGGACAACCGTTCATGGTGCCTGTGAAAGGAAGCAAGCCTAGAAATGCGGAAGTCAATTGCATGGTGGTTCTTGTTGCTCATCTAAGAGATTCGATATCTGTGTCGCAGGTTTTTTGGTACATACATTACGTTCGACTTTCATTTGGTCTGATTTGTTTTATTCCCAAAAAGGTTAATTATTCTGCAAATAAGAAAACGACAACAGTTTTGAGTACTGCTTGGAAAATCGCCGAGCTACAAATGGACACAGCACAAAACGGAATTTGCTTTGAATTTTGGAATTTTCAAGCCGCCGAGACGAGAGTCTCCAAAAAACGTACGTTGTTTTTCCAAAAAACCCATTCTCTTTTAGGTTGTAGCTTTACAAAAACATTCAAGGTAATAATTCCTTTACACGATTTCGATACGCTGTAACATCTCGAACGATGAAATCTTTTAGAACTTTGACTTCAACCATATTGATATCTCAAATTCCTTTTGAAATCCTTCCAAGCAAGCGGAAGTTAATCTGATTTATAATGAGGAAACATGAGTTGCCATCCAAAACATTTGTACTTTTTCCATCCTCAGCATCTATGACAAGTAACTATTAAAGCTTGCAACAATCCTACAAACCAACATGGCAGCAATCAACAATATGTAAGATGCATGCCCTTACAAATGCCAAACAAATTGCAATTACTGAATTACCTACATTCAAATTCGAACCCTGAAACGATAAAAAAAATACAAGAGCTCGATGATAGATGACTGTTTACACCTTGCTTTCTTACATGTATAGTAGCGTCATACAGAAGCAATTTCTTTCAATTGAAATGGTTGTTATTGGAAAACAAAAAATGGAAATAATAACCAGTTGGGGTCAAACATGAGTGACCTCTTAGCTGTGCTGGGAGTATATGGTTAAGGTACTTGCAACAAACTACTGTTTCACCATGAAAGAACTTTTACAACTGCACCCACCCACTGCACTTGGATTTTCAGTCACCTGCACATTACACTGGAATTTAGCCGAAGCAGCATCACGTATTAAAAATATAAAATTTTGATGGCACTATATCACCACAGAAAATCAGCACTAAGTAACATACAAAGTTTCTAAGGGAAATTCCACTTTTTGCCCACAAATTACACCTATTTTTCCCTTTGCACCTTAAACTACCAAGAGTTTCAGTTTCTACCCAAAACTTACTAAAATTTTCAAATTGGAACCTACACTACCAAAACTTTCAAAGGGAAATTGCACTTTTCACCCATAGATTATATTTTGTCAGTGCAATATTATTTCCCAATTTTATACTAAAAAATCTGCAGAAATCACACTAGGCATCTGCCATGTTCTAACCGGCAAAAGTACAGTCAAGCATATCTAACTATAAAAAATATAATCAAATCTGTGAACCTTGGGCATCGTTGAGTTTCAACCCAAATGGCCAAATCTAGTTATGGTCTCTTAAACTAGCACCATTTTGCAGGTTGATCAATATATTGCATCATTCCATTAACAGATACGGATGCATGATGTAAAATTATATGGAAAAGACCTCTCTTACTTATTAAAAAAAAAACATTATATCAAAAAAAGTAAGGATTTGTACAGGCCTCTAATATACAAGCCTCATGCAATCCCTTTATAAAAAAGAGACCCCTACCATGAAAAGTTATTAAAAATAAAAAAATTATGGGAACTACTTTTTCACAAAGATCCAGTGCAAGGCTCGCATACTTTAGGCTTGTACTACTTTTTTTTATGGGAACTACTTTTTTACAAATAGCCAGTGCAAGGCTTGCATGCTTTAGGATTACTCTAGATTGGGGCCATTTCCTTTCAATAGGACCTTTGCAGCATCACTTATTCACACTAAAAAGATGTAAATAGAGCTTAGCAAGGTCAGAAATAAAACCATTGACAATTTTGAACTGATGCTCCTTGGATTTGTCCATACAGAGAACTTAAGTACCTAGATTCCAAATCAAAAGTAAACGGCGTAATATTCAATTTTGTTACACCCCAACCAACCAACATGAACCAGACATCTAAGAGGATAGAGACTGGCATCAACCTCTGCCCTGTGGACTTCATCCGCATTTCTTAGTTTTGTTTTGGCTACTACTGCCCACCTAGGGCCTAACACAGGCTATCATAGATAAAGTATCTTGATATCATTTAGGGTACAGACACTCACCTCAAATCTCATTGTTCTAACTAAATCCTGCATATATAATATGACAGGAACCACTTACCAGAGGACATTTCTGAAGGGGAAAAAAGTACTTCAGACTAATTATCCTAATTAAGAGTAATATTACATACAATCACTTTTGCGTAATCCATGCGCACTCTACTAATATGATTGGCTGCATCAATTTTTTTTTAATGCTCGATCAATCATATTAGTAGAATGTGCAAAAGAGTATGCAAAAGTAACTGCACATAGAATTTTTGCCTAATTAATCAATTCATACTTGCCCAAACAAGGAGTTTCCATCTCAGGATGAAAAGTTATACGCAGTGTGTACATCCATATCCACTTACCACAAATGCTGAACGGATCAGCTCCTCAACGTAATCAACGGTTGCCCCTTTCACAAAATCATATGAAATATTATCGATCACCAACTTAACTCCTTCCCTCTCAAAAATTCTACAAAAAGTGAAAGGTTTTTAGCAAAATTGAGTACAACTTCTTCCAATTAGAACAGAAACGGGTAAGCAATCACATGCAAACGCATATACCTATCATCCGAGCTGGTTTTGTCATCCAGATCAAAGACATATTGGAACCCAGAACATCCTCCAGTTTCCACACACAACCTAAGCATCTTTTCACCACCCAGTGCTTCGGTAGCTTGCAGCTCTTTCATTCTCTGCAACAGTTACCCACAACTTACTAATATGCAAAGGCATAAACGCTGGGACGTCAAATATTATGGAACCAAATGGACATCACTTTCGACAATTTTACAGAATAAATTTTCTGGGTTCCATCAATCTTGCAGTTTTCTAAACACATAATAAATTCGATATTCTGTTCTTCCAAAAAAATGCATTTTTTCAGTTGTTCAACTTCTTTCAGAATATGGGGGAAAATCCAATATGAGAAAATAACTTAATTACTATTCTAAAAGAACAAAGAATTCTGTGAGATATAGCGTACTCGGACCCAATTGTCGGTCAAGTGGACGGCATCGGGAGAAGGAGATGGAGAAGAAGGCGTTGGAGAGGCTTCGTAAAGAGCAGAAGACGAAGAAACAGAACTTAGAAGCCTTTGGTTCTGTCGGATTCGACCAGCCACGTATGGCGCCAGGCGCTGAATCAGCGATCTCGGCATATCTTCCTGACCAAGAATTTTCTCAGAACGCCATGGCCATATTCTTTAGCTTCGGGTTTCTGGATCCTTCCTGGATGATTTCTCACTCGGACTCTAAAATATTGGGCTCACTCGGACTCTGAAATAATTGGGCTCACTAGCTCAGGCCCATAATGACCATGTCGATTACTGCATGTCATTCCTCTTTGGATCCTTATTTCCTTGTCTGAAACTTCTCTCTATCCTCCGCTTCAGAAATCTCACGATGGCTGTAGTTGTAGACTGTAGTTGGACGGTACTCCGAGTCAGAGGCAAGGTTAGTCTCTACTAATCTCTCAGGCTCTTCTCCCATCCATTTTATTGAACGTGTTTTTCTATTCATTATTCCGCGTAATACACTTAATTTTTTAATTATTTTTAGTTTTACCAAGTCCTGAACCCTAACAAGTCCTGTTTTGTGCTTCAAATCTTTGCAGATCTAATGCTTCATCCATTTTCTATATATTTGAAGGAATGTATCCAGATCTTATCGGGGTAAAGAAAAAGATGCAGGCCAGTAATTCGTCCAGCGAAGATCAGAAGTTTCTGGTACGAAGATTACAAATCTCAGACAAAAGCAAGGGTTTTATAGAGCTGCTGCGGCAACTAACCGTTTGTGACTCTGTTTCTGACAATGACTTTGAAGATCGATTTCATGAGATCAGCTCCCTTGGAGATTACCACGTTATTTGTGTCATAGAAGATGAAACGTCTGAGAAGATCATTGCAACTGGGAGCGTGTTCATTGAGAATAAGTTTCTGAGGAATTGCGGCAAAGTTGGGCACATTGAAGATGTTGTGGTCGACTCCAATGCTCGGGGGCTGCAATTAGGCAAGAAAGTCATTGCATTCCTCACAGATCATGCTTGTTCTATGGGTTGCTATAAGGTGATTCTTGACTGCAGTTTGGAGAACAGGGCATTCTATGAGAAATGCGGTTTCAAGCAAAAGGAAATTCAGATGGTCAAGTATTTTGTGTGATTTTTTTCCTGCAATTTTGGTAGCCATTGGTGTCTGGTTTCTATTAGAACGAGGAAAACCAAAATAACTTGTGATCATACTGTAGAATTCATAGAATCAAGATGCTCTCTAATTTCAAGGATATTAGCAAAATTTATTGATAAATATAGAGTTGAGAAATGCTAATCATCACCTTTTTAACCACCATAATTTCATCATGAGTCCAGACTTGCCAGTTTACCATTATCATTTTGCAAGGCATGAACAAATCCCATCAATAAATTAGCTGGCGTCTTTTGCAAGTGTGGGAGTGGTGAATTGTAATAGGGACTGTTTGTAGCTTTGTAATTCTATTATCTTAGTTAGAATCTTGTTAGAGTAGGTTTAAACTTTAGTCAACAATCTCTATTGTCTATGTAGATGGCTTCTTAAGATAAGTTGATGTTTTACAATCTAACATATCACATCATTTTGTTCATTTATTTTATGACTTATTTTTGTGTCTAAAGTATTTATATATCATCTATGAACATAGGTTCCAGTTGGCATAAAAACCACCAAGTTTGGAGAGCTTAGAGCTCGTTTGAGAAGTGAGATAAGATGCGAATTTTGTAAATAGTAGTAAGATAATTTATAAATAATAGTGAGATAATTTGAGTTTGATATTTTTTAAGTTTTGTGAAATGAGAGAGAAAAAGTTAAATAAAAAATATTATAAAGTTAAAATATTGTTAGAATATGATTTTATAATATTATTTTTTTTTAGAGATTTGAAAATATTGAATTGTTTTTTATTTGTTATTTGAAAGTTTTTAAAAGTTGTAAAAATTAGTTTGAAAATTTTATATTTAAAGCATATTTGAAAATGAGATATGATGAGATGAGATAAAAGTTTTTGAATAAGATCTATTTCCAAACAAGCCCTTAGTTTTAAATTTCTTTATCTATTGCAAAATAAAAAAAAACATCCCACAAGGCTTCAAGCATAATCCGATGAGCATTGTCGCCATACTCTATGGACATGATTTGCGTGTGGCTAAATGTAGCCAAATCCTGGAGCATAAAAACCCGCTGCGTGATGAGGAAAAACATGACTAGCTATGAGTAGTGAGTACCAGTGACAACATTTTTCTGTTGGCTGTTGCTGATATTGTCTGTCTCAACCTTAAATACACCACCCCTTGAAGGTGAAAAGTAAGCTCTCACAACAGACGTGGAAACGAAAGTGGTCACCTTTTATATCACCTTGCTCCAACATCATAGTATTAGGCCCTCTTTAGAGCATCCCCATCCGGTTCTGCATCTTCTCATTTCCTTATAATTTGCAGTGCTTTTTAGAGTTTTTGATAAAACCCTCACTCCATTCGGTTCTCTATAATGCGATTGAGGTTTACAGGGTGTACAGAAATTTTCCATCTTTGAGAAACTACTATACATCCTCAAATCAATTTCCCTTTCCCTGTCCCGTGTTCATTTCCCTCGATGGTTGGTGCTCATCCTTTGCCTCTCCTGCTGACCGACCCATTCTCAGTGCGAAGCCTCTTTCTTTGATTGTTTGGTATGTGCGAATCCGATTACCGTTTAAGATGCATTTGGGATTTGTTTATGGTTTTTTCAAAAAAAAATTTGTGGTGCTTGGCTGCTAGGAAATCGGATTCCCTTTCTCATTTTCTCACCCCTATTAATTTGTTGCGTGTTTCTTGATGATGAAAGCTCTAATGCTTTGGAACCGATGTTTGGTTGGTGTGAAAATTTGATTGGTTTTCTTGTGTCTATTTTCCTGAGTTACCCGTTTGGTTGCTGTGAAAATTTGTTGCGGTTTGGATTTCTTTTTTCCTGAGTTACCCATTTGTTTGCTGTGAAAATTTGCTATCAGTTTGGATTGATTTTTTCCTGAGCAACTCGTTTGGTTGCATGGAAAATTGATGGGGTTTGGCTGTCGATTTTGTGAGAAACCCGTGTGGTTAACGTTGAAATTTTCCTGCGGTTTGGCTGTCTATTTTGCTGACAACCCATTTGGTTGTTAGGAAAATGTTGGAGATTTTCCCCTTGCGTTTTTCCTATCGTGCCCCTGTTTGGTTGGTGCGAAAATCTTGTACATTTTCCTAGCCCTTTTTTCCTTCTGTGACTGTTTGGGAACCCCGAAAATCACCATGATTTTCCTGTCAATTTTTGTGCTTTCTATCGTTTGGTTGCTGCGAAAATGTTGTTTATTTTCTTGTGATGATTATCTAGCTCACATGTATTGTTTGGTTGATAAGAAAATCTTGATGATTTTGAATCTTTGGTGATCCAAAATCAGAAATTCAGTTGCTGCGATGGTGCATCTTGATGATTTTCGGACCTAACTGATTTTTCATATTTTTTTTCCTTCAATGCATGCATCTTGGGCTGCCTTTTCTTGGTCTTACATTTCCAATGTGATTTGGCATCTGAATATGAATTTTTTATAATACGAATTTCAATTTAAAAAAAAAATACTGTATTGGATAGTTAAAATCATATAAATATTTAGTAGAAAATGATATTTGAAAAAATAATAATAAGACAAAAGAGTTAGTAGTTAAGATTGTAAATGGAAGAGAGAAAAAATAATAATAAAAAAAGAATAGAGATAGGGATGAGAAATGAGATATAGGAAGTTTTTAGAAGATAAATAAATTTTAGGGATAAATTTGAAGAAATGTTATTTTGAGTTAAATTATAGGGATGTGGATGAAAAATCGGATGAGGATGCTCTTAGATACACAACTCTTCTCATATATTTTTAAATTATTTCACATTCTCAATGGGTGTAATGGAAATATAAAATTTGAAGAAAATAGCTCAAAACACCTCTCCAGCGGATAATGTATTTTATAATTAATTTCTAATTTGCTACCGTACATTCTCTACATCTAACTGACATTGTATACAAATGTATAAATTTTTAACTCGTTTCTCTCTTCTTTTTACTTCTCTCGTCACAGTCAATAAGACACTTAATTTCGTTTCAGTTTCGTAAGTTTATTTTGCTCCATTTTCCATTCCTCATAAGACTGGTTTTGCTGCTCGTTGATCTTCTGCGATCACGATTTGCGAAGGGCTTCAAATCTACAACACAGTTCAAGCATCTCGTTGTCTGCTTGAGGTAAAGTTTTTGAAAAAATTCTCCTCGTAGCTCTTCTTTTCTTGAGTGTGTTTTGGTATGCTTCAACCTCTTCTCTCTTAATATATTGAAAATATTCTTTTACAATTATTGAAAATGAATATTTTTATAATATATTTTGAGAATATTTTCATTATATAATCTCTTCTTTTTGTTTTTTGAATTAAATTATATTTTGGTTTAGCTTATAAATTTAGATTAATTTAAAATATGACATTGTATATAGGGAGATATTGTAAATATCAAAAGATATGAGAATATTATTGATAGGTAGAGAAAATATTTGAAATGAATAAAAAATATTAAAAAGTATCATATTTAAATTATATAAAGAAAAAATATATAATCTGATGTATATTATACTATAAAAGTCAGTATGTAAAATATAAAAAGTGAATTTTGATGATATATTTTAAATGATAGGATGAAGAAGCCATTGTGAATATTCTTATTCATTATTATTCATAGATTATTCTATTATTATTTACAAATTATTTCACTACTATTCATAAGTATTCTTAACATCCAAACTAGTCCTTATATATTGTTTACGACTTTACGTTTATTAGGAGGAGCATAACAATAAGACCAAATGGTTGTAATTTTTTTTTCTCAGGAAAAAAGGAGAGGTAGAGGCGACCAGTGTAACAACTCACTTGGAGTGTGACCACATGAGCCAATTTTTCTCTGTGAAATGTTCGGTTTGAGTCATAGTTACTACCTAAAAAGTGAGCTCATTACCACAACACCCCAAAGTATCTAGTTGGTCTAAAATCTCATCACATGGTCCAAAAGTTAAACTTTATTATTACAAATAGTTTTAACTTATGTCCTGACTTTAACACCTAACTTCTAAGTCATGAAATATCATTTTGTACTAACTGAACTACCACGTTGGTGGTAAATGGTCATATTTATAATACTTTGGTGAATTTGTTGAAAATGTTTGCTTTCACCATCTTTGATGTCTCGTTTAGGAGAAAAAATAACACGATAACTAAGCTCAACGGTCTAAAAATTCGTTTTATGAATATAGACAAGTTTTTTTTATTTTTTTATTTTTGGGTCAAACTGAAAAACAAATTGTTTTTTGGGTCAAACTGAAAAAATAAAATAAAAGAGAAAAGCGCACTTTAATAACATTGACAATTACCTAGTTATTATCAAATTTAAAATTTAGTTAGAATATCACATTTTAGCCCTAACATTAATTTGTAGCTAAATAAATTGACATTAGACTAACCATCTTAAAATGTAAAATAATAATAAAATATTATATATTTTAATAATATTTGATTAATTTTTTTTTATATTTTATAAATCCACTTCATACATTAATTAAATGTAATATTTAATAGAGAGATTTATATATTTCATCCTTTGAACGTGGCAAAGGCTGATCAGTGTAATACTTCGAGATAAGAAGGACCAAAGCCACACTGACACATTATGCATAGTCTCCGTCCGTACGCATCAGCTTTTGTGCCTGCTTACTTTATTTTCTCGCCTGTAAACCTAAAAGATCCCGCTCTTTTCGTCCGCAGCCCTAAAATCTCGACCATTCTTCGTAACGATCTTTAAATTAGACTTACGCTACATTTCACCTTCAATTCCTTCATACCCATAAATTCTTTTTTATTTTTATAAATTCGTTTTTCTTATTGAACCTGTTCCCTGAATGATTCTTATTGAACATTTAATTTCGAGCTTTTTCTTTATAATGGCTTTATTTTTGAGAAAATACAATTATTAAAATGTTATTCGATTTTCACATTTTAATTGAATTTTTGTAAATAAAAAAAATGGGGTCGAGTTTGCTCCGGTGGGAATCGGACCCTCTGTTTTCGGCAGCCGAGGTCGTTCAAGACTCCGTCGACAGGTCAGTTTATATTTTGCTTTTCTTTTTGCTATTTCGAGAGTATTTTTTCTTTCTTCTGAAAGTAAAATGTCTGCGTTTTGAAACGCGGTGTGGGAACTGGTTTATCTTTTTTGGACGCAGCAGAAGGGTTTTTTTTTTTTTTTTTTTTAAATTTTAGTTGACGTAGCAAAAGGGTTTATGTTAAGCATTTGGGTGGTTGCACTCTTGAGCTCAATTTGATCGTAAATTTATTGCTATCCTTTTTTGTTTGCAAAACGGTCTTAATGGTTTATGGAAATATAAGCTTCCTTTGAGTCGTCATTTATAAATATTGGACACGAAGCCATAAAGCTTGAGAAAATTTGCCTTTCGGCATCTGTTGTGGAGGTGCTAATGGTGTCATGTCATCTAATGGAGTTTAATCATGAGACAGTGGTACTATTGTGGTTAAAAAAATTCTCTATAGGTCAAATGCTAAATTCCTTGGTGGCAGGACTTTCAAGATTTGCATTGGAAGTATGAGAAGTTGCTTCCCCAATAGTTGGAATTTTTTTTGTATTGGCACCGAGTGTCCAGGAACAATGTCCTACTAATCCCGGGGTTCCCCAATAGTTGGAACTTGTCCACCAGAAGTTAATTTTCTTTATAATTAAGCTAAAACTTGAAAACTTTAGAGTTTCCTTAACTTGTAGATGCGTACAGTAGGTTCAGTGTCCTAGAATCTCAAATTATGTTTTTGTTTTGATATATATTATTGGGGTGACTTTTTCCCTTGGAAACTTTACTTGCGATGATCCAATTCTATGTTTTGGTTTGGAATTTAGGATGGAATCAATATTCCGTCTTTTGTTGCACGAGCAAAGTCTTCAAGGTGAGCACCCAGACCCAAAGCTACTTCTGTCAATTAAGTATCATAGGCGTGATCTTGCAACAACCCTTGAAACAGCAAAATGGCAGGTATTAATGTTTACCGTGATCTCAGCTATTTATCTATTTTGTTAGTCTTCTTAATTTTTTTTTGCTCCGTTTGGATAGTAAAAATATTTCATTTCATCTCATTTCATCATTACAATTTTTCCAAATTCCTACACAAAATATAATAAACAATTCAACTTTTTTAAATCCCAAAACAATAATAATATTAAAAAATAATATTCTAACAATATTTTATTCAACTTTTATATAAAACTATCTTATCTCATTTCATCTCACTATCCAAACCGCACCCTAATCTTATACTGGTTATTATCTCTAATCAGTTGGAAGATTTTGAAAGAGCAGTCAACTTGTCATCTGTGATAGACAAGGCTAAAAGGCGGGAAGATGTAGTTTCAAGACACAAGCAGTTTGTCAGAGCCATCAGGGAACAAATAATTCATGTGCAGAAAAGCCTCGAAGATGCTTCATTGCAAGATACAGTGACAAATACTGAGTGGGTTAACTTAGATGAACAGGACAGAGATAGGTTGGCATTGTTTCTTTCCGGGGGAAAGCCCACAGAAAGCCTCAATTGTTATGATTTAGAAGACAGTAGCATATTGACAAGATTTCTTGATCCAAACTCAACATCTAGTTCAAAAGATACTGCTGCTGGGCTTGCTGAGCACAGCAGCAGAGAAATTGAAAACCTGAATATTAATGGGATTTCACATATTGACCACAACTCTGATATCAGGAAGGAGAATAAGCTAAGGAAGGTGGGTTCTTATTTTACTCCAAGGTTGGGTTGTGAAGCTCCGGATTTTCTTCAAGAGACCTCGTGTAACATACATGGTGAGGATGGGAGTTGGGATCTGGAAGCTGATGAACCCAAACCTAAAAGCTTCTTCCATGAGAACAAGTCACTGGCATTGTGGGGCAGATTGAATTCATTTGGTTTCTTGAATAATTTACGGACTGCCTGTAGGAGCACTGTCAGTAGGAATTATACAAAGAGGTTAAAGGATGGAGAAGAAGAACAAAGGCATTCCCCATCATACGCTGATGTTTCTCAAGGTGCACAGGTAACCTTACCATATGTGTTCCAAATATGTGCAGCAGTAAATCTTCATAAATATTGTTGAAAATGGACAAATTAGGATTGCAAACTGGTTAGAATACCCTTTTATATTGTTAAAGCATTTTTTTGGCTGTCCAGCAATTCATCAGTAAGGAGAGAAACCATACAATCCGTCATGATATGGAATCTTTCCATAGAGTTGTCCCGAGGAAGATTGTTGATGGAGTTAGCATATGACTACAACTTGTTAGAAACTTTTGTTGGAAATCAGTTTCTGTTGA
Source organism: Carya cathayensis (assembly GCA_011037825.1). Classification (NCBI taxonomy): domain Eukaryota; kingdom Viridiplantae; phylum Streptophyta; class Magnoliopsida; order Fagales; family Juglandaceae; genus Carya; species Carya cathayensis. Next base: position 915,740 of record QGSO01000143.1, read on the forward strand.
GTTTGTCGGTGTGTTCTACTTGTGTTTGCACTATATGGCCCCCCATTGGCACTTGCAAATGTATTTTTTTTATTCACTATAAAATAGTCATTACTTTGCATTTCATTTAACAATGTTGCTAAAGGATGCATATGATGTTGCTTGGATTTTGTGGCTAATAAAATATGTGTAGCCCTAGTACACGGAACCATTCTAGAGATATGTAGAAGAAAATAAAACAAAATATAAGCCCATGAACTCTCAGTCAAAACAAGACATCCATTCACAATGATCTGTCATCATCATTGGCACATTATTACATTTTAAGGAGTATGTATCTGCAGTGCGTTTCCTTGAACATTATCCTCTTTTAGTAAGTAATCAAAGATTTTATTGGGAAAAAATTAAGTATACTAGCTTGAACATTATCCTTTTTTGCAATGATATATCATCTGGCAGACTGTTATAAAATGTTTTAGAAAGTATGTGCAATTGTGTGTGCATGTTTTTTGTGACTTGTGTGTCTTTCGAGTGTGGCTATGTTAAAAGAATAATGTAGGTGCTTATGTGTGCGCATCTCTTTGATATCGTCGGCAGATGGGAATGCAGATGAGAATGAGCATAGGTTCTTGTTGGGCAAGATATCAAAAATCTCCAGTCTATGTTCGAGTTAATCAACATCTCATTCGATTGATATTGATGATACTGTTAACTGTAGTAATTTTAGGTACGCAGCCCTTAAACATCATTTTCTTCATTTTACAGTTCTAGGTTTTTCTAGTATAAGCTATCAATCTGGTTTTTCTAGTGTAAGTTCTCCAAAACCAAAACAAATGTTAATTTTTTTTTCCTTTCTATTTTGCAGGTGTTTTGGTCTCCCAAATAGCTTAGAGCAATATTATCGGGTATATTCTGCTATCTGTACACGGGATGTCCTTGAAGAATTGTAGCGATGGTGAGAACAATTGGTGCCAAGCTGCTAATTCACCCGTTTCCTGACAATCATATCTAGCCAGGGTGCACAGAGCTGTCTGTGCTCGTGGAAACTTCTGTACCAACGGGCATCAATTTATACCATTCCTTCATCATGCGATCCCCATCATTTCTGCTGGGAGTCCATCTTTTGAGTGTTGGAGGGATTTATTTGGCACCAATTAAGTAAAAGAAATATATTGGTTTTGATAAGGGCTGTTGATGGTGGTCTTTACACTGCATGGTAGTGTGTACACATAATCCCCCGGTCATTTGACTCATTTCTTCTAGCAGAACGTATTTCGTGGTGGGCTTAATACGGCATTTTGATGTATAATTGCAGGCCCTGATTTACCCCTGCTTGTGTTCATTTTTCACGGCAAACCTTTGAATATCCATTCATATTGATTGTCTATACCACCCTTCGTAAGCAAAATAAGTAGAAGTTTAATATAATTTGACGTGGCATGTTGAAAGGAACTTACGTAGTGGCACATTTGCATCAGTTGGGTAGACTCGAAGACGTGACTGTAACAGCTTCACCTCTTCCCCTGGCTCGTGGAGATCATCATTGTGGATATAAGTAAAGAAAGTTGACACTTTGAATGTGATCACTATTTAAGAAAATAAAAATGTACACGAGAGAATTGGAATCGGCCCGGGCCGCCTGGCCAGTATTGTCCCCGATTTACTGGAATGATGACACCATAAAAGAGATAATTACATTCCTAAGGGATCTCAGAAGACTGCAGATGTTAGGAAATCATCAAGTAATAAATAAGAAGCATTTGATACTTTGAACTCTACACTGATGTATAAGTAGCTACAATAATGTCCTATTCTTCATCTGTATATGGCAATTTGCGGATAAGGTCCAATTGAATTGTATCACAAGGCTCTGCAGTCCAAGCTGCTGCTTCCTTCGTATCTCGGGAGACTGCAGAATCCATCCTTAGTCCCCAGCTTGCTCAGTGAAAAGCTTGGCTTGGAGGGAGGTAGCAGACCGAGATATACCATGATGTTCTCAAAGAAAAAAATACCACGAACTCGGCTCTCCAAAACAACAAATGCAACAGTGGAGTGATTGTCAAGTATGAAAGCACCATTATAATAAGAGCATCCAAGGGAGTCGGGACTTTTATCCCTGCGAGATATAGCAATCAACGATCAAACTAACATCCATGGGCTCACTGCCATGAGAAATTTTTAGCATTTTTAGATTCAAGTATCCTTCGTTTTTCAATCGAGAAAAATTGATTAAAATAGCATGCAACCAACTAAAGAGTTTTGTTTTGTTTTTTTATTAGCATATTAATCTTTTGGTTCCTGGACTCTTTAGTTGGATTAATCTAATCAAAATGACCACTAGGAGTCACATTGCTTCTTTCAATGTACTTGCTTTGTTATTAAACTAATTTATCATTATACCACTATTAACTTGTTACAAATTGTAGCTTCAAGAAAATGTTTGAAATCATATTAACATATATCAAATCATTTCATATGTTGGTTATGCTTTGATTAAAGGCCGGAAATGTCAACTTTAAAGAGTAACAGACTTACACTGGTATCAACTCAATCTGATTTCTCTCTCTCTCGGAATCTCAAATCCCATTCCTTGGCTTCATAGTCTTGTTCAATTAAGTCCCGGTCAGTGCTGTAGACAATTCGATCCTGTCCTATGACTGTTCTCTGAGCCATGTCCCGAGCACTGAGGAGCTGGATACGGGGACAGAAATCAAGTTAATTATTCATGCAAAGGTTATCTATGCTGAAGAAATTTTCAACGCACAGAAGCAAATTCAACCCTAACAATATGCTACTAATGGCATAGAAGTCCACATGACACTTCCTTTTTTTTTTTTTTTAGGACAAGAAAATTATTTTTGAAAAAATACAACTAATCCCCATGGCGCGCATCAGGAACATAAAGCAATTCTCAACCTTTTCTAGATAAGCACCCATATAAGTTACCTTCCGTCTTAGTGAAATATCAGGCAATTCAAGTGCCTGAGCACGCTGTTGACGAGCTCGGTTTCTCTTTTCTATTTTAGCATTACTATTGCTGATGAAGAACCACCGGATCAAAGGAATTGCAAAGAAAGAACCAGCATAGATCTGCAAAGTAATTGCTCAATAAATAGATGCAACCAAAGATAAACCAACATTTGACAATATTGGGGCATTGCCCAAGACTGCAATCTTATATTTGTAGAAAGTGAAAATCATGCAAACACAGCAAAAGAAAAAATTAACAGTTGTTAAAAGATTGGATATCAGTTCCACAAGCAAACAAAAATACTCCAATTTTTTTTCCCATAGTTAATGAGTTTTATCTCATGTCAGCAAGTTTAAATTCTCAGTAGTTCAGATCAGCCAAAAAGTGGATGAGAAGAACCAGTTCTATTGTATGTTAAGCTGCAAAAAATGACATACAAAATTCAAAAAATTCAACCCTCTGCACCACCAGGACATCAATGAAGTTTACTATGTTGGTAGCCGTAATTAAAAGAAATTTTAGATGACCAAGTAAGATATGAAATAATGAAAGTGTTTGACAAACCACAATGATATTTGTTAAAAAGTTGACAAATCACAAAAGCTGCTAGCCATCACTTAAAGTGCAATGGTATCATAAAACGACTAGAACAAATACTTGATATCAAGTGAAGGGGATAAATGAAAAATGTATTCTATATACATACATACATGTGTGTTTGTGTGTATTTTCAGAGAAGATGACAGATCAAGAACATTTCTGTTGATAAAAAAGTATTCAAGACATGCTTTGACCTTTTCTCTGATATTTACTTAATTTATGGTTCTGCACTCATAACATAAAGTGAAAACTACAGAACTAGTCATCCGGAACTCAAAACTTGAACCATATAAAGCAGACTGTTTATATGGAATCTAATACATCAAATCATACCTGAAGGAGAGGAAATATATCGGAAACAAATCTAATTAACCCACTAGGTTTAACTGCAATTTCCCTTCAAAAAAGGAAAAAAAATGGGAACATTAGGGCAACATCAAGGGAAGCCACCCAGCATCAATTAACAATAAGAGAACCATACTTTAACATGCTTCCGAGAATAATGACACCAAGCAGGTTAAGCCCACCCAGCCCAATTACCATAGCTTTCTGTGAAGTGCTAGTTTTACTGCAAAGAGGGGTGAAAAAAGGAAAATGAAAGGAAATAAACATGTCAAGAAAGAATCACAGATGAATTTTGCCACATAACTTTTGGCATGGGGAAATATATAACCTGAATTCCCATTCTCTCTCCTTGAAAAACTTCTCGATCCCTCCAACCCAATCAGTCCACCTTCTTCCCACATATTCCTTTTTTCCACTCCTTCGAGAGGCAGTACGCTGTAGAGATGGAAAATGATAAAGAATAGTTCCCTGCATCATAAGCAACTGGCAAGTAAATGCAAAGGGAACACTTTTGTACCAGATGCTTTGATGTACGGAAATTTCACAGGTAGCATTTTTGGCATTAAGATCTGAGCGCAGGGCATATAAATGGTATAAGATAGATAAAAAATTATTGATAATACACAGTATCATAGCTTCCTAAATTTGATCTGATGAATCAGTTCAAGGTCTCGACAACTGGCATTCTTCCAATAAATTGTTCTGACATACCTCGTCATCTATTTCAGGCTGACCATCAAACCGCAAAAGAACAGGTAAGATGTATGATTCATCATTCTGGAATCAACAAAAAAAAGGAAAACAAGGTGAAATGAAACAAACAGCACATCTGCAGTGTAAGAACTAAATGATTGATTGAAAATTCTACTAACAAAGAAAAAAATCAAATAAATTATGCCTTAGAATTATGATTGCAGTCTTTGCAGACAAAAAAGGCAAAACTATTAATTTGTAGGCAAGTTAATCTGAATACAGTTTGAGAAACTGAAATTATGCTCTTGAAAAGGGGTGAAAAGAAAGACTGCAATGTATAAAAGTATCAAGTTCAAAACTTTTTTTGATTACAGACATAAAACCTCATTCTTGTTCAAACCAAAAGTTTGGATGTGACATTGACCATAGCCCTCGAGTACAGTTTTTCTGTGCATTGCCAACTTCAAAACTTTAAGATCCAATAAGCACCAGAATTTGAATACTACGAAAGCAATCATGGAGATGATCTCAAATGTTGAGGGAAGGAACTTTATTTAATGAGAAATGTTGAGAGAAAGAACTTGGACCAATAATCAACAGATGATAGTAAAACACAATCAATTTAAATAAAGCATGGTTTAAAACAGGTTAAGAATGTTGTTGACATGATGTCTTGGTGTAGTTGGCTATCACGTCAGTTAACTCAGTGAAGGTCTCTGGTTCGAGTCTGGGCGACATCATCCTTGCTCATATTATGTATTTACTTATAAAAAAAAAGGGCAAAATCATGACTTCTTGAATTATTGGTAGAGAAAAAGTGGGAGAGCAAAGCAATAATCCATGAAATATAATCACAATGATATGCGATGCAAGCTACGGTACTCCCAATTCAATAGCTAAACAACAAACTTGCAATGCATGATAAAAACTAGACTACATCAAACATGAACTTACTGTGGTCCCTTCTGTAGTTTCTACATCGAGATATGGAGCAAGTTCTTCAGCTGTGACAACACCACCATGAGAAGTTATGTATTGCCCAATCTGCACATAATTTTCAGCAAAATGATTAAGTTATTGCATTCTTCTTCCTTTTTCTTTTTAACAGTACCATATGTCCATGTTGATTTAGGGCTCATTTGGACACTTAGAATATCTATAAATAGTAGTGAAACAGTTTGTGAATAGTAGTAAAATGGTTTGAGTTAAGATGTTTTATTGAGTTTTGAGAAATGACGGAACAAAAGTTGAATAAAAATATTATAAAATTAAAAAATTGTTTGAATATAATTTATTAGTATTATTATTATTTTGAAATTTGAAAAAGTTGTGCTGTTTTTTGTGTTTTGTTTGAGAGGTTGGGAAAGTTGTAATGATTAGATGAAAAAGTTGAAAACTTGAAATTGAAAAGTGTTTTGTGTTTAAGTGGTATTTGGGAAGGAAATTTTTGAGAATAGCTGATAATACTTGTGTTCCCAAACAAGGCTTTAATTACCTATTTCCTTTGTTTATCTTTTTTATTTTTTATTGGCACTGGGTGTCCAGGAACAATTTCCAGACTAATCTCAGGGGTGAACAGGCCCTCGGTAAGGAGTTTCCCGCAAGTGCACATTGGGTAATTCAATGAGAAAATCCCTCATTCCGATGGCCTCTAGAGATTGTTTGCATCCAAGGGGATTTGAACCTTAGACCTGGGGAAGCATACCCCCAAGCCCAAAGCTTTCACCACCTGAGCCAACCCCTAGGGGTTTCCTTTGCTATCTTTTTTCTTTCTTATAACTCATATTCCCAAAAGGACTTAAACCTGTGACCTCAACCACCAAAAGGACTTATTAATTACCTCTCTTCTTTCTTATAATATTATCAGTATAGAGAGAGATAGGGAGAAAGTACATTTGTATAGCACAAGTACACAAGAAGTATACAGCTGAGAACACCGAGTTACTAGTAATCAGACTTAGATAAGAACTATCTATTCTAAACCACTCTTTCTAGAAAGACACATAAAGAAGTAGGGAGGAACTAAAAACGGTTTCAGAGAGGAGAAGAGTTTACTAGCAAAAACAAATCTAAAACAAGATAAAAAAACATAAAGGCAAGATAATAACAAAATTAAACACAAAATACAAAAAATAAAGGAGTTTATATAAAATCTTGAAAGCAATGGATAACTGAATTGAGTGCTAAAATATTACCAACTTCCATCTCTCTTCTTCGATTCCTTGATTTGGATCGCCATCCCCAAACACGAATGAAAATATCTAAAATACAATCATATATAAAATGAATGTATTTTGAGATGGCCAGTAAAACAAAAAAATCACAATCACTTCTATCACCTACAGATTCAATGAAGTTCATCTCCTGATCATCAGTTTGTCTTTGTCGTTTCCTATAGTAATATGGATCCCAGTACCTAAATAAAATGGAACCATAATCACATTCTTGCAACTCTCAAGTATACAATTGCACGAATCTTAATATGCCTAGTTGACCTTGAATAATATGATAGGATGGATGTTTTTAAAAAGGCAATGCTCATCATTATGAGACAGAAGCATCATACATATTGTTATCCACAAGAAAATTAGTCAGAGACCACTGAAAAGTCTAATAAGAACAATTTATCAACAGTCCTCCACTATAAAAACCAAACTCACATATGCATCGAATATCAAACACTTACATGATACTTTAGTCAATCATAGAATACCCTTGTACAGAATGACACACTCTTACAAAATTTTACTTGTAACCTTAAGTTTTCATACTTTGATCCTCTCAGTTACGATTCCAATGAATCTACACGACATGTCAGTCAACCAATGAAAATCACACTTATATGGTCCTATAAAACATGTGCTGTGAGTAATGCTTCTCATAATCCTGATACTACATAGAATATTACCAGAACAAGTCTGCTGGATTGAAGTAAAAGTTAAATCCCGAATCATATGCTCTACCTCCACGTCTTCCACGACTGTCCTCGTCACTGTCACCAGAAATGCCTTTATCCATGTCAGCATATTACAAAGGATTTGTTTAATAAAGGGAGAAGCATAAAGATCAAAAGACGTGCAAGTTTTTGAACAATAGAAGGCCCGAGATTACCTTCTACTACTTCCAGACGAAAGAGCAGCAATAATTGTGGTATAAACAATTATAACTGAAGCAATCAGTGCAGTACCAAAGGAAATCCTCACTAAATACCCAGCCGTAGCCTGTCAAGTCAATTTTACAGACGATAAACCATTATTTCCTAGGATGGCGAATCTGAACATCAAAAGTAACGAGAATACATACCTTTGCCTTCTCAATAACAGGCTCAACTTTGAATTTAAATGACTTGGCCGCAAGCTTTGCTCGATAATCTTTGGGAAAAACATAGAGAACATCACCCTCGTCCGAAACCTGTAAGAGAGCATCTTGAAAACAATTGACTTCACCAAATCAAGAACTTCAAGGACCAACAGCATCCAAAACTATAACTAGCCAATCCAAATGTACAATTCCCTCTCACATCGTATCATATGCACTATCTTTTAAACATAAAGAAACAAAAATTAGCACGCTTAAATTCACTTGAACATCCAAAGAGACACACATATACATCTAGTTTTTACGAGCGCGTGTACGTATGCAAGTATGTTTATACCTCCAAGAAGCCATTGGTGTCAGCAGCAAGAGCTTGCAAGGCCTTCTGAGCTTCATTCAACTTAAGCCCGGCTTTGCTCGCCACGTCACCAATGGTGACCCTCCCTCCCAAGGAGTCCACAGCCTCCATCGTCCGCTTCCTCACATCAGAGGGTAAGCTATCGCTCTCCACTGAACCTCCGGGCCTAATCGCGGAAGGTACATCGATACTCGCTCTCACGGCCCCTACCAAAACCCTAGGTTCGCGAACTTTCACAGGGATTCCAGGGGAAAAAATCGGTGTTTGGATGGGAGGAAAGGTGAAGGAATGTTTAGGAAAAGGGGGGAAGGATTTAGGGTAGAGATGGCAATAAGTTGGTGAGATGGTGAAGCACATGGAAATAGAGGCCATTGAAAGTTGGGGAAACAAAGCCCGAGTTTTTTCAAGTTTTAGCCATGAAAGAGAGGAGGGTTTGGCAATTTGCAGCGGTAGTAACGTAGACTCTGTATATCTTGGCGAGTGGCTCAGAATCAGAGTTTTAGATTATTTATTATTATTATTATAATATTATTATTATTACCCTTTATCATTTTTGGGCCTTGAACTCTCAAATTTGGATTGGACAGAGCTTTCGCAATCAAGCCCATTTTGTTGAAAAGCCTCGCCAATTTCACTTTTGGTATTTTTTTCGTCTTTTTCTCATTGGTCGGTACCAGTGAAATAAATGGGAGAATTTATATTTCGTTGAGGGAAAACGTGATATGAAATTTTTCTCCTTGAAAAGTGAGGAGATTTTTATTTCATTGCATTTGAATCCTTAGACTAATGGGGCTCGAAGACGAAGTTAGCTTCGTCCTCAGCACTCCAACATACGCTACGCACGACAACATCATAAATCTTTGCGACTCCTTTTTTAACGTTCTTGGAAAAAAGAAAATATAAGACCTATTTTATATTATATTTTGTGAAAGTGAACAAATAACATGAGAAACTTTTTGGATAACACCATACAAGAGGCACATACATTCATGATTCAAGCCCCGCATCAAACATTCCTAGAGATCATATTTTTGTGTCCACCACCAAATTCATCCTTCACATAGTTCCCCAAAGATTGCAAGTATAACCAATCTTACACGAAGTATCAGTGTCATGTTCAACAACAAATTCTGAGAGTATCTCAATACCAACACAGATCAGAAATTATTCTTCAAGTCAGAAGTGAAGAAACACAAGGACCTTGCTCTTGATTGTGGCAAGCCTCTCTCACCTGGAATTGAAAAGACCACAGATAATCCCACAGAGAATCCCACATATTGCTTCCTTGTCTTGCAGATCAATAGAACGAAGTTATAATGTGTTCCCATTCCACACAAATGCTTCTGATCGCCACATCTAAAACTTGTACATACTAGAAGTTGTACTAATTATTGGACTATTGAACCAGAATTGGCAGAGATTATATAACTTCCAATTTATAATCCACGTTTTCATGTTGTCAGGACCCACTATATCTCTTCAGTCACATGTATATGTTTCTTTCCCTCAAAAAAACATGCATGATATCAACATCAGAAATATCCCTGGCATATAAACTTTCTCAATGAGGATCTTTTCCTCGTTAGTACGTTTCCAATAGCACCACCATTGGTTCTGCACATGAGGCAGACAATGAAATAAAAATCCAATCTGAAAAAATGTTGATATGTTCAATTACCAATAACATTCGCTTGGCGCCGCACCCAACTACTTGAATTTGCAAGACCATCCATCAACCTATTATATGCAGCAAGATCAGGTAAAATCCCTATATCCAACATCTCATCCACCACCACTGCCCCCTCCTTCCTTTTTCCCTCTCTCGTGTAACCGGACACCAAAATACTGTAGGTTGTTTCATCTGGTTCAAAACCCTTGCTTGAAGCCAGCAACCTCAATCTATTTGCATCCACAGTTCTACCCTTGTCACAAAGTCCTTGAAGGAGACAATTAAATGTCACACTATCTGGAACCATGCTCTCCCTAAGCATCCTCTCCATCAGAGTGAATCCCTCATCAATTTTCCCGGACCTCCTCAAACCTTCGATCAAGGTGGTACAAGAAATCAAGCTTGGAGCGTCACCTTTCCCCCATAACTCATCCACAACCCCCAACGCTTTACCTGTGTTTCCTTTCTCACAGAGCTCCTCCATCAGACCAAAGTAATCATACCCATGAGGCAAAACTCCTTTCCTTGATAAATCACTCAATAGCTCACATGCCTCCAAAACCCGACCTCCTCTACGAAGCCCATCAACCAGTATCTCACAGGTCACTCTTGAAAACTCGCATCCCAATTCAATCATCTCGTAAGCCATTGCAACCCCTTCATCAAACTTCCTCTCCCTAAAGAACCCTCTAATCAAGGTATTAAAACTAACCACATTTGGACAGCAACCCTTTTCTCTCATCTCCTTAAACAACTCCAGAGCTAGCCCGAACTGTGAATTACGACAGTAACTGCTAATTAAAATATTAAACGTATACACATCCGGCTTAACCCGATCCTTGAGCATTTTATCATAAAGCTTCAAGCCATTATGATGCTCCCCACATTTCACATATCCATGAATCAATATGTTATAAAGCGCCACATTAGGCCTCCCGTCGATCATTTTTCTCATACATTCAAAGGCAACCGCAGCATCATTTAATTTTCCAACTCTAGAATAAGCATTGATCGAAAATCTAAAGATGGGTTCGATTCGAGGGCAGGAGAAGATACCGTCGGAGCAGGGACAGGGGTTAGAAGCCATGAACCGGAGTAGGGATCCAAGGTCGTCGAAGCGGTCGGTGATAGCGAGAGTGCGGGCCATCCATTCGAACGTAGAGTGGTCGTGACGGAACGAGTCGACGGTGGAGGCCCAGTTGAAGACGTGGAAGTCGTAGTGAGTGAAAGCAGGGTGGCGGTGGAGCTTGGACTTGAGGAATTGGAGGAGGTGGGTGGGATTGAAGGGCGGTTTAAGATGGGCCATGAGGAAGCGGAGTAGGTGGTCATGATGATTGGGTTTATGGGTGTGGTGCGAAAGAGTGAGAATGGGGAGAGGAGTGAGAGAGTCCGATGGTGGTGGTAGTGGGAGAGAGGGGTCTGGGATCGGAGAGAGTGGCGGTTTTGGTGTTTTGGAAGATAGGAGAGCTTTGGGATTGCGCTTCAGAAGCTTCTTGAAACCCATTCTTCCCCGAGCCGATATATTTGCAGCAGAAGAAAGGTGCCCTTCTCGTTTGCCTCTCTCTCTCTCTCTCTCTCTCTCTCTCTAGTGAAATTCCACAGAAATTCTATTTTTCTTCGTCTTTTGTTCTCGCGACTGTTGATGTTGTTAATGGAATAAAATGTCTAGCATATTTAGGCTAACAATTTCGATTTGTGGATTTGACAAAAAAATTAAATAAATATAAAAATAGGATAAAATATAAGCAAATAAAAATCAATCAGACTAATTTGAGTTTGATCCTATTATTAACAAGGTCGTGTTGAAACTTTAATCAATCGGCCGGATCATGAGCCGTCCAGAAAAATTTCTCAAATCATCTTGTTCACATATCACTGAGATCAACTTGTGATCTGCTACAATTTTTTTCTTTGTTAAAAGTTGGTTTGTAGATTTAAAAATTTAGAACTAAGAAGTATGGTGCATTCAATTGGATAGGTTTAGATAGTGAGTTTAGATGAAATGAGATAAGATGAAAATTAAAAATTGAATAAAATATTTTTTTAATGTAATTTTTATTTTAAATTTGAAAATATTAAATTATTTATTATATTTTGTGTAGAAATTTATGAAGATTATAATAATTATATGATATTAAATGAGATGAATTGAGAGGTTTGTATTTTTAATATATGGAATAGAGAGATGTTCATTGATAATAGTAATAAAGTTTTGTTTAAAAGTAGTGAAACCCATTAAAAGAAGTTAGGATGCAAAAATTATTGAGTTAAGATTTTTTAGACAATATAATAAATAATTCTTAAAAACAATTAAAAAAGGTAAAAGAATTTATTTGCGTTGAGAAATTACATTCTCAAATCAATGCGTAGAAAAATTATAGTAAAGTATTTAAATAGTGTAATTTGATTTAAAAGATAAATTTTAAAATTTAAATATTACAAATTAAATATTATCATTTAAATGATGTGGATACTGTACTCTATACAATAACTTGAATATAGAACTATTCTTGGTGGCTAGATTAGCCCCCCATAGTTACTGCAGTTGCTGTATTTGTTTAATTATTAAATTTTAGAATTTTTTAATTTATCTAAAAAATATTTAAAAAATGATTTAAATTTTTGCAGTGTTTAAAATTCTTGAAAAATTTTTATATTGCATATTTGTATATTTAGGAATGAAAACATCTTTACTAAAAATGTACTAGAGTTTAGACGAGATTTATTGCCAAACATCCCTAACACAATTCAAATGCACTCTTTCGCCTCGGTCTCAACCTATAAAACCCATGGTTTTTAATTTCGTACCATACTGGCCACTGAACTAGTATAGAAATTTTATCTGTTTCATACCGATTCAAATACCGACCGTACCAGCTGATATTTTAGTCTTTATTTATTTTTTTTTTCATTTCTTCAAACTACAAATTCATTTTTTGACCCATAATTCATATAAGGCTATTTATAATTTATATATATGTATTTATGTATAATTTATTCATATATAGACTATTATTTTGAAATATAATTAATAGATATATTTATATATATAATTTATTTATATATCGACTATCCCGAAACGATATTGATATCGAAATATTTCATTAAAGTGTCTTGACCGGTACGCTATCCGATACGGTATTCAAAACAATGATAAAACCACTCAGCCTCTCTTCTTGGTACCTGTAGCAATTCGGCTCATCACTATGGCTCAAAGCTTCTATACAATCTCAACACGCGACTTGAGCTCGCTCCAACCTTTAGCCTCTTTCTATAGCCAGAACAGACAAAGAATCATCAATGCTATTCCTTTTCCATTTTCCAGTAACATTGCTTCACCTTTTGCCTGAAGTCTTTCGTACTTGTAAAATTTTATTTTCATTGCTTGTCACTATTATTGTTATTATTAACTTTTTTCTTTTGATGCAGGTATTTCACGGTTGTCCACTAGGTGTGCTGTTCGTTTCCGGCCTTGCATTGATATACACAAGGTACCCAAAACTAAAAAATCTATCTATGGTTACGGTCTTTGCCTGTCTATCTCCTTCTTCAACTTAATGTGTTTGACAAAAGGTCGTGTAGATACGTTTTTGCGACATTGAAGTTCTGTTAGCTCAACTTTTGGTTAATGATCAAGGTTGTCTACTACAGATTTTTTTGTCTCAAAAATGATTTCTTCAGTGCTTTTTCGTTTGTCTAGAATATGTAAAATATAATTCTATTGAAGTTTTAGGTTGACCCGTATATGTCATTGGGTAGTATAATGGCTATAAAGGGGAAACAAATGCTGCATGAGTCGTACATTTTGTTATTCCATGCAGTTGTGCGGTACTTTATCTACGGCGGACTCGAGTAATTTTTTACTAATATCATGTTTCTAATGTGGTTTTTTATCAGGGTAAAGTGAAACAGATTGTTGGGTCAAACCTTCGGGACCTTCGGGATTCTAAGGAGGATGGGTCAATTCTCGTGACCAATTTTGAATCAGATAAGTCAGCCGCTGAGTTTGTGAATTTATACAAAGAAGATGGACTTGCAGGTGGTCATATCATCATGCTTGGAGCAGATCCTTTGAGTAAAAGTGCAGCCATTGAAGCATTGCGTGCTTATCCTGGTGAATTTGTTTGCTCTTTTCTGATATGTTGTGTTTGTGGTTACCTTCTTTTACTTGTTTCCTTAATTACGATTTATTTCTTTTAAATTGAATTTTTGGAAATTATAATTATGGATCTACTGTGTGTCTTTCTTTCTTCTTCTTCTTCTTCTTTCTTGTTTGATAAGTGGATCTACTGTATTTCACCATATAAGAAATCTATTTACCTTAAATAATTAGAAGAATCATTGGCCTAGCTGATCGGTTTTGTTCTCAAAACTTCAATTTGCATTTTTGGAATGTGGTTTGGCACTTGCACCACTCTAATTCCTTATGTTGAGACATTCAGCCCACGAAATTGAGCACCTGAGATTAGGTTGCGTTACCTTTAAGCTGTGTAATTGATTTAAAGTTTAAAACTTACAGACTTTTCCTCTGCTGAACTTACTGCGAGGACTGGTACTAGGCGGTTTGCAAGTTGGAGGCGGGATCAATTCTGAAAATTCTTTAAGTTACATAGAGGAAGGAGCTTGCTATGTCATTGTCACATCAGTATGTGATAACCTTTTCTCTTATTTTGTTCTTAACATTTATACAGAAACATGAAATACTACTTTGGTGATATAATACAATTTCTAATCTCTTTCTTTTTTGGTAAGTGTTTACAATCTTTCTCGACTAACAAAATGTGTATGAATTTCCAGATAATGACTCATTCTTCATTTTCCTTTATTGTAGATTCAGGTATGTGAGATTTGTATAATGTTAACTTGAAATGGGGGACAGCCTCATGGGCTGACCCATTGGAGCCAGTAGCACTTGTTGTACTGATTTAAGTATTGCTACCTATCTTAGAGATGGAAAGCTAACTGCAACCATGAAGAACCCATATCTATTCCCCCTCTCTCCAAGCAAAAAAAAAATGATAGTCTTGAAATGAAAGTGGCTGATCGTAAACCGATTATTGTCATGGCAGGATATATGTCTTGTTGGCATGCCTTCCAGAGGGCCATAGGCTAGTCGCAGGCTAAGCTTATGAATGAGGACCTTGTATGAGTTCTCTGTGAATTATGTCAAAGCTACCTAAAGATTATAGGACTCTTTTTGCCTACTTGATTCTAGAAGCCACCTAAGTGTTAGATGTATTGGATTGTTGGTGTTGAACATGATAGAAGGATTATTTCTAAATGAACATTGAAGGGATGGTAGGGTTGAATATAAGTTTTACTTCCAGAACTCTCTTGATCAAGGTAAATGAATATACCTTTATCTATTTTAGGTTAGTGCTCAAATAATGAAACTGGATCACAAATAATGGTGGTTAGAGCATAATGCTTATGGGACAGAGATATTTGTATAACCACTGAACAAAAATAGTTTTACTTGCCAGTTGATTCAAAGAATTTGGGCTAATATGCATAGACAATTTCTCTCAATTATATGTTTAAATTGATCTCTATTATTTACCTTTCGGTTTCAATTTTTATTTTTGTTTTTATTTTATTTTATTTTATATTTTTTTAATATCTTGATTTCATTCACAGTATGTATTCAGCAATGGACAAATGGATCTTGAAAGGCTTAAAGACCTTGTTCGTGTTGTTGGAAAGCAGAGGCTTGTCTTGGATCTTAGCTGCAGAGGGAAGGTGTTAAAACAATTTCTAGATGTTTCTCCTTTATGCGTTGGGTAACTGGGTTCGAGCTTGAGGATTCATTGTAAAATGTCCCCGGGCAGGAATTGGTGACATCTTACAAGCTTGGGTTTGAGTGCTCCAGGGTTGGATGCTCTAGTGCAAGGAAGGATAAAAGAGGACAACAATTTTATAAGAAAGGGTCATGGATTAGACATTAAAAAAAAGGGGGTCGTGGATTAGAATCGGAATCAGAAATAATATATTAGATCCTTTTTTATGAGCCCTCCTTTCGTTTTAGTATTCAGTTTCAACTATCCTCTTTTATGTGCTGACTTCGATTTGCAGGAAGGCAAATATGCAATTGTGACTGATAGATGGCAGAAGTTTACTGATGTATATCTTGATGGTAAAATACTGGAGTTTCTAGCCAGCTATGCAGACGAGTTTCTGGTCCATGGTGTTGATGTTGAAGGGAAAAAGTAAGTCTAAATTGCTATCTTTAATTTAATCACAGGTTTTGCCCCATGCCTTGAGACTTTCTAATTCCCTTAGGTTTTTAGAAGCGCATAGTCAGCTTTCAGATTATATATTATTTGTAAGATATCTTGACTTCTTGGGTTTTGTTTTGCCCATGGTCAGATAGACAAAGAGAGGGAAGAAAGAGACTTGTGAATTGAGAATATAGATTGCACAAGTATATCTGCTGTGAAGACAATTTACTCGAGACAATTTGATTCTGTTTTATTTTTTATTTTTTTGCAGGCTGGGAATTGATGATGAACTCGTGGCATTTCTTGGGAAGCATTCACCGGTGGGTAGCTGCGTTCATTATTATTTTGTCATTTGTCTTTCAGATTGTCTTGCTACCTTCTCATTTCTTGCTTTGAAATCCGAAAATTGATAATGCCTGGGGATTGGATTTTGCCAAAAGACTCTCTCCATCTAGGCAATGACTGTCATATTGGTCAAAAGTAAAAGAGGTCTTTATATAGATGATGGCAGATGAAATTGTATAAAGACAAAACGGTAAAAACTTATTCGGTTAAAAGAATATAAATACCTAGGCAATACCCAATTGGGCAGAGAAAGATTCGACTCATGCCAGATTACCTTCATTCGAACCATTCTCATAAGGTGTGAATATTACACGGTGTGACCGAGCCATTAGTCTGCAGCAACCTTTTTTGTAAGCGCATCAGTGACATTTGATGTCAATGAGCTTCTATATTTTGCCCTTTATGCTTGCTATCTTAGACAACTTGTTAATACAGCATATGGTTTGGTGGTGCCAGATTCCAGTGACTTATGCTGGTGGTGTGACCGGAATGGCTGATCTCGAAAGGATTATGGTGGCAGGGATGGGACTTGTGGATGTTACCGTGGGCAGCGCTTTGGATATATTTGGGGGCAACTTGGCTTACAAAGACGTTGTTGCTTGGCATTCCCAGCAGGAGGCTTTTACAGTTTAGTTCCCTTCAATTGTTTCGTTAGCGTATGCTTCACTTCCGTGTTTAGCTTCTACGGTTTCATAAGCTTTGTATGCCAAGAGAATTAGGCTGTAACTGACGAGACTAGAGAAATCATTCCCCCCTCCCCCTTCCCCTTTTCACTCCTCTGCGTTCCTAGTCTATCAAAAATTAGAAAGTTGAAAGAGATTAGTGTAGCAGGATTTTTTTAAAAAGAAAAAACAAACAGGAGAGAATAACTGTTGGGAATATATGTGTATGTATAGATATATATATAAATATAAGTTTAGTCAAACACTTCCTTAGAAGTAAATTTATAAATTAACGTAACTTGACGTAGTATTTTTTTATTATAAAATAGATTTAATATATCATATAACATAATTTTATTTTTATAAAATTTCTTTATAATTAAAGTATATTTATTTTCTGTTATTAGATATTACATGAACAAATATTGAAGAGATTATGATTAAAAAGATGCATCGTGCCAGTCTATAAAATTCAATCAACCCACCAAAGAAAAGGGTATTGCGTTTTAAAAGACCGTATGCTTATTTTCCATGAAGTAAAATTAATTTTTCGAAACATTCAAAAAAAAAAAAAAAGGAAAATGAAGATCTGACTAAAATATACAATTTAATTATATATGTATTTATTATCTTCTGGAATTGCCGGGAGAATCTTAACCACGAGCGCTTGTCGGCAGTGTCCCACAAACTCACCTCTGTAACAGAAATTTAAACGAGAAGGCCCAGAACAAGAAGAAGAAGAAGAAAATGCTCCTCCGCTACCCGTCTTCAGTGTTTACCATACACGGAACCTCAATTTCCACTCCAAGGAATCCCAAAGGATCTCGCTCTATGATAACCAACTCCACGGCTCCCGACCGGGCCATGGCTCCACCGCGGCGGAGACCTATGTCCGCCTTCGAAGCCCGAGTCTCTCTGGTCCTCGCTCTCGCTTCCCAAGCCTCCGCTCTCTCCCAGAGACGTACATGTTCACTATCAACCACCATTTTTAAGAGCCTTGCTTCCTAAGTTGTTGAACGCAGTCTCTGCCCCTGTTTGTTTCAATAACTTTTGGAGTTTTCGTGCAGTCTTAGTCGATACGGCGACCGAAGCTGTGAAATACGTGTTCCCGAAAAGGTTCGAGAGTCGGAATCTCGAGGAGGCTCTAATGGCAGGTGGTCCTTTTCGTTTGTTTTTATTTTTGAACGTGAACTTTTGTGTCTATTTTTTTATTTTTCTTGATCGGACTTTTATGAAATTGGGCGTTCTTGGTTTTGTGTTCTATTATTTTGGGATTTTGTTAGTCCCGGACCTAGAGACGGTGAACTTCACTGTTTTGAGCAGGACAGACCGGTACGAGATAAGGGAAGTTGAGGTATGCAGTCACTTTAACGTTTTTCTTTACTCTGCCTATGACTATTGTGATTCAGTTTTTGGGATGTGATTTCATAGTATATACTTTGTTATAGCTTGTAAAAACATGAAAAATGTTAAAAAGTTATGCATGCCGAAAAATCTTTCATGCTTGTATTTATATCTAAACTCATAGAGCTGTGATTGCACAAACAGCCTTATTTTATAGCGGAGACAATAATGCCTGGGAAGACTGGATTTGACTTCAATGGAGCGTCTCAATCCTTCAACGTATTGGCCGAGTACCTGTTTGGTAAGGTACTCTGAGGTTCTGTAATAAATTGTTATAATATCTCACTGCCATACCTATTTGTAATAATATCTTTATTATTTTCTGCTTATCCTAGTTTTTGTGCTGTTTTTAGAATACGACCAAGGAGAAAATGGAGATGACTACACCTGTTTTAACGCGTAAGGGCCAATCTGTTGGGGAGAAAATGGAGATGACAACTCCAGTGATAACAAAGAGGGTATGATGTTTTATATGCATCATATGTCAATAGTTATTTAGTTGGCAGGTTATGGAATTTTTACTTGTTCTTGTGTGTTCTAAATTCATTTGTGGTGCCTATTGTGCCTTTTTTAACAAAGTCAATGTTATCACATGCTCCTAGGGCTTGAGCTTTCTAAGATGTTTATATTTCTTCTTCTTCTTTTTTCTTCTTTTTTATATAAGAAAGATGTTTATATTTTAGTTTGGCACTATTGCAGACCCGCTGAATATTGTAGTCTATTGGCATAAATTTGTTTTCTTTTGTTGCTTATGACATTACTACTTCCATATTTCCAACATTGTTTTTTTTTAGTAAGTAATAAGAAAATTTTATTCATACGAATGAAATAGGCATAGCCCGTGTACACAAGAAGTATACAAAAGAAACACCTAATTACATTCTAGCTAAGGAAAGAAAGTCATGGACATTGTTTCCATCAAGTACAATGGCTGAAAACCACAGCATTAAAGTGCGCATAAAAAAATTCTGAAGCTTCTCCATTGTGCGTTCCCTTTCTTCAAAGCATCTCTCATTCCTCTTCGACCATGTACACCACATGATATACAACGGGATCATCTTCTACACTGCCGCCACTTGGGGACAGCCAAGCTCCTTCCAACAAGCCAATAATTCCACCACCGGCAGAGGCATTACCTAAGCGATATCCATTCTTTTAAAAATCTCATTCCATAGCCCCCTTGTGACCTCAAAATGCAATAGTGAGTGATCTACAGATTCTCCCTGTTTTTTGCATAGATATCACCAATCCACTGCTATGATTCCCCTCTCTCTCAGATTGTCCGTAGTTAAGATCTTCCCAAGAGCAGCAGTCCATACGAAAAAAGCTACCTTAGTAGGCACCCTTGATCTCCAAATCCTCTTCCATGGAAATGAAACATGGCCATGGGTTGACAAAATCTTGTAGTAGATCCTAACTGTACATTTTTTACTACCATTAGCCTTCCATTGCAACCTATCCTCTTGAGCCGTATTATTTCCCATGGAATAGAGCAATCTAAGGAAATCAGACACAACCTGCAGTTCCCAATCGTGAATATTTCTATTAAAAAGAATGTTCCACTGATAAGATCCATGGGAAAATACCCACATATCTGCAACAGAGGCCTCTTTGTTAGCTGCAATACTATAGAGTGCTGGAAATGCCCTGTATAGCGCGCACTCTCCACACCAAACATCATGCCAAAACTTGATTTTGGAACCATCTCCCACCACGAATCGTAAGTGACTTTCGAAGTCCTGCTAACCCCTCCTAATAAATTTCCATAAGCCCACACCATGTCTCCCCCTTACTTCCTTGGAGCACTAGCCTCCCCACGCTCTCTCATGTCTAGAATCAATAATCTTCTTCCATACTGTGTTCCCCTCTAAGTGGTATCTCCATAACCATTTACCCAATAAAGCTTTATTGAA
The DNA here is from genome assembly GCA_011037825.1 of Carya cathayensis. Lineage (NCBI taxonomy): Eukaryota > Viridiplantae > Streptophyta > Magnoliopsida > Fagales > Juglandaceae > Carya > Carya cathayensis. The sequence continues at coordinate 936,212 of QGSO01000143.1, forward strand.
TATTCATAAATTGCATATTCCCATGCCTCCATTCGGAATAGGAGAACAAACCTTGTTCCAGTTAACTAGATGGAATTTTGTTTCCTCTTAATTAAAGTAAGTTGCCCCACTTTCGATAAATACATCCGTTTCCACTCAGCATGCTTCCTCTCAACTTTCTCCACCACCCCATCCCAACTGGCTCGAGCCTTAAAATTGGCTCCCAGCAGGAGACCCAAATATTTCATAGGCAAGGGAGACACCTTGCAATCCAACAACTGCGCCAAGCTATTAATATTAAGCACCGCACCCACCGCAACCATCTCGGATTTGCTAAGATTAACCTTGAGCCCCGACACTGCTTCAAAGCATAGCAAGAGAGCTCGCAAAGATTGAATCTGACCAGAATCCGCATCACAAAATAAGAGAGTATCATCTACAAATAAAAGATGAGAGAGTGAAGTAGGCCCATTTGTGCCATTACCAACTGAAAAATCGGATAAATAACCTCCGCCAACAGCAGCCTCCACCAACCGACCAAGTGCCTCCATAACAATGACAAACAAGAGAGGTGACAAGGAATCCCCCTGCCTCAAACCACGTGAGCTATTAAAGAACCTAACAGGAATACCATTAACTAACACTGAAAAACGGACGGTAGATATACAATAGCGGATCCATGAGATCCACTTGTCACCAAAACCACACCTACTGAGCAAGTAAAGGAGGAAAGTCCCAGTTCACAAGGTCATAGGCCTTTTCCATATCAAGCTTGCAAAGAATACCTGGAACGCCTTCCCACAACCTATGATCCAAGCACTCATTGGCAATAAGCACCGAATCCAGAATCTGTCTCCCCCTAATGAAGGTGTTTTGGGGCTTAGAAATAATATGTTCCATCACCGAGCTAAGCCTATTTGCCAGGACCTTGGAGATTATTTTGTAGACTCCGCTCACAAGGCTTATGGGGTCTAACATTGTTCTTGAGCGCTTACAATCTATTTACTTCTTTCGGTTGATTATAATTATAGGAATTTCCCAGTACCACATATTTTTTTTTATAAGTAGTTCCACATATTACTGAGAAATTATATTGTTTGATCTTTTTTAGCCATGAAGGTTTCTTTGATTTGTCTAAGAGCAGTTGTACAGTACAAAAAGCTCAATTGTTAGAAGACTTTTTTTTAATTGTTGCATCTGGTATGCTTTTTTTTTTTTTTTTTTTTGGGTAATCATGTTCTGATACTCTTGCTAATGTATTAGCTGGAAGATCAAGATAAGTGGCAGATGTCTTTTGTCATGCCCTCAAAGTATGGTGCCAACTTGCCAGTGCCTAAAGATCCATCCGTGAGGATCAAAGAAGTTCCAAGGAAAATTACTGCAGTTCTTGCCTTTTCAGGTCTGTCCTTCCATTAATCTGACAGCCCTGAGCTCTTTGGATGCAGAAACTGGCATATGGGTTGTGAATCTTGTAATTTCACATTCATTCTTAGTAGTTGAACAAATGGTATTTGGCACTGGAAAATGCTAGTATGCCCCATGAGTTTGCCCCCTCATTTTGACCGCTTATGTATTTAAATTTTTTTTTCTTTACTTAATGGTTAAGGAAGTGACTTTTAGTGTATTTGTGTATTTTTTTATTTTTTAAAAATATTTAAATATGTTAAAAAAATGTAAAAGATAAAAGAAGAAAAAAATAAAAAGTGAAATTGTACTAGTTGGCATGCCCAGCGGTCAAAGTTGGGCGGCACACTAGCATCACCCTTTGGCACTAAGGCTGTCCTGAGTGTTAAAAACATGGAATCAGGCTTGGAGTATGTTGTTACGAACATGTGATTGTATGTATGAGTTCTGTGCATTTGGAGGTATGTATTTGTCATATGATCATAATTAACGTAGTTCTTGTTTATTTTATGTGTTAATATTATGTTAATTGGCAATGAATCAGACTTCTGCCACAATAACCCTATCTTTCAGGAACAGAGAGTATCACATTCTCCACTCAAGTGTCTTGGCCTTCAACTGTGGATATGGCATGCTTATAATACCCTTTCTTTTTTCGTTTCCAATAGGCTTTGTGACCAATGAAGAAGTTAAACAGAGGGAGTCAAAGTTAAGAGAAGCTCTGAAAAGTGATAGACAGTTTCAAATAAAAGAGGGTGCTTCAGTGGAAATTGCACAGGTGAGATCCCTATAATCAATTGCTTCGTACTTTGTAGTATGAGAGCCTCTTTCACCCGTCAGTGACTTTATGTACTTATCATTGTTGCAGTATAATCCACCATTTACGCTTCCATTTCAACGCCGCAATGAGATTGCACTGGAAGTAGAAAGGAAAGAAAATTAGCAATAGAGCAATTGTAGAATCTTGATGTATACTGAATTTACGCACTTTATGTGAAGTAAACAAAATCAACATGCAACGCATTTAGGTCCCATAATGTAACATCATACATGGTTGAATTGATACTTCTGATTTGTATATATCTATTGACATATCCCTCTCAGTATTCCAAGTTTTAACAAGAGATAGGTAATGTAAGAGTTCCTTAGATGCTGGATTTCAGTGATGGTTAACGTGTTTGAGTTTGGCACTACTGAGTTGTTACATTGTTCCTTGATGTTGTTGTAAAATATCTGTGCTGTCAAATTCCTAGTATCAAATATAGGTTATTTGAGTTATTATACATTGTAATTGAATCAGGACTAAGTCCGATTCAAAATTGATTTGGAAAAGTGCAAAAATTGACAAAATTGAAAGTTTGAGACAGGCTCGAGCAAAATTTGTGAAATGCAGGCTAGCCATTGGCTTGAGTAAACATAGCAAATTTCAAATTTTAATAGCATTTTGTGTCCTAATCTAAAATGTTTTTCGTCACCATATTAACACTATAATTCCCTTTGTTTAAGTTGATGGAGAATATTTGTCTACATTAGCGCAGGATGGTTTAAGCAGATATTTGCTTTCAGAGTTCTAAGAGAGGTTTGCATTTCCCCATGCATTGTGAGCTAGAGATAATAACAAACATGCTTCATAAAGGAAAGCATTCTGCAATAAAACCATATAAGGCATATGAACAGGAAGACAGCTGTGATTGAGATGCAAATATCCCAAATATATTAGAACTACCAGTTAAGTGTTCCCTTCTGGAGAAAAAATTCTTTCAGAGGTGGTGGGTATAATGCCAAACACCAAAAGGAAGAAATTAGGCACTTTTAATTGTTAGTGTTGTTACATCTAAAGAAGAATGTGCTACTAGATTTTGCAGGGCACGGTCTATGGTCCTCACAATGTAGGGACCTGTGTATATCCAAGTTGACCTTTTTACAACTGTAGTGGAGAATCTCTATCTCTGTTTATGAAGCTCAGAAGAAAAGAGTTGTCAATAGGAACGTCTTACTTTGTCCACTTTCTGTGGCAATTGGAGTATTACATGTTCACTACGGGCCATCTTGTCAGGCTCTCTCACCTTTTATAAAGAAGCAGTTGCATCAACTGCATTTGGGATGAGGTATCTGATTCCCGGTTTTTGTCTACATCATTATGGTAAAACAAACAAGCATGCAAATGCAATTCTATCCTTTCCTCTTCTCAGTTCTACTTTAGTCTGCCAGAGTATAATCAATGCAGTCCCAGATCAATGTTGGACCGAAGCCATGCCGTGCCTTGCAATTATTTGTTATTTACATATTCGAGTTAATTCTACCCAGGTTGAAGTGAGATCAAGACTTACATAGTTTACTTAAGTTTTATATCTATTAACTTCTAATGTGCCATTTATCCAAGTGTATTCTCTAAAAGAAAATGTTGTATCAATACTAAAAATTTGATGCAAATGAGAGATCCGTGCCCACGCTATACAAAATGTCATCAAGTGTGCTCTAATGCTCATATAATTAAAATACTGTCATTTTATAAAATAAAATTGTCAAAGGTGTGCTTGAATCAAGTTTTTTTAGGGAACATGTGTTGTCTTGTTTTGATGATTTATGGGCACATCGGGATACTCCAAATTCCAAAATGAGGGGACAAAAAGCAGAGGCACATGTTTTGGGACACATGGGAGTGAGAATCCTGTGACCCGTGATGGTTCTGGATTCCTGTTTACTAAGAAGACAACCGTGTTACACGAACAGGTGAAGGTTGTATGTGCGTTTGAATAAAAAATTTCTACTTATCCTCGTGTGTTACACATTAATATGCATATATTTAAATAGAATGATAAATAATAAATCGCATATTAGTATTTGGTGTTGAACGATAAATAACATTTCTCGATTAAGAAATGTTGAAAATAAAGTGTTTTTAAGGACACACTTTGGGTAATGATTTGTAAATCTTACATTAAGTGTTATCTCTAAGCTGCAATTTATTGTTGGAAAGGCCCGGGGGGTACCAAACAATTAATACCGAACGTGTAGCACGTAAAAGATTGAATATATATGGTGCTGGGAAACTCTTTAATGAATGAATGGTAGGGGTGAAACCAAATGATGTTGGAAATTCAAGAGGATGCATCATACAAATATTGAATATTCATGTTTATATTTATATTGGATCCACTTGGGAGATTATTGATTGGATATCCGGCTGATAAAGTACGTGTAACAATCTCAACGCTAGTGCTGACTGCTGAGTGGACTCCATCACTACTTTGCTACTCACACGTCAATCCTCAAAATGGAAGGTGAAACATGAACCACTCCTATTATCCCACAGGTTCATCTGGTGCTTATACATCTGGACCCTGGTCGGTTTGGATATAAAATTTTCTCCATTCGTTTCAATTTATTTTATTTAATTATTATAATTTTTTATATAAAATATAATAAATAATTTAATTTTTTAAAATAATAATAATATTAAAAAAATAATATTTTATTCAATTTTTAACTTTCATCTTAACTCGCAATCCATACCTCATTCGACTTATATTCCTTAATAAAATTAGAGAGAAACGTTAAAATAAAAAAAAAAAAAACAACATAACCTTTTTTAGAAATTTTTATATTATTTTACTATTATTTATAAACTATTCACAAACTATTTATTAATATTTTACTATTATTTTTCACTATTATTAACAAATCAGATATACTTTTAATATCCAAATTGAGCCTAAGAAATTAAGTTCGGATCTCACAATTAGTATAAGACTAAAAATAACTACACTCACTCAGATTTTCATATATANTTGATTTGTGGATGCGTAGTTTTAAGTAATGATTATATAAAAAGTTTAAAAATTATTTTTTACTTGAATGATATTTGAGAATTAAGTTAAAATTTATTTTTGAGAATTCTAATGTTAAGCCAAACATGTCCTAAGGCATTGTCATTTAGCCTGAATTTGAGTCTTGAGAAGTTTTGAGATATGTGGTGAATAGTAGTAAAAAGATAAGTAAAAAATAATAATAAAATATTAAATAATAGTAAAAAGTAATGAATAATATTAAAAAATATGTAAAAAATAATAATAAAATAATAAATAATAATAAAATATATTGAAAAGTGTTGAGATATTCGAAACAGGATTAAAATCTTTAATCCGGTTTAGCCCATAGGGCCAAGGATTCTGCCCATTAGAGCCGTTCTGGACGCTACTACGCTTTCTGAGTAATTGTTTTAGGGTGCGTAAAGTATTTATATTTTTTGTAATTTTGATCCTCGTTTATTAACACAAATTAGAAGAAATAAATTAAGATGAAGTTAAAAATTGAAGAAAATATTATTTTTATTTTAAGATTTGAAAAGATTGAATTGTTTATTATTATATTTTATATCAGAGTTTGTGAAAATTATAATAATTAAATGAGATGGTTGGATTTGGCTAATCCAAATGATGGTTAAGTCAAGAAATTGTGGTAAACCGTACCATTTATACCAAAGAGAAAAAAATGGTTAAATGAGGTGTGTTTTGCAAGGGAACAAAACCATAGTCAGGGATAGAGAACAAGAGACAGCACAAGCTGTATAAAATACATACAGAGATAGCTGTTCTGCTCCTCGACTTTCGAGGAAACCTCTCCATATCTTGCTCACATATTATCTACCTCTCTCAACTCTCTAGCTTACCACAACTAGTGCTGCTGCTGAGCAAGTGAATGAGCTACCATATCCACCAAGTATAACAGAAAATAACCATCCGTCCGTCCCCCAAAACACATATTTTTAGCAGAGATCATCATCATCTCTCTCTCTCTCGCGTATAGCACAACTAGTACTAGTACTACCGGTGGTGGGCAAAGTACGGAAGAAGCATTGCCACTGAAGCAGCATAAAACAACCGTTCGTGATCACCCGTTGTTTCAGTATTCTGTTGCAGATCAAGAAAGTTAGCGTGCAGTAGCAATGGCCCCTAGACTTTCCTTCTCGGTCTTTGCCATCGCATTGCTTCTTGTAGGAACTTCGGCTTTTGCTAAGCAAGAGAGTATGATCTCCCTCTCTCTCTCTCTCTCTCTCTCTCTCTCTCTCTCCATGTTTTCTCACATAAAATGATGCTTTTTTTTTTTTTTCTTCTACATTTTCAATGATTTTCTTCGTTTATTTTCTTTAAATGTTATGGGGAATTTGTATCAAGTTTACTAATTTATGAAAATTCCAAAACCAGAGATAAACTCAATTTCGTTCGGTTATGTCGGTACGACTGGCCCAGGACACTGGGGAAACTTGAACCCAAATTACTCGACCTGCTCACACGGGAAATGGCAATCTCCAGTGAACATTGTGAGGGACAAGGTTGTCCGTAACAAAAAATTGAAGCCCTTGACCAGAGATTACGCTGCTGCCAATGCCACACTGGTCGACAATGGCTTTAACATTGCGGTTTGTTCTTAATTATTAAACTACTTGCAAATAATTGATTTTCTTCTCTTCAGTTTCATCTTAATTTTCTCGTTTAGTAAGAGTAATCATAATTACGGCAATATATTTTGATGGAATTGTGCTCCTTTCTTGGTCTCATATGGATAGGATGTGAAGGAGAGCAAAGGCCTTAGGCCTATATAAGGAGGTTAAGCCTCTTGATTTAAATACACCAATTAATAGTTTATCTAGTAATTTTTTATTCTAATTAAATTTTTAGCTTTTTGTGTAAAAGGAGAAGAAGTGTGAAATTAAAGTTTTATTAGTGGGAAATCCTTGTAGGTGTATTTGGGATGAAGAGAAAAATTGTGTAATTATAATAATTTTCACATAGTGAATTTTTCTTCTTTGGATCTGATAGTTTTTATCATGTTTAGGGATTTTCACGTAAAATTTTGTTGTTATTATTTTTTTATTTTTCTTGTTATTCATGCAAAGAATAGATCCTAAGGGATGAACCAAATTCTCAACATATTTCACCTCTAATTATATAAGGATCGATGCATGCATTTTGGTACAATAAGCCTAGTACCATGGCCTACACGTAAAACTTCTTGATGGATATTTTCGTTAACAAAAATTCTATGAGCAGTCATTTTTGTGGATTTCTTTGTGCACTCCAGTGATATGATTGGTTGTGTATTAAAAAAAAATTAATCCAGCTAATCATATCAGTGGAATGCACAGAGAATATACAAAAGTGACTGAATATAGCATTACTCTTTCCGTTAAACGTCCAACCCAAAAGCTTACACTATTCGGTTGAAATAACCTATCGATGTGTGACGCTGAAACAGCTTCGTTCGAGCCATCGGTTTTAGCACTTTTTAGAACATCGTCCTATTGAATTTCAGGTTAATGAATTTCTCGGAGCTGAAGAGGTAAATAGTTTAATCATTTTTTAGAATCCCATTTTCTTAAATTTTTGTCGCTTAATTATGATATGAGAGAAACGATCTAGAAACCCAAAACAAATTAAATAGCATTATTAGAAACTTTAAGAAAACAAAAACACAATACGCCTATGTTTTATTGCGAGCAGCTTGATAAAATGCGTACGCCCTTTGCCTCTGCAGATAAGATTTGAGGGACCCGTGGGAGTGTTGGTTGCAGACGGGAAGAACTTCACCTTCAAGCAAATGCACTGGCATTCTCCTTCTGAGCATCAGATTGATGGAAAAAGGTTAGCTCTCTCTCTCTCTCTAAACATGAACTTCTCTTAATTATGAGTAAAACTGAATAGATGTGCAGGTCTGATCCACAAGGATCAGGGTTGCCTGGCAGTGCCTTCAGTTCGATCAGGGTATCTAGACGATCTCGATTCGATCCAGAAGACTCTTGATTAATATAATATAAAACTCTGTTTTCTGTAAAATGGGCTGCGCCAGTCCAGTGCCGAAAGTCGGGCTCTGTTTCATAGTCCATGTGGGTTTCGAAAGAACAACTTTGAGCCCAAACCAAAAAGAGACATCTTTTGATTTACAGCGCACAGAGACAGAGTGGCAAGACTTATCAAAGGAAAATGATAAAACTTTATTTTTTCCTATCATTTACTGTAACCACTTGCAAAATTAACAGACATTGGATAACGACAGATTTCCAGTGGAGATGCACTTGGTCCACCAGGCAGATGACGGTAGCTTCGCAGTTGTGTCAGCACTCTACCATTATGGTGATCCCGATTCTTTTATTTCTAAGGTATATGTGTTCTTATTTATTTATTTTTTAAAATTTTTAGTTAAATAGCAAACGTCAAAATTAATTAACATTCAGCTCAGAGGAAAGAAAAATTACCATTAATTCCAAAACCCAAACAAACGAAACAGAAATCCTGATTTTCATGGTTGCAGTTAAAGAACAAGATGGATGAACTAGCCAAGGAAAAGCGTGAGGGGTATCAAGAGGCACAAATCCCGCTTGGAGTCATGAAGACAAAGTACTTGAGTCGAAAGACCCGCAAGTATTACAGATACTTTGGTTCCCTGACCACTCCACCGTGCACAGAGAAGATCATGTGGAACATTCTCGGCAAGGTACGTAACTTAAAAATAGGAATTATTTGATGTCAAATTAAAGCCTCATTCGAAACCCTCCCTTCCCAAGTATTTATATCCCACTCACCGATGATTTGACATTAATTAATTTATGTGCAGGTGAGATCAGTCTCCAAGGATCAAGTAAATGCTCTCAAAGCACCATTGGCGTCAAGTTGCAAGAACAACTTCAGGCCTATACAGCCACTGAATGGGCGTCATGTTGAGGTATATCATGATGATGAGCTTCGAGGCAACTGATTAGTTTTAACTTTGTCTTCACCGCTGAATTATAAGAGCTGCTTTTATGTTTTTGGCTCATGTATGAACATTTTATGACCTAAAACTAAATAATGCTCAGCTTGTTTCAATGCATTTCTTAACCAATTCATGCGACTTTTCTTTAGCCTTTTGCTAACGATATTATCTTTTATTTTTACGTCATTCAGAAAACCACAACCACCAATCAGCCAAATATATATTTTTTTCTAGCGTAGGGGAATTTTCCCAGGAAAGTTTTCGACAAGATTTAGGTGCAACTTCCTGTAATTTTTTTGGGCGACGAATTTCAAGGCAAAAACCTGATTCCGATGGTAGGTGAGGTGGTGGGCTTGAATAAAATAGTCTATAGATTGGATATATATCTATGTAGGCAAGATGCCCATGTCCAGTTAAAATTTTAGAACCATCCACATTAGGAGTCCATGGCAACTTATGCCCGTAACAGTGACCTGTGACAGAGCAGTGAAGACCACCAATCACGAAGCATCTGATCAACGACTAACTGTGCACTTGAAAATGAAACATCGATGGAGTACAAAAACAAAATTGAGGGGGCACTGAGTGAGTGAACCCTATTTCAAAACAGATTGGATGACGCACAGGCTGACAACATTATTTCCTTCTTCCTAAATTGCAAAAAAAAAAATCCGCATTTTCTTTTTCCCTTGAAATCGAAGAGAATAATTGCATAACAAAAATTTAAAAAAAAAATTCAAGTTTGTCTTTATATTTTTGCCGCACCAGTTATTTAGATTTTTTAAAATTAGTTTTAATATTTTGAATTTTTATGAAAGAAGTGAAGTAATTGGATGAAATTCTTTTACAAAAGATGAAAATAATTTTAGGATTAAAACATGTCCTTGTTAAGAACTGAATCGAAGTATTTTATTGGCAAAGATAATCCAAATATGCCCACAACATAAGGGGCCAAACGAATAAATAACCGGTTAGAAATCCGCACTACGCCACAATTAAGAAATAAATAAGGTAATGTCTCGAGTTAGCATGAGAAATCTTGTTTTCATTTTCAGGTAGTTAATCTATTCTTAAGTTATTCATATTATTTAAATGGTAAGACTTAATTTATAAATTTTAAAATTTGAAAAATATCTTCTAAATCAAATTATATTAAATAAGTATTTTATTATACATACTTCACATCGATTTGAGAATATAATTTTTCTTTCAAAAAATGAAAGGCAATTGTATTTATTTGTTTGGATAGTTTTATAAATAAAGAGAAATGATATTTGTAGTCATAACGTATATAAGCGTTATATATTTCTTTTTAAAAAGTAAATAAATATAGGATACGCATGAAAAAAAAAATTTAATAGTAGACCATAATATTTTTAAAAAGAAAAATATGAAACTTGTACAACTCATGACTTAACTAATTTAACTAATTTAAAAAGAATATTTGTTAAGTCATGAGTATATCTTTACTCTTATTTACCTCAAACTTAACTAATTTATTATACACGTATCTTACTCTCATTTAAGTGAGAAGAAGTTTTAAGAAGTAAAGTGAGTATACATTAATGAGATTAGAAAAAACAAAAAGAATATACATTAATGCAAATGCACCCTTTCTTAAAAAGTAATGTTATATTTACTATCATTTTTATCATTTTTTATATTATCATGTTTTAATTTGAGAGTGTTTCTATAAAATGATGTTAATTTTATTTATTTTATAAAAATACTCCATTTAAAATTGGGATGTGAAAGGGCTATATGTATATCATTTCATTCTCTTAAAATTTTAAATATGATTTTTTCAGCTGCATAGTTATATTGAATCATTTATATTTTCAAATTTATAATTTGTGAAATTATTTAAATTTTAAAAAAGTATATATTGACACATAAAACACATCCTTTGAACAATAATAATACCATTCTTCATTCTCAATTTTATGATTTCCGATAGCACATCATTTTAGTAACTTAATACGTTGAGTATTGAGTTTGGATAACAAAATTATCTCAATTTATCTCATCATTATAATTTTTATAAATTCTCATATAAAATATAATAAATAATTTAACTTTTTCAAATCTCAAAATAATAATAATATTAAAAAATATATAATAATATTTTATTAAACTTTTAATTTTCATCTAAAACCATCTCATCTCTTCTCACTATTCAATCCTCAACTAAGTCATTTAAATTAAGTTAATTATAATGATTATAAGAATAATAGGATTCAAGCTAAAAGCCACTATTTCTTTAAATACCCTTAATATTCAAATTTAACAAGACTATCAAAACGGAAAATTACCATATGCTCATTCCAGAACACTCGTATATTTACAAAACACAATGGAGAAAAAAAAGGGAGAGAGAGAAGAAAATAAACGTGGAGGAAAATCTATAACCATTTACCTTTCACGCGGGGGAAGAGAACCCATTATTTAACATGCCACGTCATTTCAACGACCACTTAGAATAGAGAGGGCCCACCAAAGACTGCCAATCGCGACCGCCAATTTGCATGCTTGGGCCTACAAAAGTACAAAACTTGCCGTCGCCCCACGAAAGTGAGATTCAAGGAATCGGATCAAGCCACATCTCCGGCCCACCCGTCGGACTTCCTTCCAGATGCGAACCGCTTCATTCCACCCAAACCTGGCGGTTCAATCTCCGAAACGCTTTTTCTCGGAAGCGACTCTGCATACGACAAGTCGACATCGGACGCGATACTATGGCGCCCTCCAATTATCGCGCTCTTTCTCGGCGGCGATTCAGCCCGTGGCGCGGCGATTGTATGAGCTGTCTTTTCTCTGCAACCGGACCGAAAAATAGCCCGAAAACTGGCGAACAACCCGGTCTTCCGTTTCACAGACGTTTTTTCTTTTTCCACGACGGGTTCAGAGGACTGCTGCCGATTCCTCAATCTGCGATTACGGTCTCTCTTCGATCTCACCCTTCCCATACATGAGACCTTTGGAGAAGATGGTTCAACCAGTGGAGCCTCCGATTTTCCCACCGATCCGGACCTCTTTGGAAACAACCGCATGTTCCCATTTTTGCAGATCCGACGGTTTTTCGGGTCGACGTAACAAGACTTCTGAGGCTTCGGTAAGCCGATAATCGATGCTTTAGATTTCAAGTTCAAAGAATACCGCTGGGAACTGGAGTTGGAGCTCGGATTCAAATTTGGATTTAAATTCGTCGAGTTGGAGTTTCCTTTGCTCGAATCTTTCCTCTCGTAGAAGGCATGCTGGTTGAACCAATCGAGCTCGGCGTCTTTGGAGAGCCAGAACGATTCAGGCGGGACATCCGGAGGGACCTCTAGTTGATCTGAATGCTCCGGCTGGTGATCTACGTCCGCGAGGGTTTCGCAGGCGATTTTCCGATCTGAACCGCCGGCGCAGGCCGAAACTAGATCAACTTGTGGCATCGTACACGCTCCAAAAAAAAAAAAACTCAAATCAGAGAAAGAACCTAGTGAGAGAATGAGGGAAGGTTGAGGAAGAGAGAGAAATTGAAAGAACTATGAAGTTTTATAAAATGGTTACGCGAAGAAAGAAATATAATGGTGTGGAAAATTGAAGAGAGAGAATGATAGTAAACTTTTGGAGGGAGAGTTTCAACTTGTTGACGACTCGTGCTCCTCAGGTTCGGTGGACGCACCTCTTTTGGGTCTCACTAATAAAGTGTATTTTTTTTTACACTTTTTTTTAAATGAGATCAACTTTGTAAGATGGACTAACCTTTTCTATTTAAAATTTATAAAAATTATTTTTCAAACTATTTTATATTTAAGAGAGTAAAAATAGAATTTGTAAATTATATTTCTACAAATGCTTTAATACGTCTTAAAAGTAAATTTATAAATTAAGTTATTTGATATAATATGTGAAATTATAAAATTATTTTTATATAAAATAAATTTAAGTAATTATACTCACATATTCACAATACATGTTGTAAAATAATAGTATTTTGATAAAGTGATGTTATCTTTATAAGATAGTTTACAAATATAACCCTCATTTTACTAGTAATGATATAATATAACTTTTTTATAACTATTTTACAACTCATTTTATAATCAATCAATACAATCGTGCCATTTCATTAAAAAAGATTCTCCAATTTACAAAACTATCCTTAATAAGATGAGTTATAAAATAGATGAAGAATTGTAATGGAATCATTTTCCATTTAGTTTTTTTTTTTTTTTTGGGGAGAAATCCATTTAGTTTTAAGTGATCACTTTAAACCTATCTTTTTAGTAGTCAAAAGCGAATATGAAAACGCCGGTTTGCTTTTAAGTTTCAAGTTTCAACCCATTCGGCGGAACTCGAGTTCGGCTACTTTCGCTTGCAATAGGTGACTTATCGATTTAATTATTTCCATATCTTAAAATTCAAACAAACTTAGCCCCCACTGCCACCCTGCCATTTGAAATAACATTGTCATAAACTCAGTGTAATCCTTTTTTTTTAAAAAAAAAAAATTATAAATCAAATCACACTACTTCCTTCAGCAATTCAAAATTCAAGTTAATAAGCTGGTCTGGGTTTAAAAGTTGTTGTGTGTATATTGGGGAGGGGGTTGATTCCCACCCGGTCCATGTTGGTTGGGCTTGAGTTGGATCGTGAAGCTCGTCTCAGCCCAGGCCTTACCCTCTAACGGCTTCTAAGTCGTCCAAAGAGCCCAACCATTTAAGTTGAAGAGAGTGTACATTGTGGGAAACCAGACTAAGAGGGATAGTTGGGAGTACCGACTCTGACATCTCCTATGACACCTAACATTAAAATACTTATGTCAACAAATGAACGAAGGACACGGACACCCACCCATTCTTTGATGAGAGGGACCAAAAATGACCACACCGATCACCCACTGCTAGGATGCATCCTGGAAACCATGTTGGATTAAGGCGCCGTCCCAAAAGCGACGCCGCATTGGAATTCTTATATCAGGACACCACATTTCATTAAATACCTAAGCATAAATAACTACGAGCGAGACGGCCAAACCCTAACAGTGGGTACAAAATAGCACCCCTGAAATCTCATAAAAGCTACATCTTAGGTACGATGAACTCTCACTTGACTCTATTATTAAAAAAAATATATTCGAAATATGTGAGATTGACTTAAGTATCGGAAGTTACCCAAACTATCCCGAGACCACCTTCATCTTTGTGTTTGCAGATAAAGATTGTGATATGAGTTGCGGAATCTCATCTGAGTATACGAAATACGACGTTAATAATTAATTAACTATCTTCTTAACAAATTATCAGTAACCTTAAGCTTAATATTTGTAGTATACAACAAGGATTAGAAGATACATCAGCAAGATTTATCGTGTTAATTAATTATGTAACTCGTAAACCCAAAAAGAAAAACCAGTCGGGGATTAATTAATATGGACATAATATTTACTTCTACTTCAACGTATCTTACGCGCAATAAATTATACCCAATAAAAAGTATGAGTAATTCAAAGAATATGGTTAAAACAAAACACGAAACAAAAAATATTTCAATTGAAAAAAAAATCATTTAGTTAGAATTTAAAAAAATAAGTCGACCGTGTCGTTGTAAATGAAGTTGGGCTTACGATCCTTAATATTGTAGGACTTATTTTATGTATATATTTTTCTTTTTCTTTTTTATTTTATTTGAGACTCATGTTAAAATAAAAATTAAAGATAATATTGATATCGTTAAAAGGTATTTATATAATATACTTTTTAATACTCGATAACACGCGATCGAGGTCGAAGAGAGAACGCCACACGCCTCTACAAATTGAAGTACTGATGTCGTTTTTATCCATTTAAATTTTGCTGAGTCTAAGTAGGTAGATTGAGTTGATAATGGTTGTGGTAGGAGGAACATTTCTTAATAAATGCCGATTAGGTACAACCTACAACAAATACACCGGGAAGAAAAGTCTTCCAGCTAGCTGGACCATGCCATCACAACAAATTTTTACTTCTACTTTACAGAGAGGTGATACTTGGAGACGTGATTTCACATAAATTTTATGGGTTTTGCTTGAAATTTGTAAATATTGACGTCCGATTATTCTCAAATTCATATATTAAAAAAAAATTAAAAATAAATAGTTAAAAAGTTGGGGTAGGGAAGGAAGGGAAAATGCTCCTACAGAGAATCTCTATCTGTTTCGAAAAACTTGTTTCTAGGTAGAAGAATTATACGAAACACAAGATGGAAATAAATTTTATTATTATTATTATTGTTATTATTATTGGTGTGATGTCACGTAAACAATTAAAAAAAAAGTATAAAAACTAGGAGAGAGGAAAGGGTCTTAACGTTTACCGAAACAGCCATGGAATTTGGGACATCCGTTCACGTCAGTGCAGTCTAATATAGTACTAGATTGGGTCTAGTCTTTCCTAACCTCAGCATCTAGAGGAATATAATCAAATCAAAACACAACAAATCAACTGCCGTTCCTTTATGAAACCAAAAACAAAAATTATTTGTAAAATGATCGAGCATGGTAAAAAGTAGCTTTCACTTTGAAAGATTCATTTTTCACTATATATATATATATATATATATTTGTATTAGACAATCTAGACTTGTCCAGAGCATCTTTATTAGATTATTTAAATAAAATAATACAAATTTAATAATATTTTTTTTTAATTTTTTTCTATTAATTTTTTTTCTAAATTAAGAGCTTATATGAAAATATATTATTATTTTTTATTAAATTATATGAAAAAATAATGCAAGAAGAAGAATGATAATGGAGAGAGATTGTATAAATATATTATTTTTTATTTATTTAGATGTGAAATAATGACAATTAAATTTGATTGTAAACTTTAATTTTATTGTAATTAAAAGTCTAAAATTTTGAAATTAAATAATTTAATGTAAAGTATTTTTAAATTCTATTGATTAAATTTTTTATTAAATTTATATTTATTCCAATGAGAATGATCCATTACTTAACCAAAAAAGAGACCCTGAAACTTGGGGGAAGAAAATTGCAAGTTGCAGCAGCCAGCGGCAGTGGGGGGGATCTGTTCCCTCCCCACGTCGTATAAAAGCCTTTGAATTTTCTCCCTTTTTTATTTTTATTTGGGTGATAAAGTAGACAGACAAATTTAAGATGGGATATCCCGCAAAGTCAGCAATGATGGCGTGTGATAACAGCATGAAATTTATGACATCATTATGACACATATGACAAAACATTCATGTCGATGCCACTTTCTCCGTTTCTCTCATCGGCTTTTCTCCTTCCCTGAGAAATTAATTGCAGAACGACTCCTAAACACGATCATTACCTTTGGTCCGTCACAAATTCATTATTACAAACCTGCCTAACAACTATGGATTTCTCCACACTGCCCACCTAAAATCATAACTAGATTTAAGATAAAGGAAGCTAGCTAGTGCGTTTGGAACAAGGAATTTGCGTGAAAAGGAAAGCAAGGTAAAAATAAAATTAAGAGAAATACTTTAATATAAAAAAATTTATACAAAATTAAATTTATAAATTGCTGTAATTTATTAGAATGTAAAATTATTTTTATTATAAAGTAAACGCATTCCATTATTTCAACAAAAATACTAATTGGCATGTAAGCAAAATGTGCGTTGAAGATGTTAGATCTCACTTATATATTATATAAAATAATGTCAATTTATAAATTTATTTTTATGAGATTTTAAATAAATTTTAAAATAAAAAATTAAGATAAAATAATTATACTATTACTTTTCAATCCAAAGCCCGTGTCTTGATTGTCATAATCCCCAAGACCTCCATGGTTCGAAATCTCTATTTCCAAATATATATATATATATATATATATATATATATATATATATATATATAAATTACTTTTCTATATATATGAGAAGAAAAATAGTCTAGTGCCTATTTTACTTGTAATGGGTTATTAGTTAGACTAGAACCATTCCCAACGAATACTTTATCAAGAAAATTAACACAAATTAATTTTGTACCAAATGCAAATCACGGTTTCTTTAGTCCTCGGTCGTTGCTAGTATAAATACGATAACCATATAAGAGGCTTAAGACTAATTTGTTAGGAATATATCAAAGGCCAATAAAAAAATGACAACATGGCACCTAAGTGTTGATAATAAACTCATTAAACGACATGTTCAAGTTGATCTGACTGATATATATCTTTATTCCAAATTTTCAATAATTAAGTTCAAAGACTTCAACTAAACATGAATCCAATACGCTTTATTAGGTGTTGACAATTTCCATCTTCTCTCCTTTTTGGTCCTACAAAATGACAACCTAACCGAGTCTCGCCACGACGATATTGGAGCTGAGTAATAAGCAAAGATTAAAAAGGGGAAAACGAAATTAAAATTTGAGAAAAAAAGAATCCAAAATAGTACGTAGGGACCGTTTGGATGTTAGAAGATAATGAGATTTAATTAATTCAGTTGAATTTTAAATTGAGTCTAATATTTAAGTATTTAACTTTCAAATCACTAAATATTACTCAATTTAAAATTTCTTTATACATTAAACTTACAATTTTTTTAAATTCAACGTCTCTTTACATGCGGAATTTATAAATTTTGTTAACTTTTTATAAATACATTTAAATTTATATTAACATCTAGACATATATAAACTTATTTTAAATAAATCTTATAAAATTTACTATACCATCTTAACTCATTATTATTGATAAAAAATTTAACTCAACTAAACCTCCAAACAATATCTTAGTATTGGGATACGCTGGAGTCCACGAAGTAAACCATGTCAATATTAATTCTTCAATATAAATATATGAGCAATGCTACGTACGTTCTCATTTGAGGATTGCAATGTAAGTATAGGTAATTTTATTTTTAAAATTTTAAAATATTTATATTAAAATAATGTTTTTTTTTAATAAAAGATCTGCACATATAATTCCTACTTATATACTGTAAATATAATTTTTCTAAATATATAGAGACAAATCATATATAAAAAAACAAAAGCTTTTCGCAAAGTCGCCGCCAAAAAGGTAACTTAATTAATCAATGATGTGAACCCCGTGATGAACTTTCTGCCTCTCCACAGCTTCTAGATGATACTAAATCCAAATAGAGGGTGGGATTAAATTAATTAATGGAGATATACTGAAATAATAAATAGCTAGTGGTCATTGGGAGGTAAAGATGATACCTTCTCATATTTGATTTGTCATTCACAATCAGTTTCTCTCTTAGATACTAGTGAAAAATAGAAGAAAATTGTTAATTAGGTAGCATTTATTTTGGTTTGATGATGATGATATATTACCTTGAGAAGCTTACAATTTTCCGATAATGTATTAAAGATTATATATTCATCTTCTTTTAAGATTTATACCTTTCTTTTTTATTTCGATAAAGAGAAGAGTCTCCGTTTTTATTACTATAAAAAAAACATACTAATTGGCTTGTATTACCATTAATTTGAATATTTGATAACATGCTATTTTACTATCATGGAACCAGTCCACTTATCAAAAAATAAATAAAATCATGGAACCAGTCCAAAGGATGATGAATAGAACTTTGACGATCAACCCATCAACAATTTTGAATATATTCTTTTGAAAGTCAAATAAAACCCTCTTGGTGGATGTTTTCCCATTGAATATTCAATAGCAATACTTAAAGATCTTAGTAATATAAAACCTATATTTTTATATTCATAAAGATTTTAATAAGGAAAAATTTAGTTATAAACGATTCTGTACACCAATACGTGTACTCATCCAATATGATTGATCAGAAAGTAGACTATATTAAAAATAATGTCAATTTGTGAAGGCATTAATATTAATACGCAGATTGATATGCGGATTCACTTGTACGTAGCAAAACTATTTTAATAATATGAAACCTACATTTTTATATTCACTCTCATCAGTCATGTAAAGGAAAATATTGGTTAATAATTAAAAAAAAAAATCTTCTTTTTACATGTACTAAATATATTCCGTTGCGAGAAAAGCCCCTAATTCTTAAAATCAAATCAAAGTCAATCTTAGGCCTCATTTATTTTTAGGCCCAATCAGCAAGGCACGCCACGATCCCCCGAAAAACTAATGCCCAAGAGAGTATAGGATGTATTCAAAAGTGCAACCCACATTACTGCATACAATTAGGGCAGTGCCCTTTCCCATCTTGGGCCCACTACTGTCCTACGCCTGGTCCAAATGGACATAATCCAGGTTCAGTCCGTCTCGGGGCAGGTACCAAATTGCTGTTTGTAGCTAGGTCCCAGTAGAGTATTCCCTAATGTTTTTCTCTCTAATCGAGTATTCCCTAATGTTAAGTACAAGTTTACTATTAAAAAAAATATTATTTTCATTTAAATTTCGTATTTATTTATTTTTTTTTAAAAAAATTAATACTACTCATTATCTTAATTTTCATTATCTCATAATATGATATTAAATAATTAAAGACAACTTATTATATTTTATTTATAAACTCATCATCTAATATTATATATGAGATGATGAGAAAATAAATAATATATATATATTTTAAAAATAATTGCACTTTACAAATATCATTTCACTTCCCTTTTTACTTCTATTTTTCTCTATTGGTTTAAAGATCTTGCGCACAACATTTTCCCTCGTGACCATAAAACAACTTTATCCAACATTAAACCTCGTGAACCCTATCACAAGCATACAACTTTTAGACTTCAATTGTGATATTTTTGCTAATTATTGTGCAGTTTTGAAACAGATCACGACGAAAACTTTTCTGCCACTCTTCGGCTGAAATCGTGTCTATGGACATTATAGAACTCTCAGTGGAATAACTAGCCGAGTATTCCTCATAATTCCTTCCTCGTAACTCAAATCCATCAACAAAGTCAACTCGACCAACTCCAAAATCAAAGCAAACAAAATCTGTACTTCTCTTCGGTATGCTCCCACAATGCCAATATCTTTCAAATGGATAACCTTTTTTTTTCTAAGCTAATCATGGAAAGCAGAGGCTTTACCGTAGAATAAAGGGACCAAATCTGATCGGGGATAGGTGCGGGAGTGATGTTTTCGAAGTATTGGTAGAACGACGGTGAGCGAGGTGGCTGAACGTGATGGAGAGGAAACACGAGAGCGAAAAGAAACCGTGGCAGAGACAGAGAAAGTGGCAGAGCGATAAAACAATAGCAAGAGATGTCTCGGGCATGCTATGTCCATTCGAATTTTTTTCAACCGTTGGCGTCCGACAACGGTTTTCGATTCAAAATATCCACCCACACCCCCCCCCCCCCCCCAAAAAAAAAAAAAAATAAAAAAACTTCCACACCGTTGGCCACATCTTTTCTTTCTGCAGATACCAACCCCAAAATAAAACAAAGAAAAAGCCAGAGCCAACCCCATTGATCAATGGGCTGTGTTTCGTCAAAACACTTCAGACAAGATCTCAAGCAAGAAGTCCATTTCAACAATGGCGGGGAGTGCATGAACCATTTGGTCTCTCTCACTTCAAGCTCCTATGGTCTTCTCAACTTGGACAATGAGGAACCCATCGAAGAGCACTGTGTCGCAGAGAGTAGGATGTTACAGAGATCTCCTCCGCCCGAGGAGACAGAAGTCATTAATGCTTGGGAACTCATGCAGGATCTTGAAGAAGGAATGCCCATTTCTAATACTCAAGCCAAGAAAAGCCCGAAACCAAGAGCTTTTCTCCGTGGTTTCGTGGGTTTCGATGCTAAGAGTCCGCTGAAGTTCTCGAATCAGATTGATTCTCCGAAGAAGGCGAAGAGATTTGCTGGGAAAGAGAATAAGGGACGGGTTAATTTGTTCGGACGTTCTGACTATAGCCCGAAAGGGATTCTGAAAACTAAGAATCATACCGAAGATTCGTGTAACGCAGCGTTGAATTTAAGTTATCCGGTGAAAGGGTCTCTAATAGGGAGGCAGAAAAGAGAGAGTCTTGGCAGCGATTCGGGGCTTTCCTCCCGACGGAAGAGCTTTAGTCCCCTATTTGATCCAGAGCTTCTTGCCTCTTACGAGAAAGAATTGTCTGAAGAGGAAGAACAGATCAAGAGGATGGTGTCACCGACAGCGAAATTCCGTAAAGCGAAAAACTCCAGAGGGTTGGAGTCTATTCTTCATTTGTTTGAGATGAAGTGCCCGCCGGGGGGAGAAAATGCGGTTGTTATCTACACCACCACTCTACGAGGAATCAGGAAGACTTTTGAGGACTGCAACAATGTCCGGTCGATCATTGAATCGCATTGTATTCAGGTGATGGAGCGCGATGTGTCCATGGATTCAGGATTCAAGGAAGAACTGAGGGGACTAATGGAGACAAAGCAGGTGAGAGTTCCACTCCTGTTCGTGAAGGGGAGGTTGATTGGGGGAGTAGACGAGGTGGTGAAGTTGGAAGAAGAGGGGAAACTGAGCAGTCTGTTGGATGGGATTCCAAGGGCTTTAGGAGGGTGCAAAGGTTGTGCCGGAGTAAGGTTTGTGATGTGCATGGGCTGCAGTGGGAGTTGCAAGGTTTTGGATGGGGAGCAAATGAAGATGGTGAGGTGTGGTGAGTGCAATGAGAACGGGTTGATTCATTGCCCTATTTGCTGTTAATTCTATTACAATGATTTCTTAATCATATCCTTTACCCTTGTATTTTTATTTGGGTTTAGCTGCTAGCCTTTGGTTTAATCGCTCTTTTTTTCTTTTTCTTATTTTTCCTTTTCTTTTTTTTGGGTTATATGGGAATTGGGGTTCTAAAGTGGGTTTTAGACCCTCCCGAATGCTGTATGTTTTGGTTTGCTTGCTCTATTATGGGGAAGTGTTTTTTTTACTCACCATATCACTGATTTGCCAACGACCAATTAACACATTTCTTGATCTCAAATTCTCGTCAATATGATCATAGAAGGCTTAATGATATTTTGAATTTATCTATCAATTGCAGATATCCAAAGTCAGATTTCAAACTGTATATTCAAAATGTGCTTTAGTCGGCTACTTCTACTTATTTCAAAGAATGTTGGAAACTTATAATTCGTAGATAAGCCATAAACAAAATTAAGACATATACGCAAGAAAATCACTGTGCTACATACAGCTCCACTGGCTTTCTTAAAACTTTTACAATAATTTTTATGACCAAAGAAACAATGATTCTTTCTTCCTTGAAAATGTGACATACTTGGAGTAGATGAGATTTGGGATAAAGAAAAACATTACTGTAAAAGGAATGCCAAAACAAACTCAAAATCTGAAACACGGTTACACGGGCATCATTGAAAGTTGAAGAATACAACCATTTCTCCCACCCAAATGATAGGGCTGGCTCTAAGCAAAACTTTTTTTCAAAATTCATTGTCCCGCAGGAAAAGAAAAATAAGATAAAAGATTAAAAAAGGAAAAAAGTAAAACACCCCTCCTATACTGAAATATAAATCGAAATTGGACTCCTAACAGCATGACCATGATCGTCGCTCCAAGTGATGCTTCCAAAGGTATATCCATTGGACCCGGTAAGGCTCAAAGGGTTGCGTTTGGTTACCAAACTCACCTCAATTTATTTCATCTAATTATTACAATTTTATCAACTTTCAACACAAAATATAATAAACAATTTAATTTTTTAAATTTTAAAATAATAATAATATTAAAAATAATATTATAAAATATTATAATAATATTTTTTTAACTTTCATTTCAACTCAACTCAACTCATTATCGTAGGCCATGCCCCCGTTCATGGCAGGAATTGGAGGATTCTTGCATGTTACTTGCTCCCCGAGGAAGCTCTGCAGTTGAAACACATTTACATTCTGGGAACACAGAAAACCAACCACGTCATCCATGCCATAATCATACACCAATCCTGGATCAACAGCCGAGTCGAAGATACTGTTGCATCACTTCCCATAGATTGAATCCGACCTCCCGTATCATCTTTAATGAAAGCTGTTCCAAAATTATAAGATTGGGTAAGAGACATAGAACGAGGAGAATATTGTATAAAAGAATATTTCTTATACGAAACCTGTTGTCATCAATGCAGATTTTATTGCAGCAGGACTCCAATTTCTGTTAATGGCTTTGATGGTTGCTGCAACAGCGGAGGCACGAGGACAAGCCATAGATGTACCCGAATCCATTCCATAGATTGCCGAAAAACGAAATTCATCACTTGATGGAGGCAAAGCTGCCAAAATATTTACTCCTGGAGCTGTAATGTCAGGCTGCAAATCAAATAAATATACAATAACAATAAAAAAAAAGCGTAGATAGATATTACGGATACAAACGAGATAACACAAATCCTGGTTCACAATGAGCTAAGAAATGACAATTTGATTTTCTTTGTCATGTAAAAAAGAAAAAAGAAAAGAAAAGCCTACCTTTAGGGTGTCAGGCCTCGAAGAAAAGCTAGCCATCTGGTGACTACGCATCTTTTGAATCTCATCGCTATTTGGTAAAATGCTTGCAACTGGAGACCTGTAATAAGAACCACAACTCTTCATGTTCAGTTACATGCGCATTCTTTCGATCAGTACTATGTAACTATATAATAATGCAGCAGAAACAAAAGAAATAAAGATCAGAAAAGACATAATTACTGTGGGCTTGTTATTGCGTACGTTGTGCTACGCATGCAGGAGTCGAGTGTGGTGACTTCTTGTTGAGCAGTTATAACCACATCCAAGATAGTGTCACAATTCGTTTTAGATGAATCAAGCATGCAAGTAATTAAAGAAGAAATTTAGAGATCAAAACGTACCTTTTGAGTGGCATTAAAAGATCCATTAAGGGTTGATATTGCTGCCACGAGAAATGAAAGAAAAACGATGAGTAATGTTATATATAGTCATTTTTTTGTACTCTCTGTATTGATAGATTTGGCAATAGACTAAAAAATACATTCAAATATTTATAGTTATATATAACACTTGCAACAACGACTAAGACTACATATTAATCTTGACTAAGGGAAATGCTAGATTTATACCTATATGATATTTCTGCCTCAAATGGTTTATCAAAGAATTTGGAATATATTAGGAAAATGCTATGTTGAAAACAAATTAACAATGTAATCCTTGGATTTAGATTAAAAATCCTAACTTACCCATACTTTTTTTATTTACAAAAAAATATTATTATTTATTTTATGGGTAAGTTAGATTAAAAATCCTAACTTGCACATATTATTTTTTTAATTACAAAAAAATAACTTTTTATTTATTTTTTGGAATATTATTTATTTCATAATATCAAAGTCTTACGTCTTATATATGAAAATTAATTAACCAATCAAATAGGTACCAACGCACTAAACAGAATGTATCAAAAATAAAAATAAAAAACGCACTAAACAGAAAACAAAACACGCCGCCATTAACACAGTTACACAGACATCAAATATTTTGATGCGTCTAGAACGTGCCAAAAAATAAATAAATAAAGAAAAACACATCACAAGAACCCACACACTTGTTCAACAGAAATTGGTCGTAACATATTAGACACAGTACGCACACACTTTCCATCGTGCGAGAGAACCTCCACGTCCTTACACATAAAGAAAGTCAGCCCATATTTTGCCACGTCATATAAAGTCAAAGTGCTAGCCATGTCACCATTTTCGAGTAGATATGGCTGTAGCCACCACTCCAGCAAGCCAGCCAGTCATGGGAAACACATACTCAAACTGCGGACACGTTCACGGCTGACCTTTCTGCTTCCAGTTTGGTTCGAACGAATGATGTAAGGGTTTTAGATGTTAAATTGGTTAGGGTTTTATGCTGGGATACCAATGTGTTTTACAAAAATGATGAGCCTGGATAATTGAAATTTGAATTCAAGTTTGATATTTATTTTGGCCCTAGACTTTTCTACCTTCTCTAAAATCCATCCGAACCGAAAACTTGCCTAGAGAGGAGTGGGAGTTTCGGCTCCTCTCTCCCTCCTCCCAGTTGCTATTTATTTTTCAGTTTTAGTCTTTGTTGTTCTATTCGTTGTTTTTGATTTTTGTTTTTGTTCTTTTTTTTCAATCAAAGCATGGAGAATCAACATTTTAATGTTTTCTAGAGGCAAGCCGCCACCACGCGCCCCACCCCTTCATCAAAAGGAGCGGAGCGTGCTTCTCACACGTGGTTCAAAGCGTGTGCATGAATTCCACGTACCACCACACAAGAGGCTTCTTCTGCAATCATGGACAGTGCTTTTGGGTCCAATGACTTCAGCACCTTCAGAATCAATGATCTAGCACCCTCCTAGAGGACATATTCACGTACCACTACAGCCTCTGTGTGCAGTGTATTTTTGATTTCCTTTGCATTTCAATTTTTTGTAATTTTATTTTTGTTTAGTTGTTTGTGTTAGGGAAAGAAAAAATTAAATAATAAAAAAAATGTTATTGGACTTTTGTCCATAGCAGAGAACCATCTCCTCCTTTGGACCTTTGGAGGATGGGGGATAGTTTTCCCTCTCCTCCTTTAAATATTGGGGAATGGTTGTTATCTTAGACAAACCAGAATTAACATCTCTATTTTTACAGAGTCTCATATCTCAGAAGGTTTTATGAGACTCAAAAGGCTTTGTTAGTAGAGTTTATAGAAGTTAAGACAATGCTGAAATTTGTGTGCAAGAAACCCTCTCACATATGAGTATTTTGAGTTATAATCTGGATATTTCTATGTATTTATCAGTCACAAGTGTAACTTTGGATTTCATAAATAAAATGATGTCTATTTCCTATATTAAAAAAAAAAAAGATATTTATTTGACAGGAATATCGAAGGGGTTTAATATGTGCCTATGAAATTCTAAATTTTAGCAACTTAGATCAATTCGGGGTTAACAATGGAATAGTACCAATGTGTCTTAATATTCTCACGAGTAATGTTAACTTTTGAAGATCGGAGATATCGATAGGCATTTCTCATGAGTTTAATCTGTAGCTAATTAACAAGATCTGATATTTTTTTGGTAATAATCTAATCTCAAAGTACGTTCCTGTGCCCTAAGAATTCGCTAGGGGTCTTTTGACGCACAGGAACGTCCAAAAAATTCTTAATATGCCCTCCATAACCACCCATATTATGCCCTAGGAATTTTTATGCCAAAAATTGGTAGAAGGGCAAATTTATGGCTGATTATGGAGAAATATTAGTCATTCACACTTGTTCTAGGGAAGACCCCATTATGTTTAAGCTGTATCGAACAAACATGGCATGGGAAGAGGTGAAAACCCTTGATGGTGCGACACTTGTGAATTTCTTGTCATCTCAATGCAGAACTGACCTTTCTGGATTGCTGAGAAACAGTACCAGTCCTAATCCAAAGATGGTATAGGGGGAAGAAAGCCATAATCCTAATAAAATCACGACATAAAATGGAGGATGCAAATCATACTATAGTCTATAGTATGCAAATCCTACCATAGCCATAATTCAAACACTGTTGAATGTTTGAAGCATGTTTGAAAATTTCAACAGAAAGCACAGTTAACTTCAATTACGCGAAGGTTAAGGAAAATTTAAATATAAACAGGAGGTTCATCCGCAAGGCTTCAAGCAAGATAGATCATTATGATTGTCCAACTGCAAAAACTGATTCCTGGCTACCATACCATACATCATTATCGCCTCTTTACTTTAAACTGCCATCGAGTGGGAAGCACTTCCTAGTTGCACAAAAAAGTAAGCTCCTCGTACCTCAGAGGAACAAGTGTTTAAATTCCCCATTTGCAAGCTGACACAGCTGATTGTATGTATGCGTGTCTGCCAAAAAGCAAACGATCATCTTTAGAGCCCATAAAAGGATAATGTAAACGACAGAGACATGCAGACATAGCTAGAGGAATAGGTAACTATCAGATAAATATGTGACGAGGAAAGCCCCACAAGTCAACCATGCCCCATTACGGATAACCCATTAGTACTCTTAATTGACTTCGTCTTTGCGTAATTCCCACCAGCAAACTTCTATCGGCTTTAAAGAGACAGAAAACTGTCTCTAGCAGCTGCGCTCAGACAGCCCATTTCAGATTTTTCTTTTCAACAAACTAGGAAAAAAAACCATGGTTTGGTTAAGAGTTAGGCATGACTTCAGACCTAGGTTATTTTCTTTTTCTTGATGAAAACCATAAATTGATAACAAATTAGCAACAAGTCTTCACTTTAATTAATAAAGGCAAGCCAAAGTTACTTTTGGTGCTCATAAGAATCTTTATTTCTGGATAAAGTATACACCTGCTGGCTATCAAGCTGCCCTTTAAACATATAACCAGATAATTACTGGTCCATTCATCAAGCTCAGCATCCATATTTAATTATGGTACAGTAGAATGTGAATGTAAATGTATTTGGAAAACTTAAAAGTTCTAAACCATCCATCAGCCCCGACTGTTTACAAATATATAAACTAGCTTCTATTAACAGGTGCTTATGGATGCAGTCTAACTTCCCAGCAATCTTTCGGGTAAAAGCAACAAAAAGACAGGACATAATATTAACACAGCTCGCTATCAGAAGAATTATGATCAGAGGAAAAAAACCCATACCAAATGAGTCACCAAAGTTGCTCCATACTTCTGCACGGATGGATTTTTCACCGTCAGCAATACCAACAATCTCAACAAATTTTGAGAGGGGGGCAGGCGGAGAGCCTTTGACAACTATCTGATTCTCATCGGTAGATTTTCCCATAACAACTCCACCATCAGATTGCAAAACCTGTATCACTGCCCGCACCCTACGACCGACATACAATCGCAGCAGCTCTGCGTTAACAAAAACTGCAGGGTTTGAGGTATCCATCTCCTGCAAACCACATAAGCAAACACTAGTCCAGAGCTCCAAAAAATAACCGGCCAGTGGTAAATGAACACTATCTATGTAAATTATATTACAGGAATTCCATAACTGATCTCAGTTGAGAAAAACAGATCCTTATATTGGAGAAAATATTAGGAACAAGCCACAACACTCTGGTGTGCAAGCAATTATAGATCTGAATGACGAGCCTCCAAAATCAGAATAATTTTTTTCATCAGAGAATGTCGTCGAAAATTCTTTTAGTTATGATCAGGTCGGAATGACATTAGGAGGTCTCAGAATATTGTCTGCGAATTAGGTGTAATATTTGGCTCTATACATATAGTCTCTGCTGCAACAAAAAGGTAAGTTAAACACGCCCATACCTTCTTTAATAGCAGTAGATGGCAACTTCAGGATTGAGGATCAGGCAAAATGTTCCTACTTACACAGACAAGAGGACAAGAAAACAGAATGGAGGTTTGGTGTCCCTTCATGTTCACTCGTCTTACAAAAATTATTCCTTTCAATATCCTTTAAATGTGTTTGTAACGCCCCTTATACAGCCACATATAGCTCAAAACAACGATGTAACTCCACCCACACAGCTACATCAATCCAAACAGCCTTCTTATACATACTTCTACCCACTTCACACAACCACGAGACTCCCAACACCACAATTTAACAAGAAAACACTCCACCCATAAGTTCTACCCTACAAATACAACTCATTACCAAGATCTCCAGCCACCATAATTTATTCATATCGCACACGTAACCTAGCAACCGAGCATATTATACTGAAGTATCATACCTAATGTCGTGAGGTGTCAGTTGAAATAAGCGAGTGGAGCAACACTGTCCAGGGACGTAATCACTGTCCTGTGAATCAGCAAACAACAATATTGTTAACTTTTGTCTTTAAAGGTGTTACGCGATGGAATAACTCAAACCGAGCAAGCAGAAGTAAGGAAAACTCCAAATATTCCAAAAGAAAAAAGATGAAGAGAGAACCCTAGCTTTTGCAACAATTTCGGAGAAATCGAGGCCAGTGCACTAAGAAATCTAGGAGAGTTTGAACCCTTTACCTGATTCAGAGAACAGATCACCGAGAGAAAGAAGCTCTCGAAACGCACAACTTCTGGAGTCGAGCGGGAGCGAGTTAGACAGCGCGGTAAAATGAATATGTGAGGGCTGACAATGCTGACATATGTAATGTAGGGTCTCTCCAGAAATTTGAGCAGCACGTGGCTTCTTATGGTGTGATTGGGCTGAAAACATGTTACATTTGTAACTTGGCCCTTGGGCCTTGCTTACCAAAATTGAGCCCGCTTGGAGTATCAAAGCCCATGGAACTCATTTGCTTACGGCCCATAGTCATTCCCATGGCACCGCACCATGGATGTCAATGCTATCATTTTTGAGGGAGCGAGATGCTTTTAAGTTTTTATCCGAGTCTAAAGATATTAAGTGGGAAAATCATAGACATATAGTATTTATTAAACATTAAACCATCCGAAAAAATCCACAAGAGATGCAATAAATTAATGCTGTAGAACGAAAGCAGAGGTAGCCAAATTTCTTTATTTTACAATTCTCCTTTTCTTGAATGACACGTAAACCATAGATGGGCAAACACAAACATTTTGCAATACATTAATCAGGGCCTAACAAAAGCATGCAAGATGCAACCCAAATTGATCTCAGCAGCTTCATGTTTCCTCTTGCAGGATAGGACTTTTGAGAACTACCCTATTGATCTCTCCTTAGCTTGACCCTAATTCCAAGTCTCTTCCCCATAATCATCGTAACCATAATGAATCAGAATCGTAACCATCCATCCTTGATGGGGTCAGGAGAAACACCTGACCTGCTCAATGTACCCACAATTGATTGTTTCATTCCATTATTAAATATTAATACATTTATGAGATCAAAACAGGGTACTACCGTGTGACTACGTCCATGTTCGACATTAAACATCGAAGAAGGAAAAGCACCCGAATTTCAAAAAAATAAAACAACATTAAAAAGAAGAAGAAGCCAGAGTTACTATCATCATCCAGCTAACAGGTTCATTTCTCTCTCAATTTCTTGGTTACAGCAAAGACCGTCCCTGCCACAGCCACGACCACCACCGACACTAGAATGGTTGTTTTGAGGGTCTGCAACCCATCCTTTTTCTTCTTCGCTTCCTTTTTCTTTTCTTCAACTTGTCGCTTTAGCATAAAGATCATGGCACAATTAGCAAGATACAAGTGTAAAAAAATTGGAGAAATCTGTTAGTATTGGAGTGAATCTCCATAATCTAAGAGACCTGTGAAAACCGACGTCAAATTAAAAAGGCCTTTGGTTTTATTTCCGTATTTATATATTTAATTGTAGCTTTTTCCAACAAAACTGGAGCTTCTCTGATTCCTTTAAGATTAATGATTATATGCATGATTACATTTTCATTCAATTTCTTCCCATTCGCATAAGACCCCATCTCAAAATAATCAAAATAATTTTTCTGGAGAATCGGGGCTGACAAGATAGATATCTTAGGATTACGCGCACGATCATTCTACAAAATAAAATAAATAAAAAAGAGTAGCCAATATACCTTCGTCTCCAACGAGGTAGCCACGTCATGCGATGTGGGATCAACTTCGAAATTCTTGTCCGTCCCGGGATTCAAATCTTTGTCAATATCGACCGCCGGAAATGTCGAATCAGAGGCATCTGTAGCTCCATATATTTCATCAGAGGTTGCTTCCGTAACTCCATCAATTGCCTCCGGGCTTGCCATTTCCTCAAGACGAAAGTTTTAGCTCCTAGGTTGGTATTTGTTTCCGAGAGGAAGAGAGAAAAAAAGAGAAATTATCAGGTTGGGTTTGTCATATTTTATGAAACTCGAGTCACTGACACGTCTCAGCATACGTGTCGGCACCTCAGACGTTTATAGCATTCCTCCTCTCCTTGTTCTTAACTGCCCGGGAAAACTGTCGGAATTATAACTAATCCTTGCTGTATTCAAATGCCGGGATTACCCTCGGTTCTGCTATTTCCTCGAGAGTTGGCGTTAGGAATTTGGAGCCTACTCATAACAGATAGATACTGATTTGGAGTTGCTAATTGTAATTGCTCCCTTAATTAAGCCCAATGACAACATCCAGACAAGTCCCTACCGCAACAGACAGCCAGGTGGCTCCTCTTTTGGGTTTTTGACAAGTGATTATTGGATCAAACTTTTTTTTTTAATCTATTTTCATAGTTAATAAATATTCCTTTATGAATACGTGTACGATTTGATTTGGGACAATTATAAAAATCTTTCCAACATTTTCAAAGTTAGTTTGGACGTTGTAACATTACCCCATCTCAAGCAATGATGCATTACAAATACACAACCCAACTTGTAAACAAGAAATGTTGATGTGCATGGTGTTTCGGTTACATCGACCGTTGCAGGAACACCATTTGCCAAAGTACCGTGAACGTGATGAAAAGCAACGGCTTTGCGCAGCTTAAAGAACCTTGGAGGTTAATAATATTTGACATCTCGATCTCGCCACAGCAGCAAATTCAGATCCTGTAGTCAATCGACCTCGAGTGTCTGATACAGCACTACTCTTTGGGATTAGTTCCCAGCCCCAAAACCACGAGGACTTGGCCTTGTTGATGCCGAGTCTATGAACTGCCTCCTTGATTCCGATCTCTTCTTTCTCCTTGCAGTACCAGCAGGACCCTGACAGAGATAAAACCCAATCAATTAAGTTCGTTATTAAAATCATACCAACGACACTCAACAGTAATGAAGTTTGCGAAATGCCCATCAGTTCTCCGAAGTTGCAAATAAATTGACTGTTTTCCCATGAAACTTATCGAGGATGAGAAAGCACTCGTGGAAGAATCAAACATTTTATATGATGTTCATTCCAATTGAATTATGGCAGGCTTTATAATGTTCAGACTCTGAGTCTTCGTTTGCATTGAGCATGCTTAACAATAGAGTTTATGAACTTGCAACAAGGGTACGACCAGCATTTTACTTTTTAAAAGGACAGTATCCCAACTTTTATTAATCTGCCCAGGGTATAACCAGCATGCTTAGTCTGTCCTAGTTAAAACTAATTGCACATCTGGTAACACCATCGTGCCTCAATAAATCATACGAGAAATGCATAAAGCTTGAAATTGGTCAAGGCACCTTTTGTTCAGTTTTGAGCGCCTCCTCAAGATTACTCAGTGTAGGAATGGATCCACCTTCCATTACACCCATCAAATTCTTCATTCGAACGCGCATTTGGAAGAGTTGAGCGACAACTTGGCTCACCTATTATTTATGTCACACAAAACATCCTGTCAAGGAGAGTTAAGATGAAGCTAGTTTGCCAATCTTGCATCAAATAGCAGTAATACAAACCTGCTGCTCTGTTTTCCCAGAATCTCGAGCAATTCTCTTCCTCCGGGCTGGAGATTCTGCCAATAATTCTGGCTTCTCTCTTTCCTCTGCATGCAAAGAAGACAATAAGAACCAGAGAAAAAACCTAAACTGAAGACCCGACTCCACACAGAAGAAGGAACATTGTTTCATTCACTGGGGAGTGATACCATGGGCTAACAAGAGACACTATATCAACTATCATCTATCAAATATACTTCCAATATAAAGTAGAGAGATGAAGAGACCAGGGGTCATTGCTTCAATCATTGCTTCCATTATCTTTAAATTCTTCTCTGCCTCACGAATTTGTGCAGGAGTAACCTGAGTGCATGCATGTAGGGAAGTTAATTCTACAGAGTTGAACACAGATTATAACACTAAAGAGTCAACTTCATACTATCAATATCAAACTTCCACTTTATTGGTATAACTGGAAAATGGCCATAAGAACAGTACCCTCATAAGGCGTTCTCAAGATATTCATAAAAAAGCACAAAACTTGGAGCACCACAAATGTAAACCAGGAAAACGACTACAGAAAGAAAAACTGGTGCAGGATTCTTTTTTTCCTTTTTTTCAAAAAAGCAAAACTGGAACCAGATTTCACATCATTTTAATCATTACACCTACCAGTAAAATTAAAATAGGAGTATCATGGAAACCAGGTTTTCATACCTTCCCCATACCAGGGATCATTCCTAAAACACGAGTCACAGAGCCCATACGTGCAACAGCTCGAGTTTGCTTTAGGAAATCGTTGAAGTCAAACTTTGCACTCATTATCTTCTTTTGCAGTTCTTCAGCATCTTCTTGTCGCATCTAGGCAGACAATGTAAAACCCATCAAAATATTTTTCTTTTGATATAAAATATAATATAGAATTTCCAAAACTTACAACTTCTTGTGCCTTTTCAACAAAGGAGAGGACGTCTCCCATTCCTAAGATACGTCCTGCCATACGGTCAGGGTAGAAAGGTTCAAGGTCCTCCATACGTTCTCCCCGCCCTACAAGCTTGACTGGCTTTCCTGATACCTGTAACCATTAGTAGTTACAGAAACAAAATACAAAATTCTCATTGGTGAAAACCATTTAACAAGTAGTTAGATTTTTTTTTGAAGTACAAGTACATAGATATTTTTAAAACTGAAACAATGATTTCCAAGGAGGTAACAATCTTCACTACTC
Organism: Carya cathayensis; assembly: GCA_011037825.1. Classification (NCBI taxonomy): domain Eukaryota; kingdom Viridiplantae; phylum Streptophyta; class Magnoliopsida; order Fagales; family Juglandaceae; genus Carya; species Carya cathayensis. The sequence continues at coordinate 969,782 of QGSO01000143.1, forward strand.
AAGTATTCAAAGAAGCAACTTAAAAATCATATCAGTTCTGTTCAGGGGAGGATAATTAGGCAAACCTCTTTAACACTCAAAGCTGCTCCACCTCTAGAATCCCCATCCAGCTTTGTCAAAATGGCTCCTGTTATCCCAATCTCTAGATTAAATGAGGTCACCAAGCCTGTAAGTTCACATAAAAGAGGGTGAGATTCAAGTTTGAGAGTATTCATGCTCTAAACGCAGAAATCAAACGAGGGAATGAAACAAGAAAAAGGTGATCCAATCCAATTCAATAACTCTGACCTTAAAACTTATACGTCACACATGTATGAATCCATATCGTTGCATAGGATTACTTTCATAATTTCCATGACATGAGTAGACAATTAAAAAAAGTTTGATAATAAACCCGGAATTGTTTCATTCTCAATGAGCAAAAAGAAGTTTTAACTACCTGCAGCTTCTTGTCCCGTCATTGCATCAACAACAAGCAAAACTTCCGTGGGATTCAATGCCCTCTTCACTTCTTTCAACTCATCCATCATCGCTTTGTCTATCTGCTCAAAATGATAACAAATGGAACATGTATCAGCACAGATTGATAATTGAAGAGTAAACCAGTTGCTGTTATCATCATCAATTAAGAAATTTTTTTTTTGGTATAATAAAAAAAAAGTTCTAAATTGATAATGATAACAGCAGCAATTTAGAACTATCTATAAAATCATCATAAACAACATATAGGAAGTACAACCTGAAGCCTCCCAGCAGTATCCATTATGACTACATCTATGTTTTTCTTTTTGGCCGCTTCTAAACCTTGCTTAGCTATTACTGAAGGTTTAACATCAGTCCCTGCAGCATAAACAGGCACATCCACCTGTCACAAGCTATAAAGAGATGTGAGAATGAGTTAAATAATACAACCAATCAGTAATTTAATTTGGAGAAAATAATCGGATCAGAAAGTTGACCAGAAAACAAATTGAAACTTTCTCAAAATTGCAAATTTAGATGCATAACTACCCAATCCACTTTGTTATACTCTGTTCCTTCTATTGATCGAGAGCTAATGAAACGAACTGTGAGCCAATTCAGATGAACGGTACTTATATGAAGCATCCAGATTGGAAAAAACCTCTCTCGATTGATTTATGCGTATTAAACAAATTATCACTTTATAGCAGGAAATATTCTATAAAATCACTTGTAAGTTACTTGTATAGTACTTTAGGTACCACAATCAAACGGCACAAAAGCCATCAAAATGCTAATCATTCTACATTTCCCCTTCTCATACTTTATTCTAGTCTTGTGCAAAGTTGTTTTCTGCTTCAATTTTTGAACAGTAGTTTGCATCGAGTTGACTCCAGAAAGTTTGTGTCAGAAAAGATTTATCATTCATGTGAAGAGCGCATGCAATGAAAGCATAATAGATTATTGAAATGGTATATTTCTCCTTGAATTTGAAGCTCCAAAACCTCATTAACAATTAAAGTGTACCAATACCTGTTCACCCAAAATAACAAGTTGGTCAATAGCAGCTGGTCTGTACACATCCCCAGCAACCAGCATGCAACTCTTCCCCTGTGGTCAATGTTATGTCACTGGTGTCAGTGACTCAGTAAAGTTTAGCTATAAAGTAAAGCAATGTATTAACAACCGTTATACATGCACCAACCCTCCATAGAAAAGAGGGTTTTGGAAACAAACCTGTTTCTTGAGATAATAAGCCAATTTTGCACACACTGTTGTTTTTCCAACACCCTGTAGACCGGCTAATAAAATTACAGTGGGATCGGATTTTGCAAAAACTAGTTCAGATACCTCCCCACCCATCAACTTCACAAGCTCATCATGTACAATCTGCAAGAAAAAGAAAGCACATATTCCTTATTATAGCAACGGTAAAAGTTCAATCGAGATAAAATAATAATAATAACAACAACAACAATAATAATAGAAATTACCTAACCTTTTCTTGCTTTCACATTAAACCCGTGACTTTATTAATGAATAGAACCGAAAAGGGAAAACATGAAATCAAAGAACAAAGTACTATGTCAACAAGTGATAATGGTCGTGGGAATCTACCACAGCCAAGATCTCGAGATATGCAATCACCAAAAGTGCATATAGATTTATGAAAAGTTAATAAAAGCAGAATACATTCAATCAGACTCTCAGAGTACAAGCTGAACAGCATAGTCTGGGAACCCGAACTCTCGTAAAGCAGAATAAACAACAATTTAATGCAATTTGTATATGATTTTTCAGTTGAACAGAAATTAAGGACATGATAAAATCAAAACAAGTATCAGTTGCAACAAAGTGTTTAACTAATAGGCATCTATACCTTAACCAGCTGCTGATCTGGTTTCACACCTCGAATCAGCCCAACACCAACAGCCTGCTCACTCACAGTTTGAACAAACCGTCTTACAACGGGAAGGCTTACCTGTTAACAGAAATGTAATAACGATTTCAGTTATTATGTGTACATTGAAACTCAAGCAAAACAACACACAGACAGAAACTCATTTACATCTGCTTCCAAAAGAGCTCTTCTAATATCTCGCATGGGCTCCACTATATTCTCCTTGGTCAAAACCTCTGAAGCGAAGAGAAATCACACATTAAGACAAGGAACTAATCATAATGAGGAAAACAGCTAAACAAAAGAAATCATATTATCGCAATGTGCCTGTGTATATACACCTCTTTATATCAAAAGGTCGCTCTTTTCTTTTCAAGCACGTAAGGGAATAATCGATCGACTTATTTGTAGAGTGACTAAACCTACAGCGAGTGGAAACAAATAAACATAGATGGTCGATAAAAGAAACGGCAAAGCGAACCTTCTCCTTTCAGTTTATTCCAGGCCGCCTCAAGACCGCTCGTGAGTTGCCCAAACATCTCAGCTCTCACAACAACACCGCGCATACCTCTTCCCAGAGTAACACTCTTGGAGTTCACCCAGCCCCATACCTCTCTCTGTGGAAAAATAGGAACGCTAATTTACAATACATAAAGACCCGATATAGCAAAAATAAAGTACTCGAGATTCTAATTTGAACAGCATTGCGAACTTATCAATGACTCATTGTGGCTTACAGCAAACAAGTTCCTGGAAGAGAGTGAGACGGGACCGTTTGAACCGGTCCAAGACGAGCGAAGTCGACTCGGTTTCCTCGCGTGGGTCGAAACGCTGCGGCTCCAGCTTTTTGTGTTGGTCGAGAAGGAGTGAGAAGCCGCAGAGAATTGGCGGGAAGCTACAGTCGAGAATTGCACGGCCTCCATCACCCAGAGCCGTGGAGGATTTCAAGCCTCTTTTCTCCCTGCGTGTACAGTGGGTTTATCCACTGAAAACACTCGGAAAATGCAAATATCGGCCGGTTCTATCTTATCGATGGTAGGTTGACGTTCAACCAAACTCAATTCGCTTTAAATCAATTATTGATTAATACATTTTTTAAAATTTTTTATTAAAAAAATTTAAACCCATTTTAATTTATTTCATATTTTTTAACTTAAAAATATAAATCTATCTTAGGTTATGTTTGGTTGTTGATATATTTGGTTATTAAATCAAACTCAATTCATCTAAACTTATTTCATTTATTTTAACCTAAAAAGTTAAATTTATCTCAACTTAAAAAAGTTAAATTCATCTCTATACGATTCAAAAAATATTATTATTCATAACTCAACTTAACTCGTCTCAACATCCCAACGTAACCTAAATCTTGAAAGTTAAAACTCATCTCAATGAATCCACAAAATTAAAAATATTATTACTTACAATTTATCTCAACACTCAAACGTAGTTTACTTTGAACTTAGAAAATGGAAAATAATAAATTTATGAGGAATGCATTTATGAATTGTGAAGTGTTGCATTTTTTTTCTTAAAAAAAATGTAGGATTTACCATTTAAAAAAAATTATATAAGTCTCGTATTTATTTATTTTTTAAAAAAAAATCATGTCCAGCACATATGCATTACATGAGTTGAAATATCATTTTTCTAAATTTATAATTAGTCTGTAATTATTTTATCACTACTAAAAATGAATGATGATTTTATAATTAAATTTTTTTTAATAAAGTATTAAAATTACATTGATTGATTTAAAATGAGCTATAAAATAGTTTAAAATATAGGTGAAAACGATGAAATTTTTGTGTTTTAAAATGAAATATTAAAATAATTTTTTATATTATTTTTTATATTAAAATAATTTTTGTGTTTTAAAATTTTTTTATGTTTTAATATTATTATTTTTTTGAGATTTGAAAAAATTAAAAAAAAGTTAAATATTTTATTATATTTTATATAAAAATTTAAAAAAATTATAATGATAAAATAAAAATTTTATATAACCAACACAACCATCGGCGTGATTATAATGAGTTCGTCGATGGCGCGATGAGAAATAGTATCAAAAGGATAGAGGTCACGTCGTTGCAATGAGAGGGAGAGAGAGATGTGCGGCAAATGACGGCGTGCTACATGAGAGAGAAGAGAGATAAAGAGACTGTTTGAGATTGAGTTTGAAAGTTTTAAAAATACTTTTAATTGTTAAAAAGCTCTTTTATAGAAAAAATGATATGTTTGGTAAATTTATAAAAAGTGCTTTAATCACCTAAATAAGCTGAAAATCTACTTTTTGAAAAAGCTCCTGCAGATAACTGTATATAACTAACTTTAAAAGTACTTTAGAGACATGGTTACCAAACATTAAATAATTTTTTAATAGTACAGCTTGTTATTTAAGTTAAAAGCTATAAGTTCTAAAATTATAAGTTATATTTCCCACCGCAATTCCAAACATGCACAGAGTTGGAAAGGGAGATATTAGACCCTATATCCAAACTAAGTCATAAAAAAAAATACTCTTAAACGGTATGGATAAAACAATGCAGTTTCAATTTTAGATAAAATCAACATCATTCTACCTATGATATATAGTATATTATATCAACGACGGTTTGAATTTGGTTCAAATTAGGATTGAATCAACCGACATCGATTTCATCTATTTCCTACTGTTGGCCGATTAGTTCTCTGTCAATTTCGACTGATTCCAAACTCCGACAACTAATTCATGTCGAACACCTGATTCCATTGATTTCTGTACGACCCTAATTTTAGGTCTATTAAGAATTGAGAAAGCTTAGGGTTACACATACTAGCATTCAATTTTATTTTTTTGACATCAATAACAGATGAAATTGATATCGTGGTTGTTTCAAAATTCATTTATTACTTCATTTTAATATAGAAAAATTATATTCATCATCTTTATACCATATATTTATTTTTATATTTTTTATTTTTTATTTAACAGGTGTAATGTATAAATGATTAGTAGAATAACGCTTTTATATATTGAAGCTAAGCTATTAAAATGTTGTTTTACTTATAAAAAAAATATATATATTGAAGCTAAGGAAGTCCAAATCATTTTATTGGAAAATTGTATAAAATTTTGTAAGAACGTACTGTGATAATTTGGAAAATTTACACAAATATACATATAAATATTTTTTTTCTAATTCTTACAGATTTTACTTAATGAAGAAAGATATCTAACATAATTTGCCTTCTTATCCATTTAAGAGCTAGCCATTGTCAAATACAAGTGCAAATTGAAGAGAAACATGATAAAAACTCCTGCATTGGCCTAGCCAAATCTGAAAAGTTTTACATTTCAACTACAGTAAATCTTAGGTGCTCTCTATCTATGGCTAGGCACTGTACAAGAATCAAATATTATTTTATCATTTATCTATGAACCTGCCGCTTACTTTCCCCCAGTTTGTAGATTGTTGTTCTTTTAATAAAAGCATTGGGTTGGATAGCATGCATGCTGTTAATTAATTAGCTTCTGAGTATTGGACAAATTAGCATTATAATTTTCATGTAAAAATTATGCTCACAAATCAGCATAGACAAACATAGATCATGCATGAATTTTTACAAAGCAGGCATAGATCAAACCACAAACTAGACTAGAGCATTTTTTATATGTATAGACCAGACCATTAAGAAAACGTTTATTTAATTAATTAAACCTCTATTTATAAGTTTATATATCGATACACTAAAAGACATTATTTATGTGTAAGCATGTCACATTTTAATTTATTTTTACGTGTAATGGTTACACAGCATAACACTTTGCCTAAATGGATGTTTGCTATTTTCAAACTTTCATATTACAAAATAATTATTGTAATTAGTGGACGGTTGGTTTGTACATTTGTGGACTGTTTGTACATTTATGTATATGTGATTGTTAGGTGAATAGTTGGTAAAATAGATTTATTGAATAATTAGGTTGAGGGAAAAAATAGTTGAAAAATAATAATTTTATTTTTTAATAAAGTTATTAATTAATATATGAAGTGTATTTGTAAAATATTAGAAAAAAAATTTACAAATATTATTTGGAGTTTAGGATTAATTATATTATATTATCTAAAATGAAAAATAATATTATATTATTATTTTTAGGATAGCTAATCAAATGTGGACTAATTTAGCTAGAAGTCCATATTATGGCCAAAAGACTACATTGAAATTCCATTTTAAACTTGGCAATGCCAATGCTCTAAGTCAAGTCATACCATTGAGATAAACGTATTGTCATTTGCTGATATCATACATAAAAGACCACTAAGCTACGGTTTAAATAGTGAGATAAGATGTGATAATTTTAGATAAAAGTTATAAGTAGAATAAAATATTATTTTTTAATATTACTATTATTTTAAAATTTTTAAAAATTAAATTGTTTATTATATTTTGTATGTGAATTTTAGAAACATTATAAAGATAAGATGAGATAAAAGTTTTCATTATCCAAACGTGGCGTTCAATGTCCACCCACTCCAAATCCATGGTGTATTAAAGGTCACGCATAGACAGGGAACTCCGGATAAGAAGAGTCGGACAGCAGCCGATCTCTCGCGCACAAACTTACAAAGATTTTATCAATGAGAAATAGGCATAACTCAAGCATGCAGAACATAAACAAGAGCAACATGTACGCATAATTGACCAACGATGGAATATTTGAAAACTTCAGTTAAGGAAACTTGGTTCTACAAGAATGATCAACCAAATAAGTTGTTTGATACATTGTTTTCAAAGTAATCAGTTACAACATGACTTCACAGTATCTGGAGGTCTAAGGCTAATAAAAAAGACCGGCATACTAAACTTTTACTTTTATGAACTGTGAAAAATTTAACAATACAAACGAAGGGGCTTCAACTCATCACAAGGATGCAAGGAATTTATCTTTAAAAATGAAATAAATGTATATTATACTCACAAAATGCAGTAACCATTCTACGGGCAATGTAGAGGCGCATTGCTGATAAAAAGAATGTAAAGCTTTACCTTCCAATTGCTTTCAAGTCACATAATTTAGAACACAAGCTCAGAGAGTTTGGTTCACTACAGATACGAACCATTCACAATTGCTTTAAGTCAAGCCCCCTATTGCTACGACACCAGAAACAAATTCATCTTCAACATAAGGAATGGTTCTACGTACTGTAAATTTCATTGGAAGGGTCCCTTCACCTGCAAAAACCATGATATAAAAATGTATACACAACTTTCTAATTAGTCTATTTAATCATAGAAAAATCAGATTCTCACCTCCAGTTGTTCTATCCTTTTCAATGCATATGGCAGCATAATGAGAACCCGCCAAATCCAAGAGCACAAATTGCCATTTGTTTGTAAGCTTCTCATGGTCATTAAAAGAATCGACGACTATATCAAATGCCTGAAAGTATATTGTGTTTCATGATCCACATTTCATGAAAATTTACAAGAAAAAATAGTAGAATGCTGTGCTTAGAAAGAGAGGATGGGAAAAATTTTATTATCTTATGTAGCACCCATGGACTAGGATGAAGGGGAATGTCTATCCTATAATAATGTCCCCAACAGCCACCTAATGATCGCATAGTCATGTAAGTAGACTAAATTTTGCAATTATGCATCCATTCTAAGTTCAGTCAAATACCTCAGAATTGCCATGCCCAGGAAGACGAATTTCCCCTTCCATAGTAGTCCTAAACCAGATTGTAAAGGTCTTAAAAGGTACAGCTGAGAAACCCCTCCCCAATGCTTTTACATATGCCTCCTGAAAGTGTGACCCATAATCTTAATACACAGCCAAAGTACAAGAAGCATAACAATAACATCTCAAAGTCCAGTTATTCTTTTGTTGCTTTTATAAAGAATTTGTAGCCATTCCTAGTTTCTCAACGGCGAAACTTCTGCTGAGCATCCAACATTGAACTGCAAAAATTTGTAGAACCGTCTAACCAAGTTAAAAATGCACTTCCATTTTTCTACTACAATCACTGCTTGTAGTTCAAGTGAGTATAGCGTCTTTTAGCATCATGTTCAATCATACATAACAATGAACTGAAAGTACTTGATGCATATCGAATTCCTACAATGACCAAACTCACCTTGAGAGTCCATAATTTTATGAACTCCTGACGCTGAATTTCAGGGTCCGAAATAGCAGTTAAAAGTTCCACTTCATAAGGAGAAAAGTACCTTCGAGCAAACGCTAAAACATTGTTCTTTAACTTCCGTTGTTTCTCCTCCACATCAATACCAATCTATAATTATATAAGTGAGTCACAACGGCTTAAAGTCAGTGTTTCTTCAACCCAAACAACAATAAATTACTAGATAAACAGACATGTATAAAACAAAATCAACGAATAATATAATTATTGCATATGCAGGACATATAAGTGGTCCGTCAATATTCAGAAAACTTACTGGTGAATTCACAGTCACTCCACAAGCTATTAAGGAAGAGGTATGTGAAATGTTGAAATGCAAGGGTGGAAGCTGCCGGTCATCAACATCTTCCCATTCTACCTATTCATGTACGCTATCAGTTATATTGTATACATATGAGAAAACAAAATGAACTTTTTTTTTATAAGTAAGAACAAAATGAACTTAGAAACACACACACACGCACATATGGTAAGGAAAAGCGAGCAAAGTCCAACAATTTTCACAATCCATCAACAGTTAGGAAACAAACTCACCTCAGGCTTTCCATAGATATTCTTCTTAAACTTCAAGGATCTTGGATGAACTAGACACTTTGTCTGATCTAGTAATAAAGAATAATGGTTAGAAACACATATGATCTCTTTGTACAAAGTTAGGTACAGCACTGAACAGAGAACGTAAATATACAAGTAATGAAACAAAAGGATGTGAATGGTAGGGTTGAGCAAAACTCCGAAAATCCAAATCTGACTCCAGCTCTTCTCCAACTCTGCTCCGGCTCTGATAAATCGGAGTTGGAGGTAGAGATGTACCAACTCCGACTCCGATATTGTACATATTTTATAAAAATATATGTATTTTTTATATATTAATCATATATTTTTTAAATAACTATAACTAACATAGTTAGTTAAATTCAATAATATACTAGTATAAGCAAATTATTATAAAATAATATACTTATACTATAATATAAATTGACTAATAATAGTTTACTACATGTAAACACCATACTATGAACTATTACTACCATGTAACACTAATGTATAATAACAACTAATGTATAATAACATGTAATACTAATTATATAATAACTAATGTATAATAACATTTAATACTAATGTATTATGTATAAACACAAATATATAAATTTATAATAATATGTAATACTAATGTATAATAACTAAAGTATAATAACATGTACTAGTAATGTATAATAATCGATGTATAATAACATGTAAACTTATGTATAAACATTAATATATAATAACATATAATACTGATGTATAATAACATTAATTTGTACAATGATTTATTTTTTCAATTTTGGTTATGTTTTAATAAAATTGAAATTTGAAAAAATATTTTAAAAAAAAAAAACCTGAAATCTGGAAGCCCAAATCTGATTTGTGAGATCCCAAAATTGTCAAACTGAAATTTCAAATGGGCTAAGAAAAAAAGCCTAAATCCAACTCTGCTCCTACTCCGTTCCAACAAGTCAGAGTTAGATCAGAACTTGTTGGAACGGAGGCTATGCGAATCAAAGTCGGAGTTGGAGGTCAAACCTCCAACAAAGTTGGAGTGGGACTTGGAGGTAGGGCACTTTGACATTGTTGGTGCTTGGCCCTGGCGCATGGTATTTTAATAATTAAAATTAATTTCTTTTCGATAATTAAAAATATTAAAAAGAATCTCCTTTTTTTATATACTTTTGAGATACTTAAAATCATTTTCTACATACATGCATATACTGAAAGATTAATTCAGGAAGTTTACCCTTAAAATAATCATTAAGAAAGGAAAAGAAAATCTACGTTAATATACACCATGCTCTTCAATCAGGCTTAAAAATGCTTTATAATATTAATAATTTAGTAATCTACACAACGGTAAATAAATAATCCGTTTCCTAACACAACAAAACCGCAGAATTTCCCAATGTACATATAAGTAAGAAGAAGCACTTCACCAACTGACCATACTTTACCTTAATCTTGCAAACTAAAAGTAAGATATAAGCAAATGAAAATAGCAAGCAGAATGAATGAGAAAGCATTAAGTGAAAGAGGACCTACATCTTGCAATGGTAGTGCGAACCAGTGCACGAGCTAGCAGGGCTCTCTTTTGGAGCTGATATCCACGCATGCGGCAAACATTTTCTTTCTCGCACGGCGACAGAAGTTCCAAATATTGATTAAGAAGGGTTTCGCTCTTAACCTCATTAGGTAATATATACCACAAATGGGTTTCCCTACAATCCCAAAAAAAAAGAAAATAAATAAAGAAAAATTAAGGATTTCCAAAGGTATTAAGCACTGAGATAATGAAATAAAGACCATTGAATTGAAAATAATGCGATTTTTTTTAAGAAATCCACCGTAGAACAATCCTAAATTGTGTCGGCAATACATATGTGCTAGATACTATACCAAAAAAAGGGCATAAAGCGTCATACATTCGAGATGGAAGTGGTACTGGGACCAGCGGGGATGAAGCAGCAGATAAGTTCCTTTGAAAGTAACGTATATTCATGAAGCAATTCCTTGTACGCCTGAGCAACATCCACTGCTTGAGACGGTTTGGTTATATCCAATACATAAGCCTTCCTGGACTGGAAAACCCTAAACAAGCCTGCTGCACCACACAAAATATATAAATGAAGAATTTCACATAGCTTCCAATTTGCCCTCGGGGGAAATTGATTTGCCCTCGGGGGAAATTGAATTCCTGAGATCGTTGATTTCTTGGGGTATCAAGTTACAAAGTTCACAGACACAGAGAGGCGTCTAGTGGCGAGATTGCCGAAGGCACCATAAACGCGTTCGTTTCTGTAATTGCGAAGGAGATTGTTAAACTTTATTTATTTTTGACTGGGTCGGGCTTTTTGGATGATCTGAGAACTTATCCGTTTCCTTTGGGCTGGGCCGGTACTAATTCAATCTTATGGGCCGACTCAGCTGCTTGAATATGATTTGACGATCTTCTCTCCTCAAATAATCTTTTTATGAGGAATTATGATCATTCACTAAATTCAGCATAATTTATTCGTCTTTAATTTTTCCCAACAACAATACAATGAGTCATTAATCCAACTTTTCCCCCAGTTGAAAGATTGTTTTCTTCCATAGATATTTCTCTTCATTTTTTTTTCCTTGCTATAATAGATAATCATATTAAAAAATATATATATATATATTTATCATACGAAGAAGTATTGAGGAGGCTCAGTGGTCAAGGAATTTCAATTGAACAAAGGCTGTACTATGGAAGTGGAAACACAAAGATGTTAGAACTGGTTAAGGACAAGTTAAAGAAGCAAGAAAAGTTCAAAGACCCCCACTCAGAAGCACATTGTAAACAGCACACATGAAAATCATACACATTTTTTCCAGAGATGGAAAATGCAACATCGACCCCAACTGGTTTTACCCGCTGGCCATCCCACCAGAAACAGCAATCAAAAGCCCTTCAACGCCAGGCTTCAAACAGCTCCGTCCTTGAGTTTATACGCCCAACAATTCCATGCCCCTTGGTTTTCTCTGCAGGTCTTGGTGCACTAGACATGAAGCCTTCGTTGATTTTTTTGGATCCCTTCTTGACACGCGAAAAACTTGATTGGCCAGTTTTACTCTTGGAAATAGTTTTTGGAACCCCTCCACTCGGCCCTGTTGAACCACCCTCTTCCAGTCCGCTTACAAAGGATGAATTCACTTGAGAAACAACCTCACAGGGACAGTTATCAACCAGAGACTGATTCCCCCCAGTAGTGACAATCTCACTAGAATGGAGGAAATTTCTTGCTCCACGTTCAATTGTAGTGTCACCTTCAATTGAGTGACCAGGGCTCTCTAATGCCGGGTCTTCAGCAGCGAAGGATTTCTCTTCAACACTGTTTTCCTCCTCTCTGGGTCCCTGAATACATAATTCTGAAGAGCTTTGATATCCATCCTCATCAGAAGGCTCCAGGTGTGAATTAGGAGTTGACTCTACCACAGATTCTTCTCTTTCTCTTAACGTCTTAACAATAAGAGTTTTGAGAAAGTTCATCACCTGGACTGCATACATCAATGCAGTCAAAGGGTCTGCCATCTGCATTTACATCAAATTTAGGAAGGCCATCATTGCACTTCAAAACAACCAGATTGCATGATCAAAACCATATTTTGGTATAATAACCCGAGTACTAGGGTCAATGAAAGATAAGGTTTTTAGTAAGACAGACGGCAGAACAAGCTTATTAGTAAATCATCGTGACACAATTTTCATGTTAGTAAAACATCCGGACAATTATCTGAGTTTAGGAAGATTTTGGCATGCTCCCAGTTAATTCCACGAACTCTGTTATTTTCACAAGCTTAAGGCACAACTATGAACACCACTGAGGAACATATGAACATGGATACAATCAAACCTCAGCTCCACTCCACACAGATGGATTTGGCTTATATATGTGAGTCAAATGTAAGAAAGAAAATAACTTTCATTCACCTGAGTCATGTTTGGTGCAAATACCATGGCAATATTGCGAGCATTCATCTTGTTCGAGTGTTCCAGTTGTGCAACATCTGCCATTAGGTTTATCGCCCAATCCAGCAGAGCAGCTTCGGTTGGTGGAAGTAGTCGCACAAGTTGAGCACACTCCTCTTCTGACTGGGATTGCATCACCTGTTCTGGTGAGAGGGAGTCCAAAAGACCAGACGGGAGCTCTCTAAACCAAGCCTATTGGAGCACAAAAAAGGTCAGATTAACGTAAAATGTGAAGTTGAAGTTGACAACATTGAATCCACCAGCATAAATGAATTGGGAGGTTGGTTTTTTTTTTTTTTTTGGGAGGGGGGTATCTGCAACCTATGAATGATGAACCAGCACCATTGACAGTTTACAGTTAACATTAGAAAATCAGTACCGCAAAAGGGGAAAAAAACAATTCAGTTGGCGTGTTGTAAACAATATCAAAAGCATGACTTCTTTATCACGAAGCATTAGTTGTGAACAGATGAACAGATTAGGAGAAGATCAGTCAGCAATGTCATACCTTTATAAGACCGGCTAGGCAGTGGACATCAATGTTATCTGGTATCACACCTCGATTTAATTGGTCCCTAACATACTCCTCCTGACTGTTCTCAGCATTAATTCTAAAGATTCCTTCCGCCTGCATGTTTGAGTTCAGTCATTTAATGTTTACCGGAGTGGAACAGTATGAAGATTTCTAAAAGCTCCACTACTACATAATAAAATCCCATTCAAGAAGCAATCGGGATGGAAGAAACTCTATTGACCGTGTATGATTTAAGAGTCGTGGTACAGGGTTCTACCAATAAGGCATAATAATGCCTTTTTTATTTTTTCATAATTTTTTTAATATTCTTAAACATTTAAAAAAAATCACAACATTATTAAAAAAAATTACTTAATCACTAAGTAAAAAAAAAAAATGGGTGTCGGGAGACACCATCGGGGAACCCAAGTCTAGGTGACTTTATGTTTCAAAAAAAAAAAAAGTCTAGGTGACTTTAGCATTTTTGATGATTTAATAGTTGAACCTCGATGTAATAAACTGTCACATCCACTTAACATTGAAGTATAAAGGGAAAACAAAGGACTAATAATCAAGTACCTGCAAGCCCCCTTGTGCATACAATCGCCTTTGCATCATCAGCAATATTGTTGGCACGCTATTTCCTCTTGCATCAAATGAAAGCTGCATAGAGTCCGTTGAAACCCCAAAAACATTTGCACTGCAGATGAAAATTATCTATCTCATTAGTATAAATAGCTTGGAAACAGTCATCATTGAAAATGAGAAAGTAGAATATGCCATATGACTTGTGAAGATACACATAGATCATTGCAGACTGACAACCAGATATGTACATAAATGTCACAGATAGTGAGTCTGATGTGATTTCTGGTGGTAATAAAGAAAACTCTTGCATAAGTGTGCAGACCCGGGGGGGGGGGGGGGAAGAGAACGCAAAGGACCGCCCAGGTATACAGCATCAAGTAGATACTTGTTTTTACCCTCACATAAAACCACATTATTTCCTTCTTTAATGGATCTGTCAATATATTGTTCGAGAAAAAGGAGTTAAGAGTGGTTATTCCAATTGGCTTTGGATCAAATGAAAAACCAGAAAATAGAGATTAAAGGTCTAGTTGGTTGCTTGAAAACACACCCTTCAAAAGTAGGTCACATTTAAAAAGGAAAAAGCAAGATGGTTGGTGAAATTGAATTACCGAGCCCAACATGAGGTAAGCCAGTAGGTCTAATACCAAAGACCAAAGCAAAACATAACGCCATATTATCAAACCGAAATTAGAGCCAAGTAAATAAACTCAAAAAGGATAGAGATAATCTCCAAATCAGAAACACAACCAAAATAAACAGACGGTCAGGACGATTCTTAGTGACTCCAATACAGCACTAGTTCTAGTTGATTCAACCCGCACAGATCTTACAACTCCTCAAGACATGGTACTATGCTAATCGAACATAATAATTTCACATAATTCATACACAAGATTACGAAGAATATCATCAAACGATGCCTTACGAGGGGGCATAAGCCTCTATAATTCAGGAAATAAAACCCAAAACCAGATTCTTTACTTAAATCCAAAGCTACCCATTTGTATAAGCAAAGAACGTGACTTACTTGAAAGAATTGACAGGAAAACAGAAATAACTAAAATTACAAACAAATCCCAAACTCAGAACGGAACTTCAAGAATGTGTTAGACCAGATTATGAAAACCCAGAGTGAAATTTTTCATAAAGACCAAAAACTACTTCTAAGTGAAAACAAAACATACAAGCTGCGGGAGAAAAGACAATATGAAAGAAAACGCGAAATTTAGATACAGACCTGGCACTAGGGACCCTTCTAGGGACCTCAGGTTCAAACTCAACAGGCAAACCAAGAAAACCATGGAAGCGATCAAACGTGACATGGGCAACATGCCTGACTTCGGAAGGACACCCAATCTCCATGGAAGAGAGCTTCCCTGACCCAGCAGTGCTACACCCAATCAAGGACTTCCTAAAAGCAGCCACCAAAAGTGCTAAAAGAGACAGCTGATCTCCCTCTCTGTCCCGTTCCTTCCTTTTCCTGTCTCCTCCTCCAACACCTTCCTCTCCCTCCTCTATATCCGAATGGTCCTCTATTGTAGGACTGTTAATAAGCGCACGAGGGTGTGACCCATCATTCGGTGTGGAAGAGCTTGAAGGCGAAGGGAAGTGAGATGGAGATTGGAGTACATCAGTCATATTTTGGGAAATTATTTGGTGGGCAAGACACCGTCTTTTTCCACTTTTTTTCTTCTTCGATATTTATTTGGCTAATTTTTATTGGATTTTTTTCGGAGGGGTCTATCCGTCTATGGCAAGACCAAGATTTGGGAATCAACGTGGAGTAGATTTGGATTCAAGGAAGGTCTTTGGAAGGTTAGACGTGCCTATCATCAACTTTTTTGTCTCTTTTATTTCCTCTATCCTTGCTGGCTTTTCTTGCGCAGAGGTTTGAAGCAAGCGAGAGACGGAGAGAGGAGAAGAACGGGCATGGATTTTGCGAAGGGGGGGGGAGGGGGGTAGGGTAGGATTGAAATGTAGAGGTAGAAATAGAGAGAGAGAGAGAGAGAGAGAGAGCACGAACTATTAATTTGCTTTTGTATTCTAGTTCGAGGAAAGAAAATGGAGGTGGGTAGTTGTTTGCGCTTCACAAGCAAGCCTTCCAATCACCTTAGGATTGTAGGGCTCTGTGCACTTATTGTACCCTTAAGGAAACAAAATTAAATATTTGGGTTTTGCTACGAATCAGTTACTATTTACATCACATACCATATACTTATAATTTTTCATAATGTGGGAGTGTTTTTTATAGGATGTATGGATATTTTTCATAGGGTGTGGGGTGTGGATGGTAAATAGTGGCTGATGAGAAAAATATTCTAAATAATTATACTAACAACGATGGTCAATAGTTCTAGCGGGAATGATGACGTAGGTTTTAGACTTTTTGTTTGTCATATAGGTTTCAGCAGTAGTATATAAGCTTGGCAATTGATCTCTACCATTTTTGTGATGAGTCAACTGCAATACGGGAGATTCCTCTATAATTTTAAATTTCTGCCTAATACAATTATTACAGAAATATAAATTACAAAATGGAAATTGAATATACCATTCTTGAATTTGATTGCAATCATTTTACTCACTTCCATATTTGTGTTTTATCCATCATTATCTCCAACTGTAAAAGTTTCGTGTTGACTTTTAGAATTTCTAGGGGGCAAAAAGAAAGAATATGATCATTATACGGATATTAATGAAAATCTGTAAAGTATTGTGATATCATGATTTTTTCGTATTATTAGTTTTTTTATAGCCATAATTCCATTAGATATACTTACATTTCTTAGGATGCAGACTGTAATTAGACAGTTACACATCTAGAAGAGCACAAAGGTTCTTCTAAGCAGTCGCATAATTCTGGCAGGTAAAAGACAGAATCGAAGACCAACTAGACCATCAAAGACTAATCTTTTTTCGTTTATTATCGTTTTTTTTTTTTTTTTGGGGGGGGGGGGGGGGGTGGTTCGTTGAGTAATGTCGAAGAGTTAAGGCCACCTAGTTCTAGACCTAGTAGTAATAAGTTTCGATAAGAGACATTAAAATGTAGCAGTAATGTCTGAAACTGGGTCCACCAGTTTCCTGAAAACACGTTTGCTGGTTGGTTCTTCTAGTTCGAAACTCGAAAATATTGTCTGTACTGTGCTCCTTGGTTCCTTATCAAAGCTTAATGAGTTCTTAAGATGATTGAATCCCTTACAATGAGGGCTTTCCTGGACCTAATAATGATCATTTTGAACGAGAAAATTTTGTAGTTAGTACTAGGAGGTATCCACATAAGCATGTCTATCCGAAACCCCATTATTAACTAATGCATGGAACCAACCAAAGATAGTGACAACCAAAATTTATTTTCGTTCTTCTTCTCAAATGATTAACAAGCCTCTGGACCACAACAACCTACCCTGTTCCAAGATCCAGAAGACAAATAAAAACTTCCGACTCTGAAAAAGAAAAAAAAAAAAAATTAAGAAGAAGTTGTGCGATATAAAGTATTGTACAAGCAATGGAAGTGCAGCTGTAAAAACACACTGCCATCATGACCTTAATCTAGTATTGTTGCCAGCAAACACATGTGCCACCTTTTTAACGCCCACATATATTTAGCAGGTGGTAATATCTAAGACACACAGATTCTCCAGTGCTTGGTGGGTCTGAGTTGTCTATGACTCTATAATAATATAATGCATAGATCTTTGTTACTTCGTGTGAAGCATCTCCCATCCCCAGCAATCAGCATACAATGCAACCGGAAGCACAAAGCATATATAGCTGGTAGTTTTTTACTTTGATTTTTAGACCACGATGCCGGTTTCAATTTTAAGCTTGCTTACCAAAAGGTGCTTGATTGATGCCTTCTGAGACAGCTCTTCAGTTATCAGAGAGCGTACAAAGAAAAAGGAAAAGCAAAATAGACCTGTTTTATTGGATTGGTAAAGCGAACTTCAATAGAAGACAACCGTTGTAACTCACAAGGTTACTCACTATTCAAAATTTAAACTGCAAGGGGCGGGCTGCTGTTCATCTTTTTGTGTGCCCTGCCCTAAAAACGCAGGGCTTGTCCTGGGAAATTTAACCAGAAGAAACGGAATACAACGTTCAATGGCAAATTTGAAAGAAGCCCTTCTTATCCTAATGTATAATTTTACTTTATCCCTTTATATTACTCACTCATTTTGATCGTTAATGCATTTAATTTTTTTCTTTTATTTACTAATTAAGAAAATGACTGTTAATATATTACTATTTTTTAATATCTTTTTAAAATATATTTAAAATTATAAAAGAAAATTTGGCCCTATTGTACAGCCCAGCGGTCACTGCTGGCGGCTTCCTAGCAGCACTTTATTCTAATTGCCCAATACATTTGAGATGAAGGGGGAAATAGGTCTAGGGAGGGGGCAAGAGGGGCCTCTCTGTTGGATAAAATGCAACCTGCAAGTGCTAGGAATAATTTTAAATTTTATGAAGAAGAATGACCTCATCTGACCAGACAAAAATGAAGATTAAACAAATAATGGTAGTAGCTTGACATTTGGTCTCAAACACAGCCAAATATATATATATATATATATATTCAAATAGATTTCCAAGTTTGACATGTTGAAATCTTAACTCGTCTGGATATTCTTATTTTACCTATGATTCATAAAAAAGTCTCGTGTGGTGAGGTGGACTCGTCCTTAATAGGGTTGGGTGAAGCTTAATATTGATAGTAGTAGTTTGGAAAATTTAGACTGGCAGGTGCGGAGGGTGTGATTCGAGTTGACGGTAGTAATCTTCTTGTGGCTTTTTCTGTATTTTTGGATCAGGGGTCCAATAATATCGTTAAAATGAAAAGTTTGGTAGAAATGATTCGTCGTTGTTATCAGTTTGGACTTTATTGGATTGAGATTGAAACTGATTCTCAAATTCTTGTCAATTAGGTCACTAGAGGAAATTGTAATTTTGGTATTTAGATGATTTTTGGAATGAATTACATGACTATATTTCTTGTATGAAATATATGATGAGACACATTTATCGGGCAGGAAATGTTGTGACTTATTTTCTTATCAAGTAAGACGTTGGAGGCTTGAACTCGGATCGGTTAGGGGATCAAGTTTTGTTGCCCAGCAAGTTACGGGACCTTCTTTGTATGGATAGATTTGACATTCCCTATCTATGTATCTTGTAGTGATTTTTCTAGGTATAATATGTTTGGCTTGAATTGCTTTATCGTTACTTGTTTGTGATTTTTCTTGCAGGTTTATCAGTTTTTATAGGTTTTATTTTGGGTCTATGTCCTGTTATCTTATGTAATTTGTTTGGATGTCTTTTAGTTTTTTTGATACCTAAGTTTTGGTTCTTCTTGTCTATTTGTATTCCTCAGGCGTTGGAGTGTAACCACAATTTTTCTCTATCATAAGTAAGAATTATTAATAAAATTAGAAGAGCGTCACTCGTGTACAGGTGATCTTGTCTTTTTCTCAATATATATATATATATATATAGGCTGATTTGATAGGACATATAATCCACCAAAACCTTGATACCGAAAGACGTGTCACAGTCAAAAAAATATATACATCTGTTGCAATGATACAGCTGGGGAAGCAAAGCATATAAGCCAATCGTTATGAAGTATCAGAACCATATTGACCAAAGTCATGGCTATTCCAACAGCATCCATAGAAGAAATAAACAATACTATTAAATCTGCTCGAAAATGGGAATGCAGAAATAAGATCTAAAACTGCTCCACAAAAATCAGCACCTAATTCAGATTATCAGAACACCTTCCTTCCCACGATAATAGCCATACTATCCAAAGCAAACACTAGATCACACATAGAATCAGCAGCATTATGAAACTACTAAGTTCTGTTTACTGGTTCAAGAGCCTCAACAGTGACCATGCTATTTCCTCTGATAACCTGCAGCAGTAAAAGTAATATAATCTAAAATGTAAGCGGTAATTAGCTTATCATTTTTCTAAAGGTGGTTTAATCAGCTAGCTAGGAAACTAAAAAAGAAAGTACCCACCACTATTCCAATATCCTTTTTCTCATTTCCGTTCACTTCCACGGTGTTGTCAACCACTAGATTCATAAACTGGTCAAAACCACGAAGCGTTCCAACAACCATCCCATTTGTATTCAACTTGACTGCAATATAAAACACCAATTGCTTCAAAAATAAAACTATTTGGTAACATTACAAATATATTAAACTATATGTGTCAATCATTCCTTCCTTCGCACAAGAAGAGTGCTCATAATAATACTGTGAATATAGAGTATTTGAGCCTAAGAAGCTCAGAGTCCAAAGAAAACACAATTACCTAAGCTACATACCCGCCACACGGGCACACATACACATGCCCACGTGCATCAGTTACATCTTCGTTTGCTCATAAATGTATCCAATATTACCAGGCACCACAAACAGAAATATAATTAGAAGTACTCAGTAAAATCCATCCATGGGCTGATAAAGAATTCAGGGATGAAACTTACAAGACTTGAGATGTCAGCATGTTGTGTTATTCAAAACGAACTCAGGGGATGAGATGCACATCACTGTCTCGAGATATCAAGTGAGTTTCATTAAAACAAGACTTTGTGGAGAACATAAACCACAAACCCTAACAATAATTGCAAGAGAATCTCTGCAAACGAGCACTTCGAAACTTTAAACTACTTTTCCAAGGACTTCCAATATTTGCATCCTTGGGCACATGGAGGATGTCTCTACGACTCTCTACTTCTTATAATCTTATTGAGACCTATGGTATACCCGATGGTTAAATACAAATACGAAAGAAGACAACCAAACAAAATTGAAAAGACATCCCCGAGACGAATTAACCACAATGTAAAACCCGTGACTAGTGACTAGGACAAGAGCAGGCCAGTGCAAGGTACAATTACCTTCACACTTACAGTTACAGCAACAAAGAGTCAACGCCAAAAAAAAGTTTCGGTACAAAACATTCACCAAACGACAGCAATACCAATAGTACCCCGGGCAGGGTTATCTTATAAGGACCACAAACAAAAAGTACAATACAATACAATATCTCACAAGCCCAACAACAAAATAATAGACACTTTCCGAGAATGCAACTGCTACAGTTAAAGAATTTAATAGACGGCGAGGAACAAAATGAGAAGCTAAATGTCAAGTACTAACTTCTAAACAGTTTTACTCTGAAAAAAAAAAATTTAAAAAATGGCTACAACTAAGCTTCACAGTCAGCATGGTCATCGAGTCCTGGATTTTCTCAGGGACAGGGACCAAAGAAAGGAAAAAAACGCATAATAGAACAAAACCACAAAAAAACATGGAAAAAAAAATGAAGGCAGAAAAATTATTACTCTGAAGCTTCTTGTCCATGTATGTGTTACATAACAAGGAAAATGTAGAGTTAGAATCTAAATTTACAATCCCAGAACCAAGTTACCAACTGCTCTGGAGAGAAAGAGTGACAGACTTACTTCTTGAGATCCGGTGGCTGGCCTGATCTGCTCATGTTGAAGGGCCTACGAGCGGGAACGAGCGCGCGCGGGAGGAGGACGGGTGGGATTCCGTAAAACCCTATATAAAAGATTTTGCTAGCAGCTGGACTGGATTACAATGGCTATCTGTTGGGCTGGAGATGTAATAATGGGCCTTAATGAGACGAAATCGGTCCACTTAAAATAAAAATAAAAAGTGCTGGGGGTGTTGCGAGAATCGAACTCGCGACCTCTCGCACCCGAAGCGAGAATCATACCACTAGACCAAACACCCACACCTTTCATTATAACGCGTTACATATTTAAAACTGAAAAGTCGCCTATTACTCCTTCCCTCTTCTTTACTTCTGGATCTTGACCAGCACCCAATTGCTTGGGAGTTTGATTAACATTACTTTTTTATACTGTAAAACATGAATCTGAATATTTTTTTTTTAAAAACTATCAAAATGAAATCTAGAAACACGATAGTAATAGTAATAACAACAATAATAATAAATTAAAAAGATAAATGATATTGTAATCGTAAAGTGCGTAATAGTCGTGCAATATTTTTTTAAAAAATAAGTAAATATAAGACATACATGAAAAATAATAATAACTTTTAAATTGTAAATCTCAGTCTTTAAAAGGATTGCTCACTCCACAATTATATCTAAGATTACTAGATTGAAAATCGTGGTTCAAAATAATATTTGATCATTTTTCAAGAATGCATTCATAGTTCATAATACTTCAAAATTGAATTTAGTAAAAATAATGAAATTAAGATAAAAAGAGGGTACTGGTATGACGAAGAGAAGATAGGACCTTGCAAGTGGAGTAATTCCATGTTACACTCAATGTGAATTTTGATATTGAGATAACAATGCCAAATGAGAAAGAAAATTAAAGTGACCAATCGATGGAATAGAACTTTTGAATTATACTCCAACGAAAGTCTAAAATGTACGAAACTTTGAATTTATGATAATCCAACCCAGTGATATTTCTCAAATTAGAAGAAGACATTTGAGATTGACAGATTAGTCTGACACTACAATAGAAAATAGCTTTTATTGCTTAAGATAGAATAATTTACAACAATTTATAAAATCTCGTTCAGAATATCATCATTAACATCTTATAATTATGACAAGATTTTTCCTTGGGATTGAGCTTTATCCACGCAATTTTTTAGGCAATCAATGAATGAAGTAACATCGTTGCAATTACACAATTGCATCCAGAAAATGACTATCACCAATGACTTTTGAGATTGTTGATTGCAGAAGTCCAACAACTCGTTTAATTTGTAGTAGTGTGAGACTATCTGCATCTCGATCTCTTTTTTCCTCTGACTTTCTTCTTAGGCAGACAAGTGGAAGCTGTAGCAATCCAAAAGTCGAAATGAAATCGGTACACGCGCATGCACTAATCTACTTTCGAAGTACCAAGGTGGACGATGGAGGACATACGGAAGACTCGCCGGCATACGACTTAACGAGTCAACGAGTCGTATTATGAATGGATTTTCAACCCTCACTAGAAGCCTAATTCGTGTTCTCTTGGCTCTTGTGCGTGGAGGCACCACCTCCCATGTCAACTATACCCTTTATAATTTCTCCGGCTCTTTACTTTTGTGTTGTAGGTGAGAGGACTTCCCAACCTCACACGTTTGAGTGGTATTTTGACCATTTTAATAACTGATAATATTTAAGAACTTACTTTATTGATTATTCCTTACTAAATTAATGCCAATAATGGAGCTCCAACTACACATCATGCCACCCACCAAAACTCTCTCTCTCTATGCCCTTAAAACTCCAAAAGAGAGTATATATTTTTTAATGGTTGGCAAAGCATTTTTCTACATCGCCATAGCAAAGAGAAGAGAATTACAGATGTTTAAGAGGCTCCCTCCTTTGAGCAGCCTAACCTTCCTCTTCTTAGTTTTGGCATAAAATATGGAGTTTGGTTTAAAAGGTGGAAGTTGTTCATTTCTTCTGATTACTGATTGAACTAAGATTCCGATAAGGTAGAAATGGTGGTTTAGATTTAAAAATTCAGTTAAAGCATTAAATTAAGCAATAATCAGTGGTGGTCAGTTTTCTTAATTTATTCAAGCTCAATAGATTCTTCAGCAAATGGTCACCTTTATCATTTTCCCCTCCCTAATGGACCTGACAGATTTACATGTAATGGGAGATCGAGTATCACTTTTTATGGGGATTCTTACTGGCCTCCAAATAAAAACAGTTGACTGGGATTCTCAGGCCACCCAACAATGTATCACCAACAAATGTGGGATGATGTAGTGCCATCCCATCATGGATTTTCATTCTTTAAATCGTTAAGCAGAGATGCTTGTTTGCTCTTAAACTTTTTATTAACTGCAAATAGTTTCGTAATATAAATGAATCATTAGATGCTGTACGGATAATAATAGGATGAGATGTTATGGTTTTAAATGAAAGTTTAAGGTTGAATAAAATTTTATTTTTTAATATTATTATTATTTTAGAATTTTAAAAAGTTGAATTGTTTATTATATTTTATGAAGAAATTTGATAAATCTGTAATGATAAAATGTGATGGATTAAGAGTGTTCCTCAATCCAAATGAGGGCAACCCTGTAATCATAGATTCCACATTTTCCATAGATGGCATAGATAGAGTCAACATACAACAGTTTACGCGGCGTTCCACCCATACTACTTTGCAAATAAAACCCTCTCCACCCATCCATTTCCACATCCCAAAGTCATGAGAATACTTCCCCTTTAGCTCTCCGTTTAACCTCAAAATCTTCATCATCCTCTTGCTAGACCAACCCCTCTCCCTTCAGCTCCCCTCTTTGAAGTACTTACTGTAGGAAGAGGGACAAAAAATGCTGGGGAAGAAAATGGTATCCTTCAAGAAGCTAACCAAGAAGGTGAAGACTATGGGTAGAGTTGATCAGGAGCCATCACATCATGAATGCTTGCTCCAGGAATTTGAGGAAGGTTCCCCTTCTTCCACAACGCCAACAGGCTTCTTCGCGGTGTATGTAGGGGACGAGCGCCAAAGGTTCGTGGTTCCAACCGGTTTTCTCTCGCACCCACTTTTCAAGATGCTGTTGGAGAAGTCATGCAACGAGTTTGGGTACGAGCAAAGCACTGGTTTGGTGGTTCCATGCAGTGTCTCTACTTTTCAGGAGGTTTTAAACGCGGTAGAATGCAGTAACAGGAAGTTTGACTTCGGGAAACTAGTTGAGGAATTTGTTTAGATTGGAGAAGATAGATAGCATATAGAACCAGTACGTACTTTATACCAATGTAAGTGCTTGGGCCTTATAATGTTCTTACGATTCAGTAGATGTAGATATTTGACATGTATTAGAGAAATACAAGTCAGTTCTTCAAAATGGCAGAGGTAATTTTGATCATTTGTGTTATAAACTTAATTCCAATTTCTCGAACGAAATGGAAGGGTTACACGTTGATTCCCTCCCCCTTTTAGATATAGTAGATTTCCACGGTTCTACTCATCCATATAATCCACACGGTAAAAAACAGAAGAGACCTTAAAAGAGCTGGGATTGTTTTGCTGGGTATTAATACTTGCAGTTGGACTACCTGTCCTCTGCAATCTACATGTCGATTCAAAAAGATATCCAAGGAACTTCTAAGTGAATATATATATGTATACAGTTCACAAAATTAAACCGATAGTGCTGCTCTCGTGCTCATTGGAATCAACGATCCAAGCAAACCTCTGATTGCGCGAAGTTAACCGATAAGTTCTCTAACCTAAACGATGGATCATTGGAACTCCGGCTTATATGCAGGACTGTGTTCTCACCTGCTCAACCATGCAGTCATATGTATCTTTGGTGCGGTTGGAGTACTGCAGGTTTTGAGACACGGTTTGGTGCAGCTAGTTGGATAATGGATCACTTTGATCCGTTTAGGTTTGAAGATCTCATATGATCCAATTCCAACATTTTTAGGAAAGGGAAATGAATGAGATGTGCATCAATATCAAATGCAACAATTGTATGTTCATCGTCCCAAACAAAAGAAACAGGGCATTTCACAATCACAAGCTGGTAAGAAAAGATATAGCTCCAAGAAAGAAAGCAGGCGTCTAGCTCTCACTCTCCAATTGATCACAACCATCCACAAGAATCCTCCTCATATGATCAATTAGTTCTTGCATCTGCTCCTTTGAATGAAGGGGCACTGGATACACAAATGCACTGTCCAAACAACCATTTCGTATTGTGTCGAATATGGCAATGGAAGGACCCACACCATGGACTGAAGCGCATAAGACATAATCCTCCAACCCAATCCGTTGATGCATGTCATTAGAATCATCAATAATGGGGTCCTCGAACACCGAGATTAAGGCAGTTCTCAAGGACGATGATGGGGTCAAACTAGGATTCTCAATGGCCTTACACATGAGGAAGTTCAGGTCAGACATATCTGAGAAATGCTTGTTGTTTTTCTTAGCATCTGCAAAGGACGTGTAGCATCTATTCGCCAGATCCCATATATTTTCTTCCCCAGACATGTCGTGTGTATTCAGAATGCCAGAATGGTAGAATCCTGCATGTTACAAATACCTTTGTCATCTTACCAACTTCTGTATAGAGCTAATTCATGTTGAGCAAAGAAGACTTGGGCACACAAAACAACTCCATAACCCCTTATATATGTAGCATGCAAAAGATTCTTAGGAACGAGGTTTACCTAAATGGTGACTGCAAAGGGCAGGATCAAGAATTGAACGGCAGTCTACAAGGGTCACCACAGCATACTTCTCCATCTGCTGATCGGGAAGGTTTTTAGAGGTATAAGCTGCAATCAATCCAGCTGCTGCCAAAGCTCCGCAAAGTTTAATCCCCCTTGACTTGCATTTCTACAGAATTTGTGCCAAAACACAAGTGGCAAGGTCGCGAATCAAGAAAAGACAAACGGAAGATGCTAACGATCAAACTTGGAACTCTAAGATATGGTTCACTAACTTAATTAAGATAGCTATAAAGAGTATGCCGTTGTTTGACAAATTCACCTAGCTAGATTATGGACCAAAACATTTTCGCTCATGTTTTCATGAATTGAAGAGCTTATATTAAGCATCTAGGTAGTTGAAAATTCGAATCGCATATGACAGACCTTACCATATGAATCATTCAGGGTTATTGCTTTATACCATGCCACAACCAGCATGGTAGTAAGGTTATGAGTCATGAGTCTTTGAGCCTTTCAAGAACACCAAAAAATTATTCTAGCCAGCCTTTGACAGCATTACAAAAAAATAGATTTGAAAGTTGAGGAAAATTATACTTGTCCCTTCTCCTAACTAAAGATGACCAACAGATAACTAAAGTTATCAATTTAACCTTGAACTACCACTCTTCTAACAATCTGCTCGTCCTCGTTTAACATAAAATTGTTGAGATCGTTTCACATCACTTATTTTTCATCCATTTTACAAGTCACCTCTTTACAATTGGGTAAATAACAACTTATGTTTTATATTGGGAAACAGGTGATATCATATTAGAAAGGGAGTAATATCAGGAGATCATAAGGTTCACTGAAAAAAAATAATCATAAAAACCCAATATATCAAGTCTACGTCTAAGCTTTTGAGTTCAATAGGTGCAAGCCATCTTTGCGGCTGGTGATGGGAAAGTGCAAACCATTTGAACAAAGAGAAAAGGGTCCGTGTACGTTGCTCAAGGCAGCGGTGGAACTAGCAATTTTTTTTTAGGAGGGGCCGACTTTTCAACCGTATGACACATTTATGTGATAAAAAGAGATTAATAATCATAAAAATATAACTATATATCAAATTATCTCGGTATTTGCTATATATACATAGAAATAAAATAATAAAAATATAACTTAATATATATTTTAGATTTTTGACGATAATGTTATATGAAATAATATTCATCTATTATTATTTTTGTAATGAAATATTTAGCATTTATTTTCGTAAAAACTATCAAGTGATCTTTTGGAATGTTATCTTTCATTCTAGTATATAAGCTAGTTTATCAAATGTCATATAAAATTTAGATATTTTCATGTCACATTAAGCATATAATGTTATATTGAGACCTTAAATAAATTTCTTCTTACTCAATAAAGTCTAGAGGATAAAACTTCTTAACTATTTTCATATAGATCATCAATTTTAAATAATTTTTCTTACATTTTCATATTAAGAAATATAATATTGTTTAATAAAAAAACTTTGATATCCATATTAATAAGTTTATTATTTTTCCTAAATTTATTTTTAATTTAATTTTGGTGAGGATGCATTCTAAAAAATAGATAATATATAGAAATTATACAAAATTTTGATATTATAGGAAAACAATTTGGAGAGGGGCATTTATAAGAATATTAAAATTCTGAATATTATAACTTTTTTAAAGGGATATTTTTTATATTTATAAAAGTATAAATAAAAATTAAGAAATATTTAAAATTTTTAAAAAACTTTGCAAGGCCCATCCCAAGGTATACCTAGGTCCGCCACTGGCCCAAGGATAAGGACCTGGCCCAGGCCGTGCTTTGGATCTTTAATTGTCATCTTTTCATTTTCTTACGCTAACTTACGATAACCACACATCATGACAAGTTGCAAAATGCGAGTTTGGGTGCCGAATAAACGGTTGACGTTAAAAAGTAGCAGATTTAGCAGATACTAGTAATTGTAAAGCGGTGAAGACTTTAAAACAGTGGCAAAAGTGATGAAAATATTGCCCAATACGACTTACTGCGAGAAGCTTCTCAGTATCAGATGCAGTCATCTGTAGCCTCACCAACTGAGAAAATCTAGTCGAATTCGCGTCCCTAAAATCCAAATTTGTTAACCTCAATGCATTTAAAGAGTAACCAAGCATGTCCATTCCACGCGCCCAGAACGGTTTGTTTGCTTTGCCCGCCGGGATAAGCTCCTCAATTTCCAAATTAACCTCCCCTTTGTCCCCAAATTCCACCTCCATTCCTTCCCCTTCTCTTCCAGACCCCAGCAGCTCTCTCAGTAGGGACATGGCCCCAGTGCGATCGCATGCTGACGTATGTAGCCTGATCGTCAGGGCCCACTGGGCCTCGCTCAGCGTGTACACGCTCGCGAAGAGCACGTCTTCGTCTGTGTACGATGGGTGGTCGGAATCAAACCACTTGTTTTGGTTCAGTTCGTGTTCGAGGATTAGATGGAAGGGACTGATGGAGGAGTTGTGGTCGTTTGGGTTTCGGAGGCTTTGGAGGATTTGGGACGTTGATGAGAGATCGAACGGTCGGATTTGGAGGTTAGTGGTGGGAGGAATGAGGAAGGAGAAATTCTTAGTGGTGGTATGGAAGTGGAGCTTGGAGCGGATAATAGGGTGGGCATTTTGGAGATTTTGGAGGGCAGTTTGGGTGGTCGAGATATCTGGGGGTGTAGAGAGGAGGAGGGCTATGACGGTGGTGCCGGTGCCGGTGGGAACGGCCTTGCACCAGCTGTACTCGGTGCCACCCACGGTTCGAGTCTTTGGCCCGGCTACTTCTGGGTTGGGGCTTTCGTCAGACATGTTAGCAAGCAAGAAATTAAAGGAGCAAGAGATTGAAAAACAACCGACAGATCGACAAAATCGAATAGAAGGCAAAGAGAGAGAACTCAGAGAAGTCTACTCTCCCCGGTCTTAAAAATAAAAATAAAAAATAAAAAAACCCCAATTTTTCCACGTGGAATATTCCGCAAGAAAATGATGCTTAGACGGCTGGAAGAGAGATTTCTTACTCCAAACGCTACATTTGGATAACATTGTGATTGTGATATATCATTGTGCGTGTGGTCTTGAAATACTAAAATTGTTTTGATGAAAATAAAAAAGTGATAAAGATTAAATACTATATTATTTATTTTTGGAGAAGTTTTATTTCTAATTTTTAAATAGTTTTTTGTTTCTATATTATTTATATGTTTTTCTAATTTTTAAAATATAATACATACGTATCATATATTTATTAGCTTTTAATAGTTAACTAACGAAATAGTGGCAAAGAATAATTTAATAAAAAGTTTAGAAATAAATCACATCACGAGGAACTAATTTATTTTATAGGCCAACAACCATGATTATTTCAAGTGAGCACTAAATATTAATGTGAAATAAACAATTTATGCATGGCCCCACATACATAATATAAATATACGTAAGTACCCTCACATTGCTAAAATAATATCCCAATATAGAGAATTTAGTAAACCACTAATCCAACCCGCGAGTCGTGATGCATATATGCAACTAGGCTCTCTCGCTCACTCCATATAGTAATTACTACCTTCAACAAGAATACCCTTCATAGTATCAACCAGCTCTTGCATTTGTTTTCTCGAATGCAATGGCGCCGGGTACACACATACACAATCCAAGCATCCATCTGTTATCTTGTCAAAAATTGCGATGGATGGGCCGATACCATGAACCGAGGCACACCCCATAAAGTCCTCCACTCCAATTACATCTCGCCGCATCTCGCTGGATTCATCAATCACGGGATCCTCGAAGACTGAAATGAAGGATGTTCTTAAGGAAGACGACGCAGTCAAGCCAGGGTTTTCAATGGCCCTGCACATGAGGAAGTTTAGGTCAGCCATGTCTAAGAAATGCTTGTTGCAATTCTTAGAGTTTGCAAATCCCATATAGGTTTTCTGGGCCAGCTCCCATAGCTTTTCTCCACCCCTGATGACGTGGGTGTTGAGGATGGCAGAGTGGTAGAATCCTGAAAATTTTAAAAAGATTAATTAGTTTAATACATAAAAGCTGGTTGATACTACGCGCACAGATGAAGAGCACCGATGGTCCGATATGCACCTTAAGGTTTATTTTTTTAATCGGTCACTTCATCGGTCTCCCCTGTAGTATTGTTCTAGGAAAAAACCAGTTTGAAGGAAGCAGTATTATTTACAACATTATAGCATATGATCACATTCGTGTAATAGTATTAATGTGACATACATGTATTGAAAGTTGACTTTATTTTTTTAATAATTAATACATAATTATCAGATGAGCAGGGATGTTATGTGAATATCATAGATGCTGATGACAGTGTTATTGATTGGTACCATGCATATAATATTACCCGTGGATAAAAATTATTAATAAAAAAACATGAAATGCCAATATTGTTAAATTTTATACACTCAAATAGTGACAATATCGACTTAAAAACCCAAAAAAAAAAAAAAAGGGTGACACTAAAGGGTCCAGAAGTTTTATCATGCACAGCAAATTAAGAGGAAGTTTTGCTACGTATAAACAAAGTCGCGTATTAATACTAATTTTTTTATATTCAAAATTTAAATTAGCACTGTTTTAAATAAAAACTACTTTTTGATTAATCACATTAAATTAATACACATATTAATACATATTTATACTTATAACTAGATTTTTCTATTCCAAAGTTCCTAGAATTGTTCTGAAAAATAGCCCAAAAATTATTCAGTGCAAGGTCAGTCAACTAGCTACTGTGGCACAGCCCAAAAATCAAAATCAGTAACACTTTTAAAATAGAAACTAAATATTTATTAAAACTACAAGAATGAATATAAATATATAATTTGAAAAAAAATATATAATTGATATTATTCTAAATGATTTTAAAAAAAATAATCGATATCCCGTGTCAATTACGATTGCATGAAAGGTTACTTGCTAGCTATTCTAGGTGGCTTATCTATGTGGCTTATAAATAGATTGATCCTCTTGACAAGCCAACCACCTAGCTATCTTCAGGAGAGGATCACAAATCTTGCTTAATTTAAAAGTAGCACTAGTTCGTCCAAGAATTTCAAAGCTTTACAGGAGGCAAAAATCCTCGGTTGCTAGACGATTCGATAGGTTTGGAAAGTGAGATGAGAATTTTTTATTTGATTTTAGATGAAAGTTTAAAATATTATATTTTAATATTATTATTATTTTAAAATTTGAAAAAGTTAAGTTGAGATTTAAAAAAGTTGAATTATTTATTATATTTTGTATGAAAATTTGAAAAAATTATAACGATAAAATGTGATGAAATGAGAATTATAATGTGGAAACTGACGGTCAATGACTAGTTTAGATACACAATTCATATTTAATAAGATGAGATATTTTGAATAATAGTAAAATTTTTTAGTTAAGATAAGATGAAATAGTTTGTAAAAAAATGAGTGTTTGGATAATGAGATGAGATAAAATAGTTTTTAATTTTTAGAATTTGTAAAAAGGTGTACGGGATCCCATTGTTTTATAGAGAGCCGAACTGTGCATTGTTCATGTCAGTTTTGCACTGTTCACGCATTGTGTCTTGTCAATTTTTTCTGTTTATTTAAGTGAATATTTTTAAAATTTAGAAATAAAATATAATGTATTTGAATAGGAAAAATTACTGTACGATACAGAGAA
This sequence comes from Carya cathayensis, assembly GCA_011037825.1. NCBI lineage: Eukaryota > Viridiplantae > Streptophyta > Magnoliopsida > Fagales > Juglandaceae > Carya > Carya cathayensis. The sequence goes on from QGSO01000143.1 coordinate 1,001,896, forward strand.
GATATTTAATCTGTAGCTGATAATCAAACCAGGTATAAATCTCTATTATACTTACGTACAACTCATACATATTTTTTTTAATAACATATTATTTTTTAAATTAAAATAATTCTATAATCCATTCTCTTATTTCAATTTTTATCGGTCTTAGATTGTTTTGTTTAAAAGAAAAAACAGAAGTCACCTCAACAATATAATTAATAAAAAGTGAAATAAAAATGTAGTAAGCAGAACTTTTCACAAAATTGGATGATGAAGTTTTAACTGCGGATCATAAATTAGAATCATAGAGTACTGCTAGTCACCTAATGTGACTCCCGAATTGTTATCGAATGTGTGTATTTTTTTTTTCATTCATTTTTTTATATTTTTAAATATATATTTTTTAAAAATTCACAACATCACTTAAAAAAAATTTACTTAATCACTGAGTATTAAAGAAAAAAAATCAATTCGGTAGAATTTTGGGGTCCCAAATTCGGGACCCCAAGCATTTCTCTAGAATCATATTATGGCAAGAACTCTCTCTCTCTCTCTCTCTCTCTCTCTCTCTTGGGTTGATTAAAGACTTTGGTTTGTGCTATATATCCAAACCATGCACCAGAATTCAAGGAGTTTGAACGAGCAAAGGGAAAAAAAATGTAGATTAATTAATGTGTTCTAATAGATACTGATTGAGTTGGTGGTTGGGACTTACCAAAATGGTTAGTGGAAAGAGCAGGGTCAAGAATGGAACGACAGTCACTGAGAGTCACTACTCCATACTTCTTTCGTTGATCTTTGGTTCGGCGTTTAGAGCTATATGCGGCTATCAATCCAGCTGCTACCAATGCCCCGCATAGTTTGATCCCTCTTGATTTGCATCCCTGCAAGATTGAGTCGAGCCATCAACGGCCCCAAAAAAGTGGCATAAAAGATTTTTTTCATGCATATAAATCAACTTACAGCGATGATTCTCTGCGTCTCGTTTTGGTTCATTTGGAACCTTACTACCTGAGACGATCTAGGCGACCTCGTATCTTTGAACTTGAGATTTGTGAGCCGAAGAGAACCGACAGAGTAACCAAACATGTCCATTCCACGTGCCCAAAGAGTCTTCTTAGCCTTACCGCTAGGAATAAGATCCTCAATTCCCAACGAAATCTCCTCCTCATCATTCCCCAATATTTCCTTCTTTCCGGCCTCCTTTTCTCCCTCTCCTGACCCACCCATCAACACCAGCAACTCTCTCAGTATAGACACCGCCGTGGTGCGGTCACATGCCGAGACGTGAACCCGGAACACCACAGCACACTTTGTGTCAGGAAGAGTGTATATGCTTGCAAAGAACGTGTCGACGGTGGTGCATGACGAAGGATTCGGAATATTATACCAAGCGTTTTGGTTCAACTCGTGTTCAAGGATTGCATGGAAGGGTGAGATATTATTAGCAGGACAAGAAAGGCTGTCTAGAATACTAGAGGTTGCTGACAAACTGAATGATTTTATTTGAACGGAAGGAGTAGTACTACCCGGATATGTGATAAAGGAGATTGTGTTTGTGCTGGTATTGGAATGTATTCTGGACTTGAGAATTGGGTGGGAATTCTGAAGCTTGAGGATGGCATTTTGGAGACGTGCAATATCTGGGGATTTGGAGAGGAGGATAGCGAGGATGGCTATGCCAGTGCCACCAGGCACCGCTCGGCACCAACTATACTCGGTGCCACCAACGGGTCGGCCCTTGGGCTCGATGAAAGGTTGTGGTTTGAGCCTCTGGGAAGACATGCTGCAACCGCAGTGAAGTGATTTTGGTGTTCGATCGGCTTTCAGAATAGAATTCAGGGCCTTCTGGCAATAAATTTGATCTGCTCTTGCTTTTCCTTTTACCGTGAGATATCTTGAGAGTCTTTAATGTCTATGACGCAACTTCACTCTCTCTTCTTTCTTTATGTTTTATGGTAACAATATAGTACTGTATAATATTTTATAATTGTATTAATATTTATGGTGGCATTAATGTTTTATGGTTGCATATTTTAATGTTGTACGGTTGTATTAAAAGACTCATAAAATATCAAATAAATGTTACTCCATAAACATAAAAAATAGGTTGGAGTTAATTAAAGAAGCCAACAAACATTAAAAAAAAAAAGCCCCCGAAAATATATCAAATAAAATGTTTCTCATAGCATGACAATATAAATGACTCTTAAAATGTCAAATAAAACATTAGTACAAAACATCAAATAATCGTTACTCCACAAGAAAAACAAGCCAACAAGCATAAAATAAAACAGTAGTCCATAAAATACATGACAACTAATTTCTTTGACACGTACGACTTGCAATTATTTTCATTTGTCATTTTACTGTGATTCGACCACAATTTGCTATAGTTCATGGACCTACACAATTTTTTCACATTGAAACGGTCAACGATATTATAATGTCATGCGTAATTTTACATAATATAATCATTGAATATGAATGAGCTAACAACAAATCAAAAGAGTTTAAATATGAATAGTCGAAAGAAAACACACATGATCTAGTGTCAACTAGCCCTATACTTGAATTTAATGAGTTCCTTCAACACCATCATGCTAATAGATATAAGAAAATTCTAGACATACCTCGTCGAGTATTTGTGGTAACAATATAGTGCCGTATAATATTTTATGATTGTATTAATGTTTTATGGTTGCATATATTAATGTTTTATGGTTGCATATATTAATGTTGTATGATAGTATTAAAAGACTCATAAAACATCAAATAAATGTTACTCCATAAATATTAAAAAAAAGGTTGGAGTTAAAGAAGCCAACAAACATAAAAAAAAAAACCCCGAAAATACATTAAATAAAATGTTTCTCATAGCATGACAATATAAATGACTTTTAAAATGTCAAGTAGGTCATTAGTACAAATCATCAAATAATCGTTACCCCACAAGAAAAACAAGCCAACAAGCATCAAATAAAACAGTAGTCCATAAAATACATGACAACTAATTTCTTTGACACGTACGACTTGCAATTATTTTCATTTGTCATTTTAGTGTGATACGACCATAATTTGCTATAGTTCATGGACCTACACAGTTTTTTCACATTGAAATGGTCAACGATATTATAATACATTGCATAATTTTACATAATATGATCATTAAATATGAACGAGCTAACAACGAATCAAAAGAGTTTAAATATGAATAGTCGAAAGAAAACACACATGATCCAGTGTCAACTAGCCCTATACTTGAATTTAGCGAGTTCCTTCAACACCATCATACTAATAGATATAGGAAAATTCTAGACATACCTCGTCGAGTATTTGTGGTAACAATATAGTGCCGTATAATATTTTATGATTGTATTAATATTTATGGTGGCATTAATGTTTTATAGTTGCATATATTAATGTTGTATGATCGTATTAAAAGACTCATAAAACATCAAATAAATGTTACTCCATAAATATTAAAAAAAAGGTTGAAGTTAAAGAAGCCAACGAACATTAAAAAAACCCCAAAAATACATTAAATAAAATGTTTCTCATAGCATGACAATATTAATGACTCTTAAAATGTCAAGTAAGTCATTAGTACAAAACATCAAATAATTGTTACCCCACAAGAAAAACAAGCCAACAAGCATCAAATAAAACAGTAGTCCATAAAATACTTGACAACTACTTTCTTTGGCAGGACTTGCAATGATTTCCATTTGTCATTTTAGTGTGATTCGAGCACAATTTGCTGTAGTTCGCGGACCTGTAGAGCTTTTTCACATTGAAACGCTCAACAACATTATGATGTCATGCGCAATTTTAGATAATATGATCATTGAATATGAACGGACTAACAACTAATTCTGCCTAGCTCATTAAAGTTCTATTTGTATATTGAGTTGAGTTAAGATGAGTTAAATTATTTATAAATAATAATGAGTTGAGACGGTATAGTAAATTTTATAGAATCCACTTGAAGATAAATTTATATTAATTGAAAAATATTGTAGGTTTTCCTTATTGGAATGTATTGAATTGAAAAAGACTGTGAGAATCACATATAAAAAAAATTTTAAGTTAAAATAAATTTAATAATTAAGTATTTAAATATTAAATTTAGATTAAAATTAAACTTAACTCAATTCAATCCAACTTAAATTGTATTCAACTCGGTCTAAGTTTCAAATCGGGCTTAATAATGCTCTAACGCAATCTTCATTCTCCACCGCCCACGTCAACATTTTACCTCGATGTTGCTAAAATTGATACGCCTCCCATATCCATAGGTCCCAACTCCCCCTTAAATCAAAATTGTTTGGAAAGATCATCATCATCGATTCATCATCATCTGCTGGTTTTGAGTAAATTTGGTGAAATTGTTATTAATATTAGCCCGTACAACCAAGTTTGAGTAAACACTTTAACACAGTGTGCTGGTTTTGAGATGAAATATTGCACGTCACTGCCTGACATTTCCTGAATTGTTCACACGAGGTAAGGAACATGTCGTGTGAACAAAATTCCCCTCACCTTCACAATTATCTGCATCCATTTATGGATGAAATCCCAAGAGGTTTTGTAAGAAGAGAAGTACGTGAGGTGGCTCGAATTTTTAGAAAAGTGTCACAATTATAATTTTTTTATACAAAAATAAATTTATAAATTGAAGTAATAATTTATAACTTTATATGATACGTAAGATCTATTTTATAATAAAAATGAATTTGATTTATTTTTTAAGATTTTTGTCAAAATTTTATAACTTAATAAGATGTATTAATCTGCATTCATTCAGTGTATAAAAGTTTTCAAGATGTTTTTTTAATTAAAACGTTAATTATAATCCAACATAAATAAGATAAATATGGGAAGTGGATTTGTGATTTTTTATTAAGTATTTGAGATTATTCAAAAAATGATAAACATTATTAAACTTATTTTATATATCTATCTTAATTCAAATGTTAAAATTGAGATCTTAATCACTAACTCACAATAATGGCTGAATAGTGAAAGTATATCATCTCATCTCATCATTACAATATTTTTAAATTTTCATACAAAATATAATAAACAATTATTTTAAATTATAAAACAATAATAATATTAAAAATAATATTTTATTTAACATATTAACACAAGACTCATTTGCCATATAAAAATCAATCAAATGATACATTTCGACATTGCACATTCATTATTTTAAAAATAAAAAAGATATTCAGTTAGCATGCCACATCAATAAGACTTAAAAACATATTAAATATAAACTAAATAACTAGATATAGAAAAACTAACTAAAAATTGAATATATACTTTAAAATAAAATAAAAAATCAATTAAATCCACTTGCTTTTGGTGGCCCTGATAAGGCTACCTTACCTTCATAACGGGCCCACTTTTGGGGCAACCGAAGAGGGCCTATTGGCCACCTCTGTTTTTAAAATTTTTACAAATGTTTTTTTTCCCATTTTTAGTTATTATTAAATTTAATTATGTTGAGTTTTATTATTTACCATTGTTCTAAAAAATTAATGGCATCGCATGCTAAGAGAGCATTTTTTAACGTTATTAAGTATTTTAAAAAATGTTGAACTAGTATTTTTAAAACTTTACACTACCAAAATTGATATATTGAGTATTGAGACGATACAGTCTTAACACTCAAATCTTTATAGAGCGTGCAAAAAATTAGCTTTTAATAACTTGAGGATACAATATATTAGTATTGCTAGTTAGGGTGAAAATTGCAAAAAAATTAGTAATTTGAAGAGAAAAAAGTATATATAATTATTCTAAGCAATTACTATGTTCTCTCTCTTAGGCTTGGTTTCGCTCCGCATATGAGTAGGGCTGAAAACCGAAACCGATCGGCACTTCAAGAAGGGTGGGCTAAACCGGCCGAAACCGACCGTGCATGGGGGAGAAAACTGGCCGTTTCCTTTGTCGGCCGGTTGCAGTCGGTTTCGGTTTGGACGGAGTCACAAAGGTAGGGGTTGAGAAACACGGAAGCTTGCCCGCTTGAGGGAGTCACCGGTTGGTCTACAGCGCCGTTGAACAGAGAGAGTCACGGAGAGAGAGAGAGAGAGAGAGAGAGAGAGAGAGAGAGAGAGAGAGAGAGAGTCAGGGAGGGTGGTGGCAGAAGAGAAAAGGGAAGGGGGGAACTGGAAAGGGGATAACCCTAACCCATTCCCCCAAACAGCGTCATTGGCCTTAATTTTTTTTTTTTCATGCATTTAAACAAAACGATGTCGTCGTTTTATATGAGGTATATATAATATATATATATATTTATATATATAAGATCGGTCGGTTTACCGGTTTTCTGTGTGGTCGAACCGGGACCGAGCCGACCGAAGTCGGTTTTCATTAATTTATACTGCCGGCCGACTGGTTCTTCTCCGGTTCCGGCGTCTGGCGGTCGGTTTCCATCGGTGTAGGTTGGTTCGTCAGTTTTATATACACCCCTACATATGAGATGAAAATATGTGAAGAACGATGATATAGTTTGTAAATAGTAATGAAATAGTTCGAATTAAGATATTTTATAAGATTTTAAAAAATGAGAGAAATAAAGTTAAAATATTGTTACAATATAATATTTTAATATTATTTTTATTTTCATATTTAAAAAAGTTAAATTATTTTTTGTATTTTATTTAAAAATTTGGAAAAATTTTTAAATTTAGATAATGATTAGATTAAAAAATTAAAAGGTATTTATATTTAAATAATATTTAAATATTAAAATAAAATGAGATGAAAAAAATGTTAAGCCACGCGGGTCTTAATATACGGGCTTTTAGGCCTTAGCGAACTTTTCAACCCAACCAGTTCGTGAAACCTACGAATCCAAACGATAGGGTTACAATAGGGGTACTCCAGTCAACAAAAAAAATTGTGAATATTGATCGTCAGATCACTGTTCCTTCATGTTGGGCCGTCGATACATACCGAAAGAGAGGCAGGGAGCTGCTTCGAGAAAAATTCAAATTTCTACCCCATCCCGCTCCCTTCCCAACTTCAGAAAGAGAGAAAGAGAGAGCACAAAGCCGGTGGACAGTGGACTGCGATAGCGAACCATTTCGCATCCGTAGCAGCGAGATTAGTTCTTTCAGTAGCGGATCCGCTCTCTCTCTCGCTGCCGATCCAAAATGTCCGGCCGCCACGAGAAAGAGAAGGGCGTCAACGTTCAGGTCCTTCTTCGGTGCAGGTACTCAGCCCTCTTTCATACACTACTAAAATTACTTCTATTTATGTCTGTTTTTTTCTTAGTCCAGAATGAATTCGTTGAGTCGGGTATTTTTATTTTTATTTTTCGGATTGGAAAGTACGCTTTGCAACATGTAACTGATTCATGGTTTTTTTCCCTAATATATGTCCTTTTGTTCTAATTTTTTTTGTCAGGCCTTTTAGCGAGGAGGAGTTGCGGAGCAATGCACCGCAGGTTGTTACTTGCAACGAGTACAATAGAGAAGTGGCCGTGTCCCAAAACATTGCCGGGAAACATATCGACAGGATTTTCACTTTCGATAAGGTATGAAAATTAAGCCTGGTTAATTTGCTAACATCAATGTCGAGGTGGGTTTTTGAGATTGTGGAAAATGCTATGGACCTCTTTATCGGTGCCCCGTTTTGTTGGGAGAATTAACAAATTGCTGCTGAAATTTAGTTTTTTATTTGGTGCTGGGGATTAGTTGGCTTCGGCGGATTATTTTCTATACAATTTGGTCTAGGGCAAGCACTAGAGTAGGTTCACATGTGTTTGTATACACTTCACTTCTAGAAGATAGGGTAAAATGACTATGATGTATTTTTTAATTTTGGTAAATCCTGTTTTCTTCGAGGGAGTGCTGTGAATGTAAAGAATTCGCACATAAATGCCAGAAGCATTTAACTATGTTTTTTGAACTCGATTATGATGTTTGGTGGTAGATGCTAAGAGTTTGTTGTGTGGGTATATGAAGGTTTTGTGGACGTGAGTTGTTCTTTGGAAGTGGGAGACACTTTGTTGTAGTTAATTATAGACCATAGGAATAATGCTTTAAGTTGTCTTCCACTTGTTTAAAGAGACACACTTTTGTAATTAACAAAACCCTTGATTCACGGATACACCAACCACACCAACTATTAGAAGTTTTATATAAACCCACTCACTCACATTCTTGTAATGTAGGGGAATTGAAAATAAGAAGTGTTTTTCTTTTCTACATGTGAGACATGGTATCAGAGCATCCGATCCTCCTATCATTTTCCAAACCACTCTTGTCTCCCTCACTTTCCTAACCATTCTCATCTTCCTCCATGGCCGATATAGACTCCCCTGCAAATGACTCTCTATCCTCCTCCATCCTAGCCGAGTTGACCACGAAAATGACTGAAATTTTCAATAAAGCTTCAGCCCCAACCCAGACCTCCGATAGTGCTACTGCACCGATTGGCATCAAGTTGGATGGCACCAACTATGCTCTCTGGTCCCAGGTGGTCGAGATGTATATCTCGGGCAAAGACAAACTGGGATACATAAATGGCGACCTACCTCAACCTCCTCAGACAGATTCGGCCTTTCGACGATGGCGCACCGACAACGCTATTGTTAAAGGTAGGTTGCTTAACTCTATGGAATCCTCTCTTATCGGTAACTTCATTCGCTTCCCAACAGCCAAGTTGGTGTGGGATGCAATTGCTACTACATACTTTGATGGCAGTGACACCTCCCAAGTGTATGATCTCCGGCGACGCATGGCTCGCCTTAAACAGGCTGGTGGCTCTATAGAAAAATTCTACACTGATCTTCAAGGCCTCTGGCGTGAAATTGACTTCCGTCGCCCAAACCCGATGGAATGCCCAACTGATATTCAACATTACAATACACTCGTTCAAGAAGATCGAGTCTACGTTTTTCTGGATGGTCTCGATGACCGCTTAGACTATATCAGGAGTGATGTCCTGCAGATAAAGCCATTTCCAACGGTGGAGCAAACCTATGCACACGTCTGAAGGGAAGCTCTTCGTCAAGCGGTAATGACGACAAATAACCCCGCTGATTTACCAGGAGCAGGTTTGGTGTTCAAGGGTCTCAAGCAAGGCTCATAGTCTCAAGTCTCCTCTGGGTCTCCCTCTTTGCATTGTAGCAAATCCGGTCCTAACTACAAATCTCGCGTAAACTCTGATAGCACCAAATGCTCTCACTGTGGGAGTACAAAACACACTCGTGAAACCTGCTTCAAACTTCACGGGTATCTTGACTGGTGGCATGAACTTCAGGCTCGGA